>PVIU01000017.1:0-243217 GCA_004026605.1 Ondatra zibethicus | reverse complement strand
AAGCACGTGCTCCACACCTGTCTTTCTGTCCCCACTCCCCAGCACTGACATTACAAGCACGTGCTCCACACCTGTTTTTCTGTATGTGTGGTGAGGATCCAGACTAAGAGCCCCATGCTTGCACAGCAAGCGCTTCCCTGACCGAGCCATCTCCCCAGCTCCATAACTGTTTTCAAAAAGATGAGTTGTATTCCAGAACAAATTTCAAAACTGGAATTCATCTTATAGATGATTTTCACCTTATTTTGAAATCCACTGCATTTATGGAAGTTCCTGAGAAATTTTGGAAATTATTATAGTACTCTATCAACCAATGCATGTTTTGGCAACAGGATCATGTATTGGCAGGAATATTTCCAAATTGAAGCTGTTAATCTATTTTCTCTGAGTTAGAAGGGTTTGGGTTTTTTTTGGGGGGTGGGGGGATCCGGGAGTTATTGTAGTTTGGTGCAGGGTATGAAGCCCAAGGCCCAGACAGGCATGCACTCCCCCACTGAGCTGCACCTTGAGTGATCTTTATTCTTCTGCAGCCCTGTGGTGGTGGTACACCCCTTTAATCCCAGAACTCTGGAGAAGCAGAGGCAGTCAGCTCTCTATGAGTTTGAGGCCAGCCTGGTTTACAGAGTGAGTTCCAGGACAGGCTTCAAAGCTACAGAGAAACCCTGTCTCGAAAAACAAAGACAAACAAACAAACAAAGATCTTAATTCTTCTTATTTTGGGACAGGGCTTCACCAAGTCCCCCATGCTGACTTTGGACTCACTCTATACCCCAAGTAAGCTTTGAACATGTGGACTTTCTGCGTTAGCCTCTGAAGTCGCTGGGGTTGCAGACCTGCACCAGGAGGCCTGGCTAAGGGTTCCTTGACAGAAGCTCTGTCATTGCTGTCTAATCATTCCTGAGCAGATATGCATTCACTTTGCATATCTATATATAGATATAGAAATATATATTATATAGAAATATATACATATATCGTTGCCAGGTGTGGCGGCACATGTCTTTAATCCTAGCACTTGCGAGGAGGGATCTCTGTGAATTCAAGAGCAGGGTGTTCTATATTGCAAGTTCTGCGCCAGTCAAGACAACATAGTAAGACCCTGCATCCGAAACAAAGTGTGTGTGTGTGTGTGTTATACTGATCAAATTGGTGCATACAAAGGTGCTGTCAACGTATCTTGCCATCCAGAATTGTTCTTATTCTTCTAAAGCTCACGTCTATCACTGAAAGCCTTCTTTCTCTTCACCTGCCCCAACTTCCATTTCAAGCGCATTGACTTGAAAGAACTTTTCTGCTCAATTTTAAGCATGGGTGACTGTCAATAGTTAAATGAATTAATAGTAGGTAAAGTCCTGTCCAAATAGCACATAATATATTTGAAGATATTCTTTTTTATTTTCCTTTTGACATATTTGGCACATGGCAACTGCTATGAGTAGGTCTAATATATTAAACCTTAAATATATCTATAGTATAGATTCATATGCTTGATATCATGTCAAAAATAACTAAAATGTGAAACAAATGCTGTTCATCTGTTTGAGCCTTATCAATAGTAGTATGAAAAAATAACTTTTTACCGTTACCAAACAGAATTTGTAAACACTTGATTACAGTGTAGCTAGCTAGGTACAATAAATCATAATGGAGATGATATGCTTCCTAGGATAGCCCTATGCTTTCTGTTTTATTCAGTTTAGGTTTTTGGTTTTTTTTTTATTTGTTTGTTTGTTTTTTGTTTTTGTTTTTGAGGCAAGGTTTCACCATGTAGCCAAGGCTAGCTTGCAACTATACTTCCGCCCCAACCTCCCAACTATAACTTCGCATTAATATGGAAGGAATTGCTAATATTTTTACCTAAAATATCAAGATCATTTATCTCAAACCATTTTCTGTACAACTGCTAATAACTCATATTAATTCAGGTAGCAGTAATGAAATTATCTTGTTTATAAGCTTTTCATTTAAGACGTTTTTCTTTCTGGGATCACCTCCTAGTGTGAAAGATGTCCAAAGATAATAGCACATCAATTCAGAAGTGAAATAGATTTGAGATCCCAACATGCTCTCAGCATGAAGGGGTTGTTTATCTGTGTCATTCATATACCATGTCACAGCTAGAATCCTTACATATTTGTTCTTTGGTTTTAATATCAAAATACAGAATTTACATCCTTCTATTGATACTTCCTTGGTAGATGTTTAACTTTCTTGTCTAAATATTTTTATTTAAAGTTTGTAACAAAATTAACTTTCTATAATATTAAGAAACAGTTTAGATAGTAAATATGTCTATTTTATAGTTCTATAGCATATTACTAACTATAAAAGTTTTATAAATTTATCACAATATTACCTTTATATGAACATCAAAATAATTCATTTTGAACAAGCCAGTTCTTAGAATATTTACACGTTCCCGTTCGTGCACGAATCTGCCTTTCTTTCCTAGAATCATCCGTTTTAAAATTTAACATAGTAAATAGGATACAAACAACACTCTGGGGTTCTCCTTTACTCACAGCACATTAAGAGTTGTTGGTTGTTTCTGAACTGTTTGGTCTTCCAGTTTGGAGGTCCCATTTGCTAATTTGTACTCTTAGTTATAGCTTGCGTCCAATGCCGCCTCTGCGGCCCCGCTGCCTGTGGACCTCGGCCCTAAACTAGTGCTCTGTTCCCTTTTAACTCTCCCCTCAGCAGTTAAGCACTCCGCGGCAACGTCTCCTGCTTACACCCTGGAAAGCTCGTTTTAAGAGAAATTCTAAAGGATCAAAGTAAAGGCTTGGACAGTAAAAGTAAGAATTCACTGTGGGTTCTCCTTTTTCAATTATGTTGGCGTTCTGTTCCCTCTGAACTGGAGTGACAGGATTTTTTTTAGAGTCTTGTTTTGTAGATCAGAAGGGACCCCTGCTGTGACCTTGGCCAGGGTGTGGCAGTGCTGCCTTGGTGGCCAGCCCTAGGAAGATGGCCTTGGTCGCCTGGTCTTTGTCCACACTGGTTTCAAAGAAGGAAAAAAAAAAACTAGGAGAAGGCCGGGCTTCAGAAGAAAATATTTCTCTCCTTGTTTCTCAGAAAGTTGATTATAAAGGAAACAAGGACTCTGGCTTTATTTGTATGGGTGCATACCCGGTGAATTTAAAATATTTGTAGTTGAGCTTGCCAGAAGAGTCTCTGCTAGTAGGGAAAAAAAATAAATAAATTTTAGTACCAGCTTTAAATCGACAAACTTTTAAAGGGAAAAAACACACTAAGAATATTCCAAACAGAAAGGTTGATAATCAGAAATAGTATTGACTTCTCATTCTGTGAAGCAAAGCATCATGGGAAATTTATGCGTCTAAAGTGAATTGTTACCTGGACAATTGTTAGCCATGCTTCAGATGTCTAAGTGTTAGGTTTAAGAAGAGTGGAGCTGTACCTAACGAAGGCCCTAGGGATGTAGGAAGCACCCATGATGTGTGTGGAGACACGGATACTAGAGAAATGAGACTAGAAAACAGAATGCATGCGGGTCCCCCAATAGGTTGTAAAGTTAGGTGCATCACCATGGTAAAAACAGCAGTGACATTAGAAATAACCAGCAATTTAGTTCTTAAAAGAGGAGCCCAAAGATAGAATAAGATAAAATGAAAAAAAAATAAACAAAAGAGGTTGAAGGTTAAAAAAATGAAACCAAGAAAAAAACCTGAAAATATAATGACATAAAACAGTAAATAGTATTGAAGCTTGTCCGAGTCTGATGGATTGAGCATTGACTTATACAAATTTCATTTGTTCCAAATTGACTACTTAGAGTCCACTATGGACAGTAATTTTCTAAGCCAGGGTCTTTTGAAGTGATTTACTCGTGTTATACAGCCGTGATAGGAATGCCAAAGGTAAATTTAAGCTAATAAACCAATACATTAATACCTTACTGTAGGGGTTCTTACAGTGTTGCCCGTGGCTCAACACCACTCCTGGAAGTTCCATTCCGCCCACACCAGTTATGCTTTAACAAGCCCACAAGGACATTGTTGTGCAAGCTAAGTTTGAAAGGTACTGTCTTAAGCTATGGAGTGGTCTGTTGGTACATGTTGCTCATCTTGGTGGCCTAATCCCTACTCCAGAAGACAGAAGGTCACAAGCTCTGCCCATACTTGTGACTCAACAGTCTGTCTTGGATTTTTTTGTTATTTGTTTTGTTTCTTCGTGTCAAAGACCGACATCTGTGGCATGCCTGTGCAGGGCCAGGCAGGTGTGGGCTACTGAACCATATGCGCAACTGACTCTTCCATCCTTTAGTTGAGGAAGTTCACGGACTTTCAGGGCCAGCATCCTCAGGTGATAGACTTATTCCCCAATCTGTTGTCAAGTCATTGTAATTTATAGTGCCGGGCATCTCTGGGTACATACAGAGAATAAGTTGCTTAAAGGTGTGAAAAAATGGCTTTAAATAACAACGAATCATTTTCAGGAGCTAATGAGATGACTCAGTGAGTAAAGTCTTGCCATGCATGCCTGAGGTCCTGAACTCAGTCCTTTACATCCCTGGGGAAACCTGGGATGGGGTAGTATTTGCATATGGTCCTTGTATTGGAGAGGCTGAGAAAGTTGGGCCAGCGTAGCCCTAGGTCCCAGTGAGAGATGACCATCTCAAAAAACAAGATGGATGACTCCTGAGACATGGCACCAAGGTTGACCTCTGCCAACTCACGACTGCACACACAAATGCATGTTCACCCATGCCTGCCCATACACACACACCACTCACACAAAATGAACGATCTTCTGTGTGAATTTTCTTTAGTTTCTGTTTATTTATCCATAAGAATTTAATGTTTCTTCACACCATTCTCTTTTCAGCTTTTAATCAATTGTGAACATGTTAAATATACACCTGACAGATAATCCTGTTAGATTTGTAATGTAAAATTTGGAACTTGATAGTGAAAACTTCAAAGACTAAGGAACAGGTTTAAGTGTTCAGAATGCTTAGGTCATAGTTTACATCAACTCTCAGGTATAATTCATTTCAAATACATGCTGTCAAATTGTTTGTCTCTGATTTTCTTTCTTTAGTACTTAATAAAAACTTGAAGAGCACAAATAATTAAATGAGTGACAGTAGGGAAAATGAAAATAGCACAGTAACAGTGAGATGTTCTGTATTTTAATTTTATTTTAAAAGTATCATAAAATGAATCCCAAGAAGCCGAGCCATTGTTTTGACACCAAGTGGATTAAACTATTTTGAACTCAGGAGCTAATTTTAGCTTTCATGCATTTCCAGGTAAATTTAATCCACAAGTATGGGATTCATTTGCTTTAGATCTGAAAATGTCATTTTGGAAGAGGCGTTTGATGTTCAGAAAATCTTGTGAGACCTTTAATAAGCCTCTTAAGTCCAGAGTTACGTTTGCCAGAAGGAAAAGGAACCTATCTATGCCTTGAGTTTTTTTACCTCTTAAATGAAAACTTGGGGCACTGGAAAGATGGAGAATCTGGCCAGATGCAGCCAGACTCGCTGCCATGTTGCTGAAATCAGAGCATCAAATGTGAAGAAATAGAAATCAATGTATATGCTGGGAGCTTCATTTAGATTCTACAAAGGTCAATGAGAGCAGAGTAGTAAGACATTTCATTTAAAGAGTTTGGTGTAAACCACCCTCTTTGTCCAACAAAGACCCTAAGAAAAGGACAAAATAATCAACAGAGCCTGTGCAGAAGTGACATCTGCCCTATAGTGTGCAATAGACGTACACTGTTCAGTAGTGTGCAGTAGACATACAGTGTACAGTCATGTGCAGTAGGTGTACACTATACAGTAGTGTGCAATAGACATACACTATACAGTAGTGTTCAATAGGTGTACACTATACAGTAGTGTGCAATAGACATACAGTGTACAGTCATGTGCAGTAGGTATACACTATTCAGTAGTGTGCAGTAGACATACACTATACAGTAGTGTGCAATAGATGTACACTATTCTGTAGTGTGCAGTAGACTTACACTATACAGTAGCGTGCAATAGGTGTACACTGTACAGTAATGTGCTATAGACGTACACTATACAGTCATCTGCAATAGACGCACACTATACAGTCGTGTGCAGTAGACTTACACTATACAGTCGTGTGCAATAGATGTACACTATTCTGTAGTGTGCAGTAGACTTACACTATATTGTAGTGTGCAATACAATAGAAATATTGTCCAGGTGTCTTTGTGTCCTTATCAAAGCCCTCCAATGTGCCTTAGGTTACAGAATCCGAACACCAACTGTCACACTCTGATTTCCATTTTTAATCTCTACAAAGGTTTGTAATACAGTATAAAACGTTGAAGAAAACAAACTTTTCTATGCAGATAACCATATATGTATTTAAGCTAATTAAAATTTCATTCAGTAGTTGCGCACTTTTCTGTTTGACTTTTTATTTTCTCTACTAATCTCCCAGTGAGGAAGTGTCTCAGATGACTTGGAATAATGCTACACACATATTCCAGAGATATTTTTCATTTGGGTGCCTGAAATTTCTAACTTCTTAAGCCATTTACTTCATATTAGACGAATAACATGATTATCTTAATCCACTGACCAAAATATAACTATTAACCCACTTTACTTAGTGACTCATAAGTGTGTTATAACTTTCATAATTTTGTACTTTGGAACTAAGTGTTGATTTATTGATATTTTTATGTGATAGAGTTTAGAAAGGCACATTTAACAAACCCAAAATATCTTCACTAAAAAATCTCTCGGTGGTATTTTGGTTCCTACGGAGCAGGGCAGACCTGCTCAGACATAGTGTAAAAAGCAAAACAACAAGCGTGTGTTTGGGCCTGGGGTCAGAGTAGAAAGAAATAATGGCTGCCCCGGGAGAAGTGAGTTTGGATTCCCAGTAGGCAGGTTAAAAAACTGGATGTGGCAGTGCCTGGGAGGATATGGTGTGTGTGTGTGTCATGGGGTGCGGGTATGGATTGGCCACCCTGTCTAACCAGCTGGCGAGCTCTAGGTTCAGTGAGTGATCCTGTCTCACAAAGTAAAGTGGAGAACAGAGGGAGGGGGCACCTCCATAGGCACACACACACACACACACACACACACACACGTATACAGTACACACACAGTGGGGCAGGGAGGAAGAATGAACTTGTCCACTTGGACAAAGAGAAAGGAAGAAGCCTGCTGTGAAGGAAAGGCTAATGGGTCCTCTGCTTGAATACCCAGGGAAGCAGAAGGGGCAGGCAGGAAGGAAGAAGAATTGGAAATTATCGAAAATCCTCAGGGAGACCCAAAGACTGGAGTTACTAAGCAATGACCAAGAAGACAGGAAGTGGGGACCACAAGAAAGAAGAGGAATGCTAGTCTTTGTCCCTACTAACTTTGTAGTTGTGACATGACCCATTCACAGAGACATCATAGACTCCATTAAAAACACAAACTAGAGCCCAGGGTGGCGGTGGAATTGTAAAGGTCGGGGTCCAAAGGCAAATCAACAAAGACACAGAACTTCCATTTGCAAAGACAAAAGAGCGAGCTTTAATTGTGCTCCATATCGAGTAATCCTTTCCATTGGTACAGTCGCTGGCTGCACAGCGTTCCCAGTTAATGAGGCACAGGACTCTGTCGTTCCTGTCCCCTTGTTGTTGTTGTTGCTAAAGAGAATCCCCCTCCCCTCACGATTCCAAAGCCACAAAGCAACCCTTAGTGTTCAGTGACCTTCCGCACCAGCTGTCTTTGGGGCTTTGAAATTGATTTTCCTCCTCTCGGTCTCTGATAGTCTGTCTTCAAGTATGCTTCTCTAGTCCATTGCCGGAGTGAAAACGGTGGCACAAATAGCGGAGGAACTAGAGGCGGGCGTCACGCAGGGCATCATTAGAGACACCAGAACGAAATCAGCCTGCTCCGGTGTGCTCTATGGTAAAAAGCAGCCGCTGCTGCTTTATTACTAAATACAATGAGGGGCATAATCTCACATAAGCCACTTCTTCTTTTTCATTCCCAAATATGGTTTGGGGAGTAAAGAAAAATTCAGTCTTTATTCTACAAGCCTCATATGGAAGGCAGGACAAAACATGTTTTTTTAAATAATTTTTTGCAGAATTTTTTATATGTGAGAAGCACATTTTCATAACGGAATGCCCTGGCCAGGAGCTGTGGGACCATAGGGTAATGCCATGCAGAAACGGGCCTCATGGAGATTAGGTGACAAGATCGTTTTCCCCAATGGCAAGTCAATATACATGCTTTGATTAGCTGAATTTCAATCTTCATGGCATACTTGTGGAGTTATGAACATAAAGGAAGTGCTATTGAACCTTAGGGGAAGCGCAGAAGGGCTTACAGGCCCGTATTGATGAGAACATAAACCTCACAGTGCTTTCTCGTTTATACATTGCAACGCTAAAGGCATTGTTGCCTTTCAAAAGATGGCATGCTGTCCAAACCTCAACACTAGCCCAAATCTACCAGACGTGCAACCATGTGTTTTCTGCTATAGGAAATACATAGACACGGACTTTTCCTTCTCTGCCTAAAAACTTGTACCACGTGTGTTTACCATGTCTGTTTGAGGCTTCATGTGACCTGAAGGGGTCAGTTAGCATAAAAATGATGATTTGGAAGTAAACCAAGTTAAACTTTTACTATTCTTTCCTTACATATTAGAAAACTATCTGAAAATCCTGAACGCTCATTGTTTTAAAATGGAAGATACTAGTGAGGTGTTCCTCTCTCAATACTTTCTAAACTCTGGCATTAGTTAAGCCCATGCCCTAAGTCTCTTCTAATTTTCATAGCCATTTAAATAGCTAAGGAGAAAATACCTCACTCCTGGGAGTAAAAGTAACCCCCCCCCAAAAAATATTAATGTTTTGTCTTGTGGTAGAAAAAGCAATTGTATGCATTTAGTAAATTAGAAACTCTTTGGAGGAAACGGATTTTCATTTCCACTAATATAGGTCAGTAGTGTTGCTGAGGATTTGAACCCAGAGCTTTGTGTCTTTTTAGGCACATGCTGTTCCTCTGAAGTTTACCCCTGGATGGTGCATTTGTGTTTTTAGTGATATATCCAAGTTGCACATTTTTAATCTAAAGAGATATTTCATGGCACCTTAAACCTAGAATTTGAAAGAGTTCCTTGCCAGAACCACCTGTCACAGCATGTGCTGATATCTTGGGTTTGCACATAGAAACAGAGACGTCTGATTTGAAGTCAGCATCTAATAAACTTGTCATCTCATCATGCTTGTAGATATTCACATATCTAGTATCTGCTGGGAAGGGCTGAGGTCATGGTCTTGAGTCTCACAGACTCAGGTTCAAATCCCATCTGTCATTGAGAAGTTATTGAGACCACTTCGTGTCAATCCGTGTGTCGTTGCTGTCCCAAAATATCTGAGGCAACCAAAGGCACAAATGGTTCATTTGAGCAGAAGATTTTAGCCTACCATGGCCTGCTCCGTTGCTTTTAGGCATGTGTTACAGCAGAAATATCCTGCTAGGGAGGATAGAGGGGAATAATGTCCTTACCTTATCATAGCCAAGAAAGGGGAAGGAGAGGCACAGAAAGTGTGGAGGTGGGTAGACACACACAGAGAAAGAGAGAGAGAGAACACGCTAGGGCATTACCCAGTGACCTCCTTGCTTCAAGTGGGCTTTGCCTCCTGGTTTTCACCACCTGCCAATAATGCCCTCCCTTTCTGACTCCTCCATTGGATAGGCACACTGAGTTTAGTACATGACCACCATGCTGGGTGAGTTCCACCCACTAAACCCAGCCATCCTGTCGCGCTCCCTAGAGGCTGCCAACCCCACAAATCTGTCTTTATCTTTTCTTTTCTGAGCACTAATATACCTAGAACCATGAGCTTGTTCCCTCCTCTGTCCAACACTCCTGTAGTACTTGCTGTGTTTGAAGTATTTTATAGTCTTCTACAGTCAAGTTAAACCTCACAAGTCCAGTGACAGAAAAATACAGAGAGAGGTTAAGGAACTTTTCTAAAGACACGCCTAGTGAATAGGAAAGATTTTAAACGTTAGCAGTCCAGCTTCCCAGGTCTGTGTTATGAAGTTCTTAACCCATTTGATATATTTAGCCTTTTTTTTTAAATACACCGTAAGCATATGCGTGTTAAAATAGAAAATGCTTAGCTATGGACCCCATAAACGCATCTTGTATAAAGGCTATACCATACTACGCAGAGAATGAAAGGACCCTTCTAACCTCTTGAATATGAAAAATTATAGCCTGCTGACTGCATTGGACACCTTTGAACAGGATGTGATAATAGTTCATGTTAAGGCTTGGATGAGACCAGTGTTATCATGCTAAACAAAAGCCATGAAATGCAGAATGTTTTTCAATGTGAACACTTTGTTCAGAATCTAAGAGAACATGAAGCTGAGGTGGTCATGTGTTGGGGAGTGGATCTGGGCGGAGCTGAAGTGGGGATGAGGGATTTATATGGTCAAAATATATTTTATACATGTATGAAATCCTCAAAGATTGAATTTTAAAAAGTCAAAATAAAAGAATCTTAGAATCGGTCACCTTTTCCAGAGAACTTATTACTCAGGGTTCTTGGCATCTGTTCCTTAAATTGCTGCTTAGCCATTTGCAAGCTGCAGTTCTGAGGCCGTTTGCCCATTGTTACACAGTTCAGTTAGGGAATCTGTCTCTGTGACCGACAGGCCACTGCGCTGATCTCTCCGTTTATTTAGGCTTGGTCTTTAAACTGTCTCCTGTGATTCTCTCCTTCTGCCAGGCCCCACAAGATTTACCCTGCTGATTACATTTGACACGTGCTAAAAATAAAATAGTTGATCACCTCTGAGACTTGACCAGCTGCCCTTGCCAGGCTTAAGAGTCCTCAGCAATAGGGGAGCAGGCTAGAATGAGATCATTTCCATGGATACCTTGAAAGTCATTGAAGCAGCAGAACATGGGCAGGACATGGGCACATGCTTCTACATGAGCACCCATTCTCCTGAAACATGCATACAAGCACAGCTATGAACTATGACTAACTTTATAATATGACTTAGAAGAACTACCCACGAGGCCATTCTTCCTTATACAAGTCAGTTCTCCCCTTTCCCTGTGTGGGTTCCAAGGATGTTACAGCAGGCTTCCGTTCAGGAGACAGTGCGACTGGGGTAATCCCGTAGTCTCTCAAGATGTCTACTGAAGCCATAGGGGATACTTGTGTGCTTATGCCCTGATATCCTTGGAGCCCACACGCAAGCTGTCTTCCATACATGCTCCATTCTGTGGCTGCATGTACACACACACACACACACACACACACATACACACACACACACACACACATACACCTTAAATAAATAAATAAATAAATAAATAAATAAATAAATAAATAAATAAATACATGTAAAAAGTAAATGTCACACGAGGCAGGGCTTGGGATGTGGTAGAGGGCTTGCCTAGTATGTGGGAGACCTTGGGTTTGGTGCCATATACCTCATAAACTAGAGATGGTGTGGTGCACACCTGCAATCCCAACACTCAAGGTCAAACAGAAAGATCAGAAGTTCAAGGTCATCTTCAGTTGCAGAGAGAGTTCAAAGGCAGCCTGCTTTACCTGAGACCTTATCTCCAAACAGAATGGATGAGGTAAATGAGAGGAAGGGAGAGAGGGAAAGAGAGAGAGACTGACTCCGCAAGAGACACAGAAGAGAGTTAGTTCGTGTGTGTCTGTACTTTGCTGTTCTTTGGCACTCCTATCTTGACATGTCCGTGTCTCATGACGATATTCTCCCTTTCCGCAGGCATTTCCTATTCAAAACAGGGACAGGGACGACGCCACTGTTCAGTACGGCAACCCCGGGTTACACGATGGCATCTGGCTCTGTTTATTCACCGCCTACCCGGCCACTTCCTAGAAACACCCTATCAAGAAGTGCTTTTAAATTCAAGAAGTCTTCAAAGTACTGCAGCTGGAGATGCACCGCGCTGTGCGCTGTAGGGGTCTCGGTGCTGCTGGCCATACTCCTGTCCTACTTCATAGGTAAGAGCACGGTTTAGCACCATTTGCCCGTCAGTTGATGCATTCTAGTATTGTGTTGTTAGTTTGGTTTATTTCCCTTGGTCTAGAGTATATGATGAGGTATTATCTTGTAACGTCAATGTTGATGACATATTGAAAGTCAGGAAATGTTCCAGTAATTTCAGTAGATGTGATAAGTACAAATACTGGTTTGGTAGACAGTTCATTTCCTTAAGTGCTAAGTATATTCTTAGATACAAATGTTATTCTTTTTATTGATGCCATCATTCATGAAATATTGGTCACTATGACATTTCCTACAGACAAGATCATTCATGAACTTGTAGGATTCAACACTAGGTAGGAATCTCCTTCAATTCATGCTCATTAATTAGGGATTCTCTGATCTCTGTGATATAACATGTGATTCCATGAACTCAGCTGTCTACATGTAAATCTGATCACTCAGGACTATTATCTTCTATTCAGGAACACCCCAGAGAACCGAGCCTCTTAGTGGTTACATACTCGTTCATGTATGTGAGGTTTTCACCTCTTCTAATGCATTGCTCGTGTTTTGCACCTAATCAAAACCCAGATGCTAGAGCTCCTATCTTCTTTTTGTTTAACTGTTTCATAATGTATTTGAGCATTTATACTGCTGGCAATGACTTTCGTAAATGTCAGAAAGGCTACATGGTATTTTGATCTGCTTCTATGGAAAAGGAAAAGCCTTCCACATTGAAATGCTAATGGTATCCACTAAGATAAATCACAGGCTGTGTGGTTTATACACCAGGAACAACAGCCAGCGATGCATCTCCAAGTTTACAAAGCAATTTGTGATGCCCCATGAAATTCTATCGCTACAGATGAGTATCCCAGAGCTCTGTATAGAACGCTATATGCTCTTGCGGTGGCCTTCTCTCTGCCAGTCCCTGCCATGTTCTTCAGATATAAATTACGTACTTTGGAATGTGAAGTAACCATTTTTGAGTCTCTGTGGTTAATGGAAATGCAGAACTCTAGAGCATGAAAGAACTTGGGAGATAATTGAGTCAGGAATGGCAGCCGTGTGGCGTGTTATGGACTGTTATTTCGAATTCTTCGACCGTGGATGACATCACATAATGATTCAGAGCTCAGTTTCACTCCGAACATGGAGACATCCTCATTATCCTCATCAGAATGCTCAGACAACCCCTCAACAGTCACCAGCCATCAATCAGAGGAAAGCAGGATGAAATACAGCCATCATTTTTTTTTTGGCCAAGTTTACTTTCTTCTCCTAAGACAGCAGCCCAGGCACTGTACATCACAGCATCACACCCGGGTGAGACCACACTGCGCTTCTGACTCTCCCAGGCGCATCGCAGTTTCCCGGCAGCATCAACATTCAGGGTTAATTTCTAGTCCTCAATTAGAAAATACCCTGGCCATTAAGAGAACCCTCTCTAGTTAGCTGTATAAATTATTTGTAACTGTCAGAAGTGTGCCGCTGAAGAATTTTAAATGAATTTGAGATGTGCGAGTCTTATATGGAACGTGACCAGTTACCCTTATGAGTTTGTAGGGGATTTTTTTTTAAAGTGATGCACGCCACATAGATGCTGTGGCAGGGCTGGCATTCGGTGTTGGGCTGGCAAATTCTGTATCTGTTGTGATTGGCAAGTGTCTGTCCTTGCAATGGTTTGAAGGTCGGCTGGATATGATCCTATTTTATTTTTGTAGGGTGGCTGCCAGGAAAAGTATCGTTCCGTGTGATTTACATGGTGCCACTTGCATTCTCTCTAAGGGATCCTTTAATAAATACAGTTATCCAACTTCTAAATAAAACCTCAAGAATTTGCTCTTTCCTGCATTGCCTGACACTGTTCAGCCCTCAGCATCACACTTTGCATCTTCTGCTCCCACTGGTTCCCTTTTCCCTATACTTCTTGTTTTCTCCACGTGGAAACATGAAAAGTCTTCATGTCCTCCTTTCGGTTACATACAGGTGTTTGCAGGACATTTGTTTTCATTGCACTAATGTCGTGGGAAGGAAGAAGATGAAATTCCAATGGCAGCTAGCAAAAATTACTCCAGCCCCCAGAAATTCCGCTTGGAATTGTCATTGACTTTCCAGCATTTAAATGACTATCAAACTGACATGACTGGTCTTCAATCCAATGAAACGTTTTGTTTCTTCATCAGTTCATGTGATACATCTCTTTTGGTTAAAGATGCTGCCTTCCCCCTTGAAAAGAGAACAGACCACTTTTCTTGGGGAAGGTTGTCCTTGGCTAGTAAGTGTGCCTGTAAAGCAGAGAAAGAGGGAGGGAGGGAGGGAGGAAGAGAGAGAGAGAGAGAGAGAGAGAGAGAGAAGGAAGCTGCTGCACAGGTGCCCTTTAAAGGAAGGCAGGTGCACTCTGAACTTTGTAACCCACTTTGCTGTCACTCTCATTTACATAAGCACCAATGCTGCAATCGACTTCATATTTTATCATTACTTTTAACCATTGCCAATCTCTAACATTAAACATTTTTTGTTTTAGTATATTACTAGTTATAACTTTTAAAATGTTTGTTGGTCATTTGTAGTTCTTTTTTGGAATTAGACCAATTTTCCTCCATTTTCCCATTGGAGGTTTTTTCTATGTATTTTTTGCATTGTGTATTTTTAGTTCATGGGGGTGTGGCATGCACATACCACAGAATGTGTAGGGAGGGCTGAGGACAAGTCTCAGGACGCAGCTCTGTCCTCTGACTCTGTATGGTGCAGCCATCAAACAGATTGTCAGGGTAGACAATGACCACCTTTACTCGCTGAGTCATCTCATTGGCTTTCTATTCCTTGTGTGTGGGCACACGTGAGTGCATATGTATATGTGTGTGTGCATGTGCGCATGCATGCGTGTAAGTGTGTGTGTGTCTGCATGTGTATTGAGAATGGCTAGGGACGGAAAGCAATCTTGCTATATAGTTCTTGCTGGTGTGATACTGGCTCTGAAGAGTAGGCTGGCCTCAAACTCACAGCAATTCTCCTGCTCCCCACTTCTCCATATTGAGATTACAGGAGTGATCCGCCACATCTGGCTTCTCTGCTTTATTTTATTTTATTTTATTTTACCTTGAAGCAACATTTAATATGTGAATATTTTGCCTTCTAGTGTTAAATATTTTTATAACATTATTAATTTAATTGTTGATTAGATATATCATTTTTCCTTGCAATTTATAGCTTTCACACCATGCTTGTAAAGTCTATATTTAATCTAAGAAGCATTCTAAATATACTCTTAAATTTATTCAGGAACTGCATTGCTTTTGATTGGTGCTAGGCAGAGATCCAGGCCCTCCTGCACGTGAGGCAACTGCTCCTACCAGTGACCCGCAAGCGCGCCGCTGGTGAGCCCCACTCCAGCTCCTCAATAACCATTGAAATCAGTATTTTACTAAATCCTCTGCTAGATATTAAGAGTCCAAGTTGGCTCTCGTTTTAGAAACTCAGAGTCAAGGTATCAAGCTGTGTGTAAATCATGCCTTTAACATTACATGCTTTCCTAACCCTTCATGGCTAAAATAACAGAAAAGCAAAGAAGGAAAATACATAGCTTTAGCTCAAATACTGAGCCAAAAACTTTATGTAACCAGGTTTTTCTTTATCTAGCAATGTGTGGGGGAAGGAGCATACATATGGCCACACGTTACATGTGTGTCTATGTGCATGTGGAGTCCAGATGTCTTCATCTGTTTTTCCTCCACCTTATGTTTGGAGAAAGGGCCTCTTGCTGAACCTGGAACTAGCTCATTGTATAAACTGGCCAGAAAGATCCAGATAGCTTCCATCTCTGACTCCCCAATACTGGAGTTACAGGCATGTGCTACCACTCCCAACATGTCACATGGGTACTGGTGATCGGAACTCAGTTCTTCATTGCTTACATGGCAGACACTTTGTTGACAGAGCTGTCTCCCTAAGATGCTGATGTATCTTTTTTCTTCTTGAACTGGAGCTTGAGAAATGGCATGTAGGGTGGGAGGGCAGCGGGGACAGGGAGTGGAGAGGGGAGAGGGATGCCTAATGTTAAAGAGAGGCCTCTGAAGGGAGGCATATGAAGAGGAGCTTAGCATATCAACAGCAGTGCCTAGGGAATGCACACCAGACATTGCTTGAGACTGTGTGTGAATCTCCTCATTTAATTTCCATAGCCCAACATTTTATCTCCACTTAACTAATGTAAATCTGTTGCTTTAAAAGAAATCCTGCCTGAAGTCACATGGCTGAGACATGAAGGAGATGGGTTCAGAAACTGTCAAGTACCCCATTGTGTTTTGACTGTATTCCATGAGGTTTCTACAGAACTGGAAACAGGAAAGAGATTTAGGAAATGTAAACATCGCAGTGGAAATTCATGCAGTCTGTGTTTATGAGGTGGCTTTGGGGGCATTCCAGAAGAGGTGACTAAGGAATGAAGTGTAGATTTGTGCCTTTCACACTTGAGCGTGCCCAGGTGCCACCTCGGGATCTCACTGAAGCTTGTAGTCTGAGTCAGCAGATCTGAAGTGAGAACCGAGATTGTTAATTTCCAGCAGGCCCCCCGGTGCTGCGGCTGGGTCCACAGAACATATTGGGGCATCCAGGATCCCCCACAGTGCTGTCAAATGTTCTGTCTGATGATAGAAATGCCCTGTTGGCACACTGTCCAATTCATTAGCCACCAGTCACATCTGGCTGCTGAGCACTTGAAGTGTGGCTCATTAATTTAATGAACTGAAGTTTCCCTTTCCCTCTTAATTAATTGAAACTTGAGCAGCCACAGGTGGCTAGTGGCTACCATTTGGAGACTACAGGATGAGAACGCTGCTAGTAAACAAGGCTCCCTCCTTGGCGTGGAGGGAGGAGCAGAGCAGAGACCCTCAGCTGATATGTAAGGGAGTGCATATGTCGTCCTTCTGCATACCCCAGCTTAAGGAAGAGCAGAGTTCTTCTCAGCAGTCACGTGATGCTTTCCTTTCTACTACTGAGCTCCCAATTAAAATCCTCTCGGATGCCTGACCTTTAAGGCGATAGGCCCTTCCACGGTGGAGATCCCTCTGACTCCAAAGCAAAAAAATGTGAAATCTAATACTGATCGTGGAGCTATCAAAAAATACCTGACCTACTTTGCTATTCCCTGACATGTTCATCTTCCCTTTTGTTTTTGATTCTCCAAGATGGCAGTTTTCAAGGTGAACAATAACGAACAGCATGGGCGGGAAGACGACCAGTCTGTTGCTCACTCGCTGTTGCTGCTGTTTGCCTTCGCGGTTATACAGGGACTAGGAGTCTTGATGCGCACACTTTCCTTACAGAGGACCCCCCACACACACACACCCCGGTGAAGGATAGCCTAAAGTTTTCATAGAAAAAGATCCAGAAAGTCCATTGTGAAATGTGAGCATGAGTAGTATCATTAACTGGACTTACACAGCGGAAGCCTTTCCCATCAGCTTTCTCAAGAGCAGCATGATTAACAGTCGGCTATGTAGGCTCCGTACCACTAGGGCGGAGCCTGAGTTCCTCTGCTGTTCTCCCCTCCCAGGGAGCCTCAAACTAACATTGTGTTAGTTTGTTTTCCCATTGCTGGGGAAAGCAACTGGAGAGAGGAAGCGCTCATCTTCCTTCACAGTTCCAGGGTCCAGCCCGAGAAACCATGGCAACAAGGGCCGCAGGCAGCTGGTCACATTGCATTCACAGACAGGAAGCAGAGGGACCTGAATGCCCATGCTTAGCTGGCGGTTTCATATCGCCAACTTTGGTGCCCAGGACTGTGATGTCAGATTTAGGGGTGGTTGTCCAACGTCAGTTAACCTAATCTATAGCTATCACACAGTGGTCGGAGCTTTGTCGCCAAGGTGATTTTAGATACTGTTAAGTTGACAGTATTGATCACCAACTTGGTCATCTTTCAGCCTTAAAGAATACTGAGAAAACAAAAATATTATCAAAATATTTTATGCTTGCATGGTTTCCTAGCTTCTTGGCCTTTTGACTAGGTTTTCCCCGAACCAATAACTCATTTGACAGTAGATGTTTGTTATCCCATTTAAAGTATATAACTCAGTGATGGTTATAGTCACCGAACTGTCCGACTGTCGTCCCGACTGTTACTGTCACCCCTAAAAAGGAACTGGGTCCTTTAACAGTCACTTTGCATTTCTTTGTGATAACACATTCGGGTTTTTTTTTCCTGTAGCAGAAAGAAAATAACTGATTTTTTTGAGGTTTATAAATTCATGTCCCAAAGACTGTAGATAATTCAGCATTATTTTTCTTTTGTGCTCCTTCCTGACACATGCTATTAACCAAAGAACCACACGAATTTCCAATTCTCCTTTCCACTTTAAAAAATATATATGTTTGATATTTATTTCCACTGAACAGCTGCTACCAAGTGAGTCCTAAAATAGATGTTGTCATCTGTCTCCTAAAAGGGCTGTTTAACGACAGGAGCGTTCCCTGAACCTAGTAAAAAGCAACCCGCGGAGCCACGGTTCAGTGCAGTTAGGATTTCTTAGCCGTCATCTGCGCTGCTTTTGAGCATATTTGCATTTTTTTTGAACATCTTTACCTTTCTGTGGACCTTGAAATTGATTGTGGCCACCAGCTAGATGTGTGCAACTGAGGGTCCGAAGGAAGTGCACGCCAACCCTTCATGCCTCTTGGAGAACCAACCAGTTCAATATATGTGGCAAAATAAAACGTGGGCTGACATTCTTTTCGTGTGTTGTAGGACACAGTCGTGCCATGAATTACAGCCCAGTTTTCACTGCAGCGTGTTCCCTTAACCCTTTGAAGCTTAACATTCAGGAAAAAAGAATGCACTTTCCCTGAGATAGAAAGGGAGCTGCTGTGATTTCATCGTGGTAGAAGAAAGCTGTGTTGCCTGGATTCTAGAGTCAGGATACTGTAAGCCTTAAATTTCGCAATCAGTAATTTTGTTTTTGTAATCGCGAAATTAAGACACATTAAAGCGTGATTCGGTGGTGGATGGAGGTCCAGAATAAAACAGCTTACCTGAGGGGAAGGGGGAAAATAGTGATTTGATTAAACATACCTCAAGAGCACTGAGTTTTTGAGCCCAAAAAGGAGAAAAATCTAGCGAAAACCGAACTCTACTAAACTGTGCTTTGTTGTATTTTGTTCCCAGTGAGAGTGGTGCTTTGAGTCTCCACACTCTTTCTGCCCTCATTGAAATTTGGCCATATCGCTTGTGTTCTCTCCTGGCTTTCTGTGGGCAGTCTTAGTGGTGAATTTTCATAAGACATTGTTTTTCCATGTCTAGCACAGAAACAGAGAAAAGCACAGCAGGTCACGTAAAACCCAGTATAGTCTACTACCAGCTCTGTGATATCCTAACAGTGGTTCCTGAATGAACTCACGTGGGAAAAGCCTCTATTATTTGGTTAGCTCATTTGTGACTATGTAAATTTTTGTTGTTTTTTATTAGCATAGGATAACATATTTGGTTTTGAGTTTATCCTGTCTTATTATTTCCACAAAAAGAAAAGCACTTCCCAGGCCAGAAACTCTGGCAAGTGGTTATACTCCTCTTTCCCCTGGAAACAGTCTGTTCACTCTTAGCTTGGTATGAGGCCCGCTAAAATAAATAATATCAAAAATACAGTCTCTAGGCAGACTGCTTTTCATTTGACTATAGGGATCTCTTGACTTGGAAAATATTCTAGGTCGGTAACAATTAGAAAAAAATCGTTAGAGTTATCACAACTTCAGCTTGTGCTCGTGTTAAGTAGCTTGTCTGTAACGTCCAGTGACATCTATGTCTTAGGCTATTGTTTCTGTAGACTGTAGCCGTAGCTCCAAACCCTGACAGCTAAGAAGCACAATAAAGCACTTACCCTACAATGCATAAGTACTCAGCTGGTGTGGCCACTGCATTTGCTTTTACATCAGTGATCTTGAGCGCAGTGCAGTCAGAGAGAAACACGCAAAGAGTAAGGAAAGGAGATGTAGCTACTTGCAGAATGGAGAAAGAAGGACTGTGTAGACCCCTAGGACTTCTTAACCACTTCACTCTAAAATCTTCATGTTCCCGACTCCATAGTCGATGGCTTCACCTTAGAACTGAACAGATGAAATAATGCTAAGACATTTTGTGTGTGTGTGTTACATGTTTATTGTTCCCACATCATCTATAAATGTCTACAGATTGCTCACCTTGTCCTTCAGTCCTTCTTCCTTGACAATAGGGTTCTAAAGTTCTTCTTTGGTGCCTTTAGTCATGTAACAGGCACCCATCTGAATAGGAAGCGTTCATTCATCTACCTTTCTGGTGACTGTTCGTTTGTTCAGCAGGTGTGTTGATTGGTGACCGCTGTAGAAGACACACTGTCACAGGTTCAACTGTTTGATAATAGCATAGTCACAGTTACCATGGCCACTTAAATATAAAAGGTGAAGCAGGCTGGGGTGGGAGCTTGTGGCTCAGCGGTAGAACTTTCCCATGTGCTATGATTAGGAAAGACATAAGAGAGAGAAAACAAAGAGGAAGGGGAAAGAAAGAAGGGAGAGGTGTGGAGAGAAGAGAAAGGGAGGAGAGGAGGGGAAGAGAGGAGAGGGAAGGGACGAGGGATTATAGGAGGCTAGCGGCTCTTTATTGACTCTGAGCATTTGAGAAAGATATGTCTCCTAAGACCTGCATTTTGACTTAGGGACAAACTTTACATTTTAACACGTGACCTAAATGTAACTCCGAAAGTCAGTTATCAAAGACGCCACTTAGAGAAAAGTTATGCGATGCGTCTTTTATTCCTTGTTGAATGAGCTGCGGCTCCTGTAACAGTTAACATCTTTAAGTGGAAAGGAATGTTACTTTAGAAATTTTGGGTAACTGAGCTAAAATTGCCACAACAATTTATAGTCATTTTTGTTTCTTTCTATAACATACATACTTTAAAATTTTATTTATAAAGCATGATGGGAGAAAAGTTTTTAAAACTCTCAAAAGGGAAGCAATTCTGAGTTTTAAAACATTTGTTGCCTACTCTGTTAGTCTGTGATGAAGAAATCCTTGTTGAGTGTGTGTGTGTGTGTGTGTGTGTGTGTGCTTGTGTGTGTATGTGTTTGTGTGCCTGTGGTGTGTGCTTATGTGTGTGTGTGTGCGTGTGTGTGGTATGTGATGGTATGGTCTGTAGGTGTGTATGGTGTGATGTGTGCTTGTGCTTGTACGTGGTATGAGATGTGTATGATGTAGGTGTGTGTGTGGTGTGTGCTTGTGTGTAGTGTGTGATGTTTAGGGTGTAGGTGTGTGTGTTCTGTGTGTGGTTTAGTGTGTGTTTGTAAGTTGTATGTGATATGTATATATGGTATGGTGTGTAGTGTGTGATGTGTATGATGTAGGTGTGTGTGGGGTGTGCTTGTGTGTGGTGTGTGATATTTGTGTATAGTTTGATGTCTAGGTATGTGTGGTGATATGCAAAAGATGTGATATGTGGGTTTTGTGTGGTGTGTGTGTGTGGTGATATGCAGAAGATGTGGTATGTGGGGGGTTGTGTGTGTGTGGTGTGTGTAGTAATATGCAGAAGATGTAGTATGTGGGGGTTTTGTGTGGTGTGTGTGTGTGTGTGGCATGAGGGGTGGTGTGTGTCAGGGTAGGTGAATGAGGAAATGTGTTTCCTCTTTGATCACAGAAGAATCAGCATATCCAGTTTCTGTTACTGGGTCAGTGCTAAAAGTGGCAAGAGCCTCGCTTTGAGGCCCTGCTGTTGGGCATCCTGCTTTGTTGTTTTAAGGTTCACTCTGACCTCAAGCTTTGACTCCTCCTGCTCTCAAGTGCTGGGATTTAGAGCATGCCCTACACCCAGCCTTCTCTGTACATTTTTAAGCACACATCATAAAGCGAGTCAAAGAACAGCTGTATTTTCCAGCTAGACTCCTTCCACACGGTGCTAAGAAACAATCTAGTGATTTCAAAATGCACAACACTGCGGGCCCTGCCTTTCCCAGTTCCGTCTCATGCTGGTAATGGATCCGTGTTTCCAAAGAAGAAACCAGCGATCCTGTCCTGTGTTACTTTCCGTGTAGGCACCCAGCCTGACTTGGGCTGACTTGAGGGGCAGGGAGGGGGCCTTCACCTTACTGCTTCATCCTCAGGCTCCTCCTGTCCTCCTTCCTTTTCCACAGCACACTTTCTCTCCCTGATCATTTTCATGATCCTTCCTGACCTCCAGGAGGAAAGGCCTTTCCACCACACCCTCCCTTTCCCTCCGTGGTGAAAGCATGCCTATAGCATGCACGCAAGATGACTCCTACATGCAGCTGTAGAAATACGAAGCTCTTGGTTCTGATAGAAACTTCTGGATTTTTGTTTGCTCTGTATATTCTCCTCTTAGTTAATACCAATGCCGCAGTCTGTTTAATGCCATTAAATATTTAACTATTATCGATACCTCCCTTAGACATTAAATTCATTAAACAAAACCAGTGCTGCATATCTCCTTTAGTTATGGAAATCTGAGTAAGACATAGTCTTTACCACAGTGATCTCACAGTTTTATAGGAGAAACTGTCAAATGTGTGTTTCACATTATAAACGTTTCGATAACATTTCTGAAGTTTGTGCCCCTCAAAACTCAAGGTTTGAAGTTGTGACTCTGCGTTGTGATTTGCTAGCTGCGTTATTTTGAATAAGTTACTCCCATAAACCTGCGGTCCCTCAGCAATGTGGACAAACAGTAAATGGGAGGAAGATTTATATATATGATCTGAAGAAAAACTGGATTGTGGTAAATAGCAAGTTTAGTAATAATGATGTAATACTGCTTCGGGGAAATATTTAACAAAATAATCCATGTGCCATACAAAACTGCAAGTGTTTGCTTAATGTTAGTTGATGTCACCTTCCTCCATGTTCTAACCTAGGCTGGCCTGGAGCTCACTGTGTATTCCAGAGAGATTTCAAACACACAGCAATGCTCCAATGACTGCTGAAATTATAATGTGAGCCCCCACACCTGGCCTCGTGCCTGTTTTTCCTAACTGCCCGATGCACCAAATAGTAATGTCCACAAGCTTTCAAACAAGAAGGTTCCAAATGCAGAAAATCAGTTCCGTGTTCATGCTTAGAGCCAGTATGTAGTTTATAGGGGACCATACCTGGATCACCTCATTTTATAAGGGTATTATAGGGGTTTTTTTCTGCTCAGATCTAAGAATTTGCAGGTTGTATATGGACAGGATAATTAACATTTGAATGACAAAAAGAGATTTTTTTTTCCATTTTGAATTCATGTCCTGTGGTATCTTATGAGGAAGGTCTCAGGGGAGAACTTCTTTGGCTGCCTAATACTTCTTTCATGAAAATTAATTTGTAAGCATGCATTTTTACCTTGGTTTTATTAATATTGTTTCTAGTTCATTCTATTCTATTCATCTTTAGTAATGCCTTCTGTTTACATAGTATGATGCTGGGTTTAGCATCATACTGTCAAAATAAGTGCCATAAAACCTTTGCCAGTCATTTCAGACAAAAAATTATATATATATATATAATATGTGTATTATATATATGAAATAACCACTTTTAAAATAATATTATAAAAAGTTCCCAATCATATCTTAGAGGAGATAGGTCCTTTTATTATTGTTGCTGTTGGTGGTGGTGGTGGTTTGTCAAGACAGGGTTTCTCTGTGTAGTAGCTCTGGCTGTCCTAGAACTCTCTCTGTAGACCAGTGTGACCTCGTTGTTTTTTTTTCCCCCTGCAGGTCTTTTCTACAGAAAAAAAAAGTTGCTTTAGATCTTCTCATTCTAAATCAGCGGTTCTCAACCTGTGTGTTGCAACCCCTTTTGGGGAGTCAGATGACTCTTTCACAGGGGTTGCCTAAGATATTACATTATGATTCATAATAGTAACAAAATTACAGTTATGAAGTAGCAATGGAATAATTTTATGGCTGGGGGTCAGCACAACATGAGGAGCTCTGTTGAAAGCTTGCAGCATTAGGAAGGCTGAGAACCACTGCTCTAGAGCTTTAATCTATCCATGCAGTACATTTCTAGCTGTAACGAGCTAAATGCTGCTAGTGGTTGGGCCTGTGTGAGTTGCATTGAATTTGTAAATAGAACCCAACCGTATTATTTCGGCCGTCTCAAATAATCATCACTTTCATCTTTATTTTCTATTTCCGGAGTAAAGATATTTTTAGATGCTTTTAGCTTCTTCAGAGACGTTCTCTCTGGTCTCAGAAAGGAGTCACACATACAGAAGAGATGCGTGGTAAAAGTGGGAAAGTGGGCCATTTATTTTAGGCAAGGAGAGTGAGACCGGCAAATGCAGAAGTGCGCTGCCACTGGAAGCAAACCTCCTGGGTCCGGACACTGCAGCTCCCTCTGGTCTGTTTGGAAACACACCCACAGATGCTCTACAAGCGATTATTAATAATAGTTAAAATATATTAGTAATTATGCAAAGGTGCTCTTCCCGTGAATAATGCCGGAGGAGCCTGGGATCATGGGCTTCCCAAGACCTTTCCTCACCCCATAGTGTGCAGTGAAGTGACAGTCAAGGGAGAGGAGGTTAATGTCGTCTTCTAGATCTGGGTGCAGCGGGAATGTTGAAGTATGGAAGTAGACAGTGGAACTCGCTGAGCAAGACGCTCCAAGTTTCTGTTGTGTGGAGGATTAAGAGTAACCCACGTCATCTGCCTGTGCCTAGGCCCCAGAACGGTCACTGAAGTTGTTTACAGTGTCTGTTTGGAAACTACATGTATGTGTATACATACTGGAAGGCACTCATCCACACTCATGAGTCATTCTCTCAGGAAAAGAACACCTTGTGCTAAATTAGACTGTTATAAAGGGGCTGTTTTTGTGGATTTTTGCTATAACTTAATATGCCAACATTAAGTTACCTTCATATTTGAATAGTTTGACATTTTACTGATGGTAAAGTATTTTAACATTTCAAAGATTTCCTTTTCGGGGGTCCTAATTCTCTGACTTTTATTTTTGTGTGTTTATGTATGTGTGTTGGGGATCCAGTGGGCAAGCATTCCGCCACCGAGCTACACCTCAGCCGTTCTATTCTGTCTTATAAAAATTTGGATGAAGCCAAGGGGGGAAATCTGTATGCTTAGCTAAGTCATTAGTATACAGAAACGTTTGTTGCGTAGTTCTGAAAGCTGCTGTGGAATAAAGAAATCCAGATGAAGAAGGAGTCAGAACGGCACACCTCTGAGTAGTGAGCTCAGCCAGGGGGCTTCAGGGCAAGCTGCCAATAACTGCACTAGTAAGCCCTCTGCCACCTTTGCTGATAGAGGCAAATGCGGTGTTTTGGTAGTGAGGGAATAGTATACATGTCACATAAATGATTTAAGTATTTTGAGTGTTCTTGAAATAGCCATATTTTTTAACAATGACAATTGTTCCTCCAAGATCCTCTGGCCTGGTAATAGCCTGTCCCCTTTGGCCTGGTGATTGTGTTGGAGTTCTTTCTGTTAAACTGGAGAATGAATGATTTTTTCAGTGAGTCCCCAAACTAGAGGAAACTAGAGACAGTAGGGAAACAAGTCCGCTTTAGAAATCCTAACTTCATTCTCTCTGTGACCCAAACCACATCTTGATTGCCCTTGGCCTCTCCAATGGCTGTCAGTGAGCAGGGGGAAGGACCATTTCCTAGGTAGCGTTTTTGGTGTTTTATACTACATCTATGCAGTAAGAATAGGTTGACTTTCATAAGCAGAATTTTAAAATCTCATTGTGCATAAAATAACATGAGTCAAATGTGACAGAAACAAGCATATGTATTAAATCTGTTTATTCCCATCAAGACATGTTGATGGGGGGCTGGAGAGATGGCTCAGAGGTTAAGAGCACTGACTGCTCTTCCAGAAGTCCTGAGTTCAATTCCCAGCAACCACATTGTGGCTCACAGCCATCTGTAATGAGATCTGGTGCCCTCTTCTGGCATGCAAGCATACATGGAAGGAATGTTGTATACATAATAAATAAATAAATCTAAAAAAAAATAAGACATGTTGATGGCCATTCATTTATGACATGACAAAAAAAATGAGGGAGAAGAAGAACACAGTAGAAATACAAGATATAGGCTGTTCCTGTAGCTTTTCTCTCTTCTTCCCCTTCCCTGAATCTGCTCATTCATAAGCCTGTGATTTTAGAGTGTTATCTTAAATTCTCAGAGGAACTCGCCCCATCAAACATTGGTACTTTTGAATGCAAAAATATCACACAGTTGATGAAGAGAATAATTTCCTTTCTCATAATGACAACAGGAAAACATATGGATATGAAAGCTTGTGTGAGAAATATGACTTTAAAAGAAGCATATTTGGGTCAGTAAGGTATAGGCTGTTGAAATAATATTAGCCTTAAAAGTTAATAACAAATAGTGATGAATTCGAATGCCAAAATATTGCCTAACACATTCTGTCAACATGCATATAAACGCAGCAGGAAACCCAAAACAAAAGCTAATTTATGGGAAATGATGTCCTCCTAATGATGGCGTAGACTGTGGGGGTCCACATTATAAACTTCAGTCTTTACATGAGAGGCTTCATTTTACATAGAAAACGTGGTTGCTTTCTGGGAGTATGTACCAAGTCTAATCATTGCCCTATATTTAAGGGTATTTTTCTTATTTTTTTTCTAGAAAGCCTACTCAATTCCACATGTGCTTCATGTCTATTTAGATATTCATGAAATTAAAAAAAAATGAAAGATCCAAGACATTCAAGGGATCATCATGTCTTATTGTACTTTGACCCATGCAGGGTTGTTTGTAAAATCAAAATAAAAGAACAATAGTGTCTTCTAATATGTTGCTATTTTATTGATACCCAGATGTAGGTATGTTTTTCCTTACTCAGTGATGACGGAAATATTTATATTCTTAAATTCCTAAAAGCCCATGAACCTGCTAGAGTTCCAGACATAGATGGAGCCAGAATTGGGACTAGGACTCAGGCGCCTTCTGACAGAAACAAAGGCTCCTGAAGACATCCTAGGCAATCTCTACTACAGCAGTTCCCTGACTGTAAGCATCAACTCTGGAGTTTATTTCCCTGATAACTTCTGTGAAGGGGTCCTTGCATCACAAGTCTTCCTCTCACAGATTATCTGGGGGAAGACGCCGTGTTGGATGAGAGTTGAATGGCGAGAAAGCGGAGCTCCAGGCCTTCTCTCGCAGGTGTAAACAAAAGAAAACTGGATTGCAGATATTCAGGATGATACGTTTAAAGTCGGTTTTTCTCTCCCAGCCTCAGTCCTCACGTTATCTTGTGCTTCTCGTCTCTGTGAGATAGCTCCCTGGCTCCTGTAATATTAAACAGCATTTAGGCCATAATGGCAGGCCTGCTAAGAGCCATGCTCAGTGCTGCCAAAACCTCAGAGTGCACTTCTCAGACTTCAGGTTGCTGATGGCAAGGGTGCCTGCCTCTGTGTTCCCTTCACAACATCCCCTGTAATTTGCTCCAAGGTTCTGGCAGACGGCTGGACTCTGTCACCAGCTGTCACCACCCCCTCTTCCTATCCACACTTGGCAGGATCTGAGGACTCAGACAGCCAGTAGAAATAATAGTAGCTGTGGTAACAACTTCAGTGGCATGGTCCCCAGAGACAAGATCACATTTGGCACCTTTTCTCTCAACGGGAATCTAAAAACGGCACCGAATTTGCTACTTGGTGGTATATAATTTTATTTAATCACACATTTTTGGTTTCAAGTGTTCCACATGCTGGCTTCTAAGTGTCAAGCGAGCATATATTGGTAAAAAACACTGACATTCACCCCCCGCCTTTTATAATGAGAAGGTAGCTATAAAGCCAACTGGTTTGTTCACTTCCATCCACCTTGAAAAATAGAAAATACATGTAATTTCTCTCACTGGAATAGTGTTCAAATCTAAAAGAAATCCCTTCATAAAATTTTACTGACGTATTTTTACTAACACACTGTCTCAAAATTATTTCAGTTCACCAGGGATTTTGTTTTCCCCTTTAACTTGTACTAGAGAAACCTAGAGGGGAGAAAAAAAAAACCTTAGAGTTTATTGAGAGAATGTTTTTCAGCTACGTAAGGAATATTTTTGTTTTCATCATCGTAAAGTTGGTCACATTCCAAGGATACCAGAGTCAACCTAAAAAGAGACATTCTAGGGCTGGCGAGATGGCTCAGCAGGTAAAGGTCCTCGCCACCCAAGCTTGAAAATCTGTATTCCATTCCTGGGACTCATGTGAAGGTGGAAGGAGAGAACCAACTTCACAAAGTTGTCCTCAAGCCCGCCCCGTCCCACATGTTCCATGATGGGTGTGTGTACACATGTGCACACAGTAATAACAATAAACAGTAGTGTTGTAGAGACAGCTTGGAGTGGGCTATTTGGCTATAGCATAGGCTTCAGTAGCCATCGATGGCTTAAACGTCTTATAAGCCACTCTGAGAGTTGATATAAGTTTTTAATCATTCACTTGAACAGAAATATTTTAAAAGCTCTAATTTTGTGAGGAGAAAATAGCAGATGTTACAACTTGCTTAAAGATGTCTTGCTGGGGAATTGTCTGAGAAATCTGTGTTCTCCTGGCCTGAGAAAGGGGGGAACAGTAGATGCTCCTTCTGAGAATTACCAGGTCAACATGGGAGGGCCCTCCGTCACTCCCCACCTTATTTTCCAGTCCTGCGTAGAGGTCTGTGTTTCTGAAGTGGAAGGATTCCCTGAGAACCGAGGATGACCGGGCCTCTCGCCATACATGGAGCCCTCTGACTGACCCTGCTGGGCTGACTGGCAGTTCGCCAAACACCTGAGACCATTTGTCTCCACCTCCCCAGCACCAGGGCTGCAAACCAAGCAGTAGTACCACACCCGGTTGTTACACACACACTGGGCAGCCAGCCTCGGGTCCTCATGCTGGTGTGGCCAGCATTTTAACAACCGGGCATCTCCCGGCCCAGGGTTTGCATTTTGATGACTTAACCTGTTTTGCCCTAAATCGAAGGCCTTTTTATCCATCATCTTCATTTGGTTTTTACAGCAAATGTATAAAGTAAATACTTATAATTCCGTTTCCTAGGCCAGAAAACTGAGAGTTTCAGCAATTAGATAATAACTCGGGAACCCCGTTAATAAACAACAGAGCCATGATCCAGCCTCAGCGTCAGTCACTGACACAGAAAGTGATGTGGTGGGGGAGAAACGGAACCCAGGCATCAAAATGATAAGGTTTTCTAGGTGTGTCAGGTGTAAGACATGAAGTTAGAACTGAAGCAGTCTGTAAAGACTTTTTATTAAGAATCCCAATCCCGAAGTCATCTGTCTACATGGAATTACAAGTTGAAGGTATAAACGCAATCAAGATGAAAGAGAGATCAAGGCCAGACCTGGTGAGTGTTCACGCCACGGGGGGCGCACCAGGGGAAGACTTGTATAAGTCAGTAGGGAGCCAATGGCCTCCAGGGTAACAGTTTAAAACAAAGTACATTCACCTCATGTCTCCACATGTTGTAAAGTCTGATTTCAGTGCAGCGTGTGTCTATACCCCAAGCTCTTTCAAGTTGTAGTCAGACTGTAGGCTGGGGTTGACGTGTCTTCTACAAACTTAACTGGTACTAGATGCGTGTGCTCCCAGCTCACTCGTGGGACTTTGACGGGCCTTTCTCTCACCACATGGCTTCTCCATGGGACTGCCTGATATATGATGTGACAGCTGCTTTTCCCCATGGCAAGCAGTACAAGGGAGAAATTTGAACAACCAAAATAGAAGCTCAAGCCTTTTATAACCTAAGATGAGAAAAGACATTCCATGATGCCTGCCTTATGCTTCCCATTATAAGCAAGTTACTAAATCAAGCCTGTACTCAAGGGGAGGGAACTCTATAAGGGTATGTATGAATACCAAGAGACAGGGATTATTTTGAACCATCTCAGAGGTATCCCACTACATGCTGGCTTATTTTTGCTCAAGTATGTGTGCATTGTAATGATTGTGCTCACTCCAGGACCCATGCTAAGAGCACTATTTGGTATGTTTCTATGATCCCTACATGGACATGCAACAGATTACATCGGTGCTCTTGAAGCTGAGTCCAGGAAGCATTGCGTCTTGACTGTAGTCGCATTTTATGGTTGAAAGCAGTTGCAAAGGGCCAGAGAAGAGACACTCTACAGTAGTTCTCAATATTCACTCAGGAGTTGATGAGGGCAGCTAAGAAACAACAGAGTGCTAGGGGGAAAAAATTCCCAGAGAAGGCGAAAGGCAATGAAGATGGGCGGCTAATGTTGATAAATACCATTAACATGGAAGAGAACGAACCTCAGTAGAGGCAAGTGGATAAGATAATTCAAGAGATGCTCATGACCACTGAATAATATTCGTGCCACACTTCATTCACTCATGTGTCTATCAATATACAGGCCATGAATATCACCTCGTCATGATTGTTATGACTGGTGCTGCTTTAGACAGGGCTGCTTACTTAGCTCTGAGACTTCACCTTCCATCCATGGATCATACAGTCATTGTGGGTTTTTGTTCCTTTGCTTGCTTGTTTTTTTTTTTTTTTTGAGGGATTACAATACTCTCTTCCATAAGGTGTAACATTTCACAGCCTTATCAAAAGTTCATATAGGCATTAGGTTTCTCCATCTCTTGCAAGACAAATCATAGTTTCAGACTGCAGAGCCGTCTGGGTGGCCATGGGCTGACAATCATTAACGCAGCACATGAATTTGCTTGATCATGTCACTTCCTTCCCGACACCTGGAATTTGCACTAGACGGAACCCATTCCACTCTTCTAATGTCCTGCCCCATGATGCAGTCAACTCCATTCTGTTCTGCAGCCACGCGCTGTGTGCACCTTGATTCTAGTTATCCCTGAGCTCTGACAGAATGTAGCAGGTAGTCTAGAAGATACCAGCACTTTGGGGGAAGGGTTGGAAAAAAGAAAACACTGGAAGGAGAAAAACAGAAGACGAGGAGGGAGGGGGAACTGTGGTCAGCATGTAACATAAATGAAAAAATTAATTAATTAATAAAAATGAAATAAATTTAAGAAAAAGCAAGCACATGGCTCTCCACGAAGAATGCATCAAATACTTTCCCGTGGGGTCCAATCTGCTATCTAACTCCAGATTGAAGAATTGGGCTAACCTATCTTTATTTGCAGATGTATTTTATTAGGTTAATTTTCCCTCTGTTTGTCTACCATGTAGTTTTATTGCACCACTGCTTAGAAATTTCTGGGGCAATTTTGACTTTTTGAGTTTGTTGCCTGCCCACTCTCCCCTCTCATTAACCCCACATATGGATATACATGTAACCCAAAGTATATGTAAGCGTCAGAGCTCACTAAACACCAAACATTGGCTGTTTCAACGTCAGTAATATCCTAAGGCTAAACAACTCATTGTCTTCTGTTTTCGGGGAGATATTAAGTAACATGTGATATCATTGGATGTAATGCTCATTAATTAGCATCTTAAGTGGAAACAGAATCCATCTTGTTGATATTTTTGTAATGAGTGTGTGTCTGTATGTGTGTGTTAAAGCTGTTACCCATCTGGCAAACAATAAAATAGCTCTTCTAACACAAACAGCCTTTCACTTTTTCACGTTTGATATCTGTGTACAGTCCCATAGGTTATCTCTCTCCTTCAAAGTCTACTGAAACCATTAATATGATCAAATCGGTCATTCAAGAAAACTAATGTCCTTTTTAATATTAAACTATGACAGTAATGGTAAATTATTTCTCATGGAACTTTGCTCCTATGGATTACAGGTGATGGTTTGTATCTCTGATAAACCAACTGGAGATTTCCAATGTCAGGTGTCAAAATGCATCCAGTGTGTGTCGCCTACCAAACCTGCCCTAGCTTAGCAACAATGAGTACTAGGGAGTTTTCCTAAATTGTGATCCATGAGTCCAGGCAATCTGTAGCCCACTGCCCTTGCCAAACATTGAAAAGTATCCCACCCAATACAGCTAGTCCAAGGAAAGACCAAAATTTCGAAAGTTGAGCTGTGATTTCTGCTGTATTTGTATAGTTTTTGTACCCTGGTATCAAAGCCGGAGATGTCTGTATTGATTGTTGTGAGCTAGAACACACCTGTCAAGCCGTGCCGTCTGCAGAACCAGCTCCCATTATTTTCTTTGGAAATTGCTGAAGTATGTAAAACCTTGAGGAGTGTGTGAAGCGATAAATGTTTAGAAAGCTCCTGACATTTCGCCGCTCACACACTATGTAATTTAATGCGAAATGACATATGAAGATATACCCCCTTGAAAGATGACGACCTGTGAATTCAAGGGTTCTAAAGTCTGTATCTGAATCCATGAAAATCAGAGTTCAGACAGAATCACTGGGAGGCCATAATTTAACCAAGGAGTATGCAGTTATGCATTTATAACAAATATGTACCACAGAAATCACTATGTTTGCTGCATCTCTTACTAATATTGCACATTTATATTAGATATTATTAACGGGATGTGGTACTAATAACAATATCCTAAACTTATTGACGTTTTAAGACACCCCATCTGTCATATATAGTATTAATAGACTTTCACTTAGCTGCTTTTCATGTATTATACTGGAGTCATTTATTAATTAATATGCTCTTCATTCTTATCTATTTAATTTTCATTTTATTTTTACCTTTTCATAAATTGCTATCTTACCTGCAAAAGTGTTTTCTTAAATTTTCTGAAGTTGGAAATATTGCCCATTTTAACTCATTGATTTAACAGATAATTATTGAAACATACAAGGTAGCCTTAGTCCTAAATGTAACTCAAACCCATGTCAGACGGCTTATACCCAACTCCAGCTCCAGAGGAGGCAGTGTCCCTTCTGGAGACTGTGTGTGCATCCCCATGCATGGGCACACTGAGAGATACACACACATCCATGTAATGTTAAAAGAAAGAAAGGCATCAATACTGTCAGCATAGACATCTCCCAGGTGTCAGCCACCACCATCTTGAGCAAAAAGGTGGCTTTTCCAGCGAGTTGGCAGCCTTGGAGCTAAGGGGAATATTTATTATAATGTGCCGTGGTCTGCCTAGACAATACCAATGCTTTCATAATTTGGAACCTGGAGCTGGAATACACAAATGAAATTCTTCTACAGCAAAAAAAAAAAAAACCCTGCCAAATGCCATCTATACTTTGTATGCTCTTTGAGAGTTCTTACATTAATCCTAAGCTAGGCACACCTCGTTTTTAAGTAAACATAATATTTATCATTAATTTTTGAAAGATAAAATACTAAACTAAGGATTGAACAAAATGTACATATATCCAAAATCACTGCCCCTTGCCCTGTTGTATTGTATTTTTACTACTCTATTATTTGGATATCTAGCAGCAGTTATCTGTCAGGGGCAGTTAGCACACTGCCTCTGAAAGGTTTCTGAGAGCATCTGTCTTTTTTCCAAATCACTTGGAAATTCCAGTATACATAATGATAGAAATGTCAAAACCCAGTTGTCTTTCACAGTGCACTACTGTGGTCATCATAGGGTTTCCCTGGGAATATGCAGTCTCCCGGAGGAATATTCTAAAGTGTGCTCCACAGAGTGGAAGTAAATGTCTAGTTGTTGTTAATGGTTAATATGCCAGTTACATAGTCTTCTAAATATTTTAAACAATTGGATAAAAATAATGTACTAAAATTTAATTTATGTTGAATCTATATACTCATAATCATATCACATAGTTTTTAGTTATATTTTCTATATATCTTAAATAAGGAAGGAACATTGATAAACACAGAAATAGAGTAAACATGTATGACTTTTAAATTTATGAAGTTATCACTCCCACTTCAAAAACCCACATGAATTACTTGATAACTGCATGTTGCTTGATCAGTGATATTACTGTATCATGTGCTCTAACTTCAAAACTTAATCATCTTAAAGTGTTGCACTTTTACCTACACGTGGTGGCACTAGAATACAAAGGCAGGTGGATCTCCGTGAGTTTGAGGACAGCCTGGGCTATGTAGTGAGTTCCAGCACTGCCAGGGAAACGTAGAGAGACCCTGTCTCAAAACAAAAAAAGGTTCAATGACTTTCCTTTTGTTTTACACTTCTAAATCTACTGTGATCATCTCATATGCCATCAAGTTCCTCTGTGAAACATGGTTTTGCTTTGATCACAATCCAATGGAAAACATCATGGTTTTTGAGAACATGGAGCATTAGTAACAGTGTGATAAATCTTCATATGACCTCTGGTCAAGAAGATTTGGCAAATGCCGCTTCAGAGAATTCTCCAGCTTTCTTACGATGTGCAACACAGACGAGCCAGAGTAAACACCGTTTCCTTCTTAAGACCATCCTGGTACCAATTAACGGAGTAATGCTCGATCAGTATGGGAGTGCTGTCTTCGTCCATGGCACTGCGACACAGATTGCATGTGTTTGAGGAATTCTGGTTTATGATTTGTATTGCACAATTACCCTTGTTATTTCATAAGATGGAAATTTGAACTTTACATGTGAGTCCTGTTATAAGCATGCTAAGCGTTTGCCTTTGGAGCTCGGAGCAGCAGACCTTTAAACAACTTGTATGCTTTGCCCTCAGCAATGCATCTATTTGGCCTCAACTGGCACTTACAGCAGACCGAAAATGACACATTTGAGAACGGAAAAGTGAATGCGGACCTCATGCCAACAAACACGGTATCGTTACCTTCTGGCGACAACGGTAAGAGAGAGAATCGCGGAGCCTGTGTTTTGTTTTCACGTCATTGTCCATAAACGTGGTTGTGACCATGCTTGCATTCTGATAATGTGGGAAAGGAGAACGGCTTAGCTTTGCTATACATCATCTCCTCATGAGCATTTCTTTTGTGTGTGTGTGTGTGTGTGAATTTACTTGAAAAGTTGAACATTCACGCTTTTATTACAGGAATACTGTAATTGTCTGCGGGGGGGGGGGGCTGGCGATTTAGCTCTCCTGCCTTTTATTGTTACAAGCATGAGTTTTGTTTTGGGCAGGCAGCTGGAGTACAGTTCCGAATGTCACCTCTTGTGGCACCATGGGTATATTAGGTTTTCTTAATTGGACTTGTACCTGGAGTTGGGATACCTTATTAATCTTTCTATAAAAGCTTTTAAATATAAACTACATTAAAGGATTACAACTTACTGACCTTTTCCGCAGTTGCCCTTTCTCCAAACCTTTCAGACTTTGCACTTTGAGGTAATAGAGCCTTTTCAATCATTTGTCTCTGAATAATGGAACCGAAGCAGCTAGACAATGCTGGATTTCATTTTTCCAATATAAAACCCCTCAAAATGGGCACGCGCATATGTATATCTGTGTTGTGCATAGTTCCATGTTATGTATGTGTGTGCAGGTACACACCTTTGGCACTGGTCCCCTCTGACACTTGAAGAATGTCATGATAGGTTATATCTCAAAGTAACCTGCCATATGCCATTCTCTTCTGTCATGTGATGAATTATTTGCTTTAAGGCATTTTCCTTGGTTCTTCTTCCTCTGTTTCCTCCCTGGGGTTCTTGCACTGCGCTTTACCACCAGAAATGTCCCTCTCCCATGCCTCGTTTCTTTGTAAGACTAGAACCAAGGCAGTAACTCTTTAAAAAGCATCTCTTTTCCATGCTTTCCTTTACTGCCGGGCTAGGGATTTGAACATGTTCTCACCCGATAACCTCTCATCTTTTATCTTAGCAATAATACTCTATGACAGTGGTTCTCAACCTGTGGGTCTTGACCCCTTGGGGGAGGCTCCGACAACCCTTTCAGATATTGTGATTCATATCAGTAGCAGAATTACAGTTAGGAAGTGGAAATGGAAATAATTTTGTGACTGGGGCGTCACTGCAACATGAGGAGCTGTATTAAAGGGACGCAGTGTTAGGAAGGCTGAGAGCCATGCTCTCTGGTGCTTCTCTTCCATCTTAAGGGGACTAAAGGAGTTTTATACCTTACATTTTTCACAATGCTAATAAATGCCCCCTCCATATGGAACCTTTTACACAAAGAACTATAATCCGGTATTTGCCATGTCACCACAGGGCATCACTGTAGGGTGGGTTAATGGCAGAGAAGAAAATTTTCCTAATTGAAACTGCAAATGCCAAGTTTCATACAGTAAAACTTTAATTAGCGTAACTGCCATGCATTTTTATACATTGGTGCCATGTGTAAGTAAATCAAGAAACGACACAGGAATTAAGATTTATTTCTTTATGTTAATTGAAACTGAGACTATCTCTTAAAGCGAATGATCACCACAAAGCTAGTGAAATAGTACTTATTAATTACAGCACAGATTATTTTTACAAATAACAAATCATAATTCTTAAGAATTCCATGTTTGTTGTAGACATTTTGTTTATTATTAGCATCCAAACTCGTTATTAAGATGCAAATATAACTAGTGTCACTGAACTCAAAATGTGGGATGTGGAGAAAGCTATGGGTCGCTGATGCTCACTCCAGCTCAGCTGTGGCTCCTGAGGTTCCTCTTCCAAGGAATGTTAGACCATATCAGCATCCCTCGGTGCACATAAGCACATGTTCAATTCTGAGTCCTTCACCAACTGGTTACTTGAGCAAAGTGAGTAGTTGTTCAGGTTTGCAAGGGCATTTAGAATAACTCTAGAATAGAGTATTCTATTCATATCATATCAATTCCATAGCACTAGAAGCACAAATAGGACTACAGTTTCTATATAATATAGTCTCTAAGCACTGTCTGAAAACAGCTGCTAAACCCGTTGACTCCAATAGCAATGAGAAATACATGTCCATCAAACCTGCACACCTAGGCATATGTACATTTTATATATATATACATATATATGAATGAAACTGCTAAATTAATATTTGTCTTTACTTTGATAAATGTGCACCAGTGCTTTCTATTTATTTAATCTTCCCCATTCAATGAATTCAATAGTTTATGGAGGGCTAAAGTTTCAAAAACTACTTCTCTTACCAGACACATAGCTAACATTTGCCACTGAAATTGTATAAGTTTATCCACAGGAGTTTTTCCCTCATTGTATAAAGAAATCTTTCCCATAGTAGATTGGTAAAGTCCTCCCCTTCCGGATTCACTTGTGAACACAGGAGAACTGGTCCTCCAGCCACCCAACAGAACCATGGTATTGATGGAAATTTCAGTTCAGGAAGAAGAAAATTAAAAAATTAAAAATTGGCTCTGACTTTGTTGAAAATTTGACCTAAAAAGTCACTTGCCTACTTTATTATTTTTCAAATAGTCCAAAGTCCCATCCATGTTGTAAAGAGCAATTCCTTCTGTTTTTCAAGTAAAAACTCTTGGTATTTAGTTCCAGAGAGACGGGAGGAGACTATTTGCAAGAATGGAGGAACCTATAATCTGGTTCCTCTAAAAAGACTTCTATGAGAAATTTACAATATACGTGAGCCATCATCCACCACTTCAGATTTGTTGGCTGTCCAGACAAGCAGATTGCATGATCCCCTTGAAAATTCTGATGCCACAGCTGTAGAGAAAGCCTTAGAATCTGCCACAAAATTCACTAGGAGAATTAACTGTGCCAAGCATGATGAGGAATTACTCCCCAAGTTTGCCATGCAGTGCCCTTACTCCTGTGGCCCTGTTTCATTTGTATTTGGTAATCGTCACTCAAGAAACAGTGACTGCGTTAATGACTCTGTAATCTTCCTGCTTACCTTCGGTCCTGCGCCAAAGCGCCTCAAAGGCAGTTACTGCCTAAAAGGAGATTCCATATTGCAGCGCTGCCCTTGCTCATCATTCCTAACGCTTTCCATGGCTGTGAACTGCAGGGCGACAGAGCAGAAGTGTGGGTAGGGTCTCCCGCAACACTAATAGAAATGGACAGAGTGGATAAATAGGTAAGATTAAAGTTTGGGTCTCAAATAGCTTCCCTCTAGAAACTAAAATTACTCCCTGGACCAACAGACTCATTTAGCCTAATGTACTGGAAAGAATTACACAGGACTACACTCGGATGCTGGCTCTCTCGCTTACTTACTTTATAACCAGTTACTTAACCTTCTGAGCCTTGATTTCTTCACACGTAAAGAGGGACTAATAACACCTTCCTCTTGGCATACCAGCCTCAGCAGCCTGACTCCCCACTAGACTTCCCTTGTAGTGTTCTATCATCCATAATCCCCAGTGGTTATTTCCAGTCCCCTTATTCTGTCCTGAACCCCATCTGGCGTTGTATTACATCATGTCCTTCAGAGGGCATGCTCTTGGTTTCCTATGAGCAAACCTCCACTCTTACATATGTTAGTTACTCTTCTCATGGTGGAACAAAATACCGGACAAAAGCAACTTGAAGGGAGGGTTTGTTTTGACTCACAGTTTGACGGTACAGTCCACCATGTGTGAGGTGTCTGGGGCGGCTGGCCGCATTACGTCCTGGGGCTGCTGGCCGCTTTGCATCCGTAGTCAGGAAGCAGACAGCACGGAATGTTGATGCCCAGCTCGCTTTCTCCTTTTTTGTTCAACCCTGGACCTCAGCCCGTGGAATGGCGTCACCCATATTTAATGTAGTCATTCCTACTTTGATCAGCCCAATCTAGACACTCAGTTGCAGACACGCGCAGAGATTTGCCCTCTGGCTAATTCTAGATCTGACTGGTGTACTAGTCGATATAAACCTTCATGCTACATATTTGTGTATCTCCCCTTTCACCATATGCCCAACATTCAAGGGTTTTGTTCACTAGCCCTCTTGATCCTCCTCTGTATCTTATAAGTCTTTTTTAATGCAGTCTCTCCAGTACAGGGGCTGGAGAGGTGGCTCAGTGCTTAAGAACCAGCATCCCTCCTGCAGCCGACCCATGGTCAGGACCCATGTCAGGCAGTTCACAACCGGTTGTAACTCTAGATCCAGCGATCCAGAGCCTCCAGCCTCTGAGGGAAACTGCACTTGTGAGCACATATCCACACACAGACTCACACATGTAGGCATTAATTTGAAATAATAACAAAATAAGTCTTTTTAAAAAAATCTCTCCAGTATGTTGATACCATCCAGCCAGCATGTGAGCATTCCATTGTTTCTTATATTTCATGGGCAGTAAAACCCCTTGACTTCTTCATCCTCCTTCACTTCTGCTCTACCATTCGCTTCTTCCTTACAGGCAGTTTCTTAAACATGACATGTCGATTCCCTGGATCCATCTTGTCTTTCACGTGCACCTGTGACAGCCTTGTCTCTGCAGTATTCCTATTCCATGGCTGCCAAGTGCACCATTGAATACACCTCTTTTTCTCAGACTTGAGTTCTCTTATTTTTTACTATTCCTGCTTGGAATACTCATTCTCATAGAATGTATAGTACCATACTGACCAGGTCTTTATTCCAGCTCTAGTGCAACATCTGTTTGTTTATCTAGTGCCTTCCCTTTCACCTGGTCACTAACCATCTCAGGACCCTGGTCTGTCACACCATCACACTTGATCATGTCTGCGCTTGTCTTTAGTCACGGTCTGTGTTACGTAGACTCCGTCAGTACCTCCTAGGTTACATTCCTCAGCTCCAGACATCAACTATGTAAAACCAATCGGTGCTTCTTTGGAACGTTTCCCCCAGAGTGTCTTCTTAGCCTAGCAAATTCCAAGTGTCAAAAGCTGAGCGCATCAACTCCTTTGGTTTTCTAGTACTACACAAGAAACCATCGCCAAGTTCACTGGTGGACAGACTGTTTTTCATCTCTTGCAGTCCTGTCGGTTGTCTGGGCAGTTTGTATGTTTTTGGCTGGGACTTCTCATACAATTGCCTCCAGATGTCTGAGGTTGCCTGAAGGCTCCATTAAGTTAGAAGTCCAAGCTTGCTCACTCAACTGGCTCGCGGCTGATGTTATACATTTATTTATGTTCAGCTGTGCTGCGGCTGTGGGAAAGAACATTTGAACATAGTCTTCCACGTGGTTTAGGTTTCTCAGAATGTAGTAGCTGCTTCTAAGGAAGAGTATCCCAAGAGGGCTCATTCTCATTGACCTACACAGAAGCTCAAGGCTTCTTCTGACTTAGCATCGGACATTCTGGCACATTGGGAAGTCATGTAACCTGGCTAAGTGGCAGAATGCTTGCCTAGGATATATGAGACCCTAGTTCAATCCCTAACCCCACAGAAGTATTTCACTTGAGGTCATCCAAGCTTCACAATAAGGAGGATTAAGCTTCCTTTGTTTTAATGAAACTTTAAACTTTGTTTTAAACTTAAAATTTTGTTTTAAGTTAAGCCAGATTAAACTTCCATTCTTTTTTATTTTTTATTTTTATTAAGTTAGGCAGCTTGGATTTTAATTTTGGTTTCTTTTTCTTTAACAGTGTTTTGTTGTTGTTTGTTTATTTTAGTTTTGTTGTTGTTTGGTTTTTCAAGACAGGGTTTCGCTGTGTGTAGCCCTGGCTTTTTAGACCAGGCATTGTAGATCCTCCTGCCTCTGCCTCCCGAGTGCTGGAATTAAATGTGTGCCACCATGGTCTGACATCAGTGTTGTTTTTAATATATTTTAATTAAAACATAGTTAATTCATTTACTCTCTCCCCTTTTCTCCCTCTAACCCCCTCCCATGTTCCTTTCCCCAATCCTTCCTGTTTTCCTCTTCTCCCTCTCAAATTGATGGCCTCTTTTTCTTTTATTATTATTCCTGCATGTGTGTGTGTGTGTGTGTGTGTGTGTGTGTGTGTGTGTGTGTGTGCGTGTGTGTGTGTATCCTTCTAAGTCTATTTTTGTTTTTTATATGTATATGATTTTAGGACTGGTCACTTTGTATAAGATAAATAGTTAGGGGTCTCTTCCTGGGATAGGCTAATTCTTCCTCTCAGCAATGATTAGTTCTCTGTAGTTCTTTGTCTAAGGGTGGAACCCCTTGACATGTTCCCCCTTCCATGTTAGCGTGTATGTTTATATTGCCATTGATGCTGTCTTGTGTATGCAGCCATTTCTAAGAGACACAGGCTCCTAGAGGTCCCCTGGCACTTAGACCCTGTCTTCTGAGTTGTTCCCTGCTCACTGGGTACAGGAGTTGCATTCAAGCTGATCTCCCCACAGTCCAACTGCATTGTGTACAATTGCTCCTTTCCTGTATAATACAATATGTATTATGTATGTATATGTGTGTATATACATATACATATTATATGCATACATAAAGTGAAGTTATGCCACTTGGGCTGATAATGCTCCCCCAAATAGCCATAGACTACCTAACAGAAGCCCAGTATCAAGCATGAGTAACTTCCATTTGTGCTTTTAGTCAGGATAGTCCAAGTGATTTCTGAAAAAAATATAGGCTGTTGCTGTTGCCCTTTGTTGTTTCTAAGAGACTGAAGGTGAGTCTCTATTGCTGAAGTCACTGGACACTTAGGACAAAGGTCTCCGATTACTTGAACCATATATAACCTGAAAGCCTCCTTTCTGCTGATCTAGTCTCCGTAGTACCAGAGAGAACCGTGCAAGCCACCAACAGAGGGAAGCAGAAGTCCCGTTCACTTATGAAGCCTATGAACCGAAACACTGACCAACACGGCAAGATCTCCTAAAGGTGCAATAGTGGGCACTCGTACCATGGCAGCAACCAACAGCTCTCCTAACTGGAGTTAAGGCCCACTCAACAGGAAGGAAATCATGCCAGCTACTAGAAACCTAGCCAACTACCCTGGACTAGTGAGGACACACACTGTAAAAGAGAACGTATGGCTGCCACGTTGCTAGATCAACATAATCCCTTAACTGCATTCTAAATCTTACACACGGATCAATGCAGCTATCATCCCCCATTAAAAGAGCTTCTCTGTAACAAACAGAGACGTTACAGGAAGTTGCTCTTCTTGATCATGTACACAAGGAAGCACATTGTACAGAGCGTGTGGAGACGAGACTGTGGTCACCTCTGGAAAACACCATTGTGATACCATCTTTCTTTCCAAATTTGCCTCTTGTTCAGGGATTTCTCTGTCAGAAAATAACACTTAGTTGCCTGGTTCAGAAGTGTAGTGGGAGTTATATATGAACCGTATTTTCTTATATCTGTTGAACTCATTGACAAGCGCCAACAATTCTAACTTCTTTCATTAATTCTCTCATTTTCAACTCGACTGCAGAAGCCCCCTGTTTATGAGGTCTCTGCCCTTGCTCATCAATTCTTCAGACACAAATATGTTAATAGTACCTCATCTGACCCTCTTCAGTCACCTAGGTTCTATCCACATGCCTTTAGATGACTTCAAAGTCTCTCCACACTCTGTCTGCTCACCATACCCTTACTACAGAAGCAATACAACAGAGAGATAAAGTCTAACTCTGCAGCCAAACCCGCCTGGCTTCCTAGCCAACTCTTGATAATTAATGTCTAAATTAGTTGGGACAGTTCCCCTAGTTTCTTACTGTGTATATTTTCTTTCAGCCGAAAGCAACGCATGGAATTTCCTGATAAACTAGTTTTGAGTAGTACTGTAAATGTTGTGTAATACATAGCACATGGTTGGAAAAATATAAAGATGTTTGCTGTTACTATGCTTTCTTTGCTGAAACGTAAGGCAAAGATTATTATTGTCCTGCTACTCTTACAAGCTATTAGCGTAATTTTTGACCTAAAATATTTCTTTCACCAGTGTCTGTCCAAAACACTCTATAAGTAATATTTGTTGAGTGAATACACTCACACACACACACACATATATAAAGTATATAATATATAAAGTGAATAATAATATATACAAAGTGAATTAATAATACATAAAGTATATAAAGGGCCAGTACAATATCTTGTCTCAAGTATCTGTGATGCAGATATTGGTAAAGTAAAGTAATTGAGAAGTGTTCTGTCACTGGTTGACCTGTAAGCAAATTGCCTTGTCTGACTTCTTGCTTCTTTATGGAATACTAGTTTGCTTTAAATCTAATAATGGTGTAGGAAACCAATCCGTGACATGCGTCACTAGTTACTGGTTTGCATTTTTTATCTTTAAGCCAATTATGTATTTGTAATTTACAGCAAAATTCTTTTAAACATAATTAATCATATCTTCTCAGGCTATAACATAAATCCTCTAATTATATTTTTGGTTACTTGGAGGGCTGGATTTTATGAAAATAATCTTATTCTTATTTTTCCTTTGAATGAATAGTTCTCATTCATTTTAGATTTTTTTTCAAGCACATATTATATGCTATGCACTGTCCAAGGCACTGAGGTAAATAACAGCTTGAGGGAAAGGGGAGGCTTTCAAGACTGTCACAGACATTTGTTCCCAAAGCGTCTGGATGGTTAGGCAAGAAAGAAATAAAGCAAAGAATTACACTGAATTAGAAAATCCCAGTGGGGAAAAATAGGCGCTACATGGCGGGGCCTCACTTTTTACTGAAAGCTGTATTAAGAAGAGGCGATGAGGTGAATGCTCAAATCTGACATAAGCAAGTCGGAGATAATCTAGGACTAAAGTAAAAAGCCACAAATGCTGGTTAGTGTATGAGTCACTTTCCATCAGAATATCTGACATCAACACCGTCGGCGTGCACAGATTCATTTGGCCCCTGCTTGCGGGGATTGTCTGTGTTCTCTAGCTTTCCCCATTGGCTCCTCTGATTCCATCCAGTGTCCCCACTTAAATGGTGCCACCCACACTGATGGATCTTCCCTAAATTACTTCTCTCTGGGAAGACCCTCACTGATAGGCCAGGATTCCCTCATCGGTAGATCCAAACACAAGAGGTTGGCAACAATTAATCCCAGCGTAACCATGACAAGCGACTCCTCCAAAACCAAACACGCCAACACAAGCCTCTCCTTTCATAGGAATTGCAAGCCTGTGCATACAGATACACATGTGTGTGTTCCTCCTGTCTAAATAAAATGACAGCTGCTCTTGAAATTTATGTGAGTGCTCATTTCCTCATAGATGAAGCCACTTCAGAGAACTGAATTTTACAGCAGGCCACTGAGTGCTTACACACTGAAGAGCTGAGACTAACAGGGCTAAAAGAGCATTGAACTTTGTCCGGTATTGTGTACAGTATTTGTGTTGTTATGCTGTATATTATTCCTTAGTTAGAAGCTCTATTGACTTTGTCCATTAAGCTAGTACAAAGTCGCTATGTTTTATTCCGCATGGGTTGTAACGTAACACTCTCTATCCCCATGCTCAGTCATGGCATTTGGTCCTGTATAAGCAGATACGTTCTCCCAGAGATCTTCAAAGTCAGGATATGAATGAATCTATGATTAGGATAAAATTGGACTGTGGGCTATTGATTGTATATAGACGCCTTACTTTGCCTCCTGTGTTTAATTATTAGTGCCTCTCTGGGACCTAGAACGGTTATTACTGTTTGCCCTCCTGTTGTTTACAGTTGCATTTTGACACCAGGATTTTCTTTTCCATCTTTTCCATTTTCATCACTGTAGTCTAGTTTCCTCACATCCTAAGTAGAGGGCAAATTCGTGGTATGTAGGAGGGAATTCGTGGTATGTAGGAGGGAATTCGTGGTATGTAGGAGGGAATTCGTGGTATGTAGGAGGGAATTTGTGGTATGTAGGAGGGAATGTTTAGTACCTAGCAACTTTGAATGATTTTTGGATATCATAAAGTAGTTTTCAGCTGCATACATAATTGCCAGCATGGTTTTGATTACTCTGATTTGTCTTAATTGTCCCAATTTATCTATGGAATGGTCTTCAGAGATCATAGTCTTTTTAAAGGCTGTCTTTAAAATGCCACTGTAGTGGTGTAAGCTGGGAAATTCATAAGGCGGGGCATAATGGCTTTGTGTACAAGGTCTCTTTATGTTTTCCCACATGACAACTGGATTTTAAGACATAAAGACTGTTAATGAAAGAACTCACAGTTAGCGAAAAGGTGACCAGTAACTGCCTCATTGAGGCACAATGGGACATGTTGAGAAATTCTTCAAGACAGTGCGTTTGAAGACTTGGGGCATCTCATTTTCAATGTGAAGCTCTGATTGGTTTGCTTTGGGACCCACAAGCTTTGGGTCTGCATCACTACCCTCTGTTCCCTGACTCTGTGTGTCCTCCATATTTCCTCCTTGTCCTTCTTGCAAACCCGTGCACACAACCTTGTATTTCCTGTGATCATTCCCAAGTTCAGGCTCTAGGGGTTCCCAGAGCTAATGATCTCAGTGAGGGACCACAAGGGAGCCCAACAGCTGGCCCTTCACTTAAAGCCTCTGAAGCCAGAGTTCTCTGGAATTCAGGATGAAAGAGTTTTGTGCCCAGGCTTTTCTTTGAGAGCCCCAAGAGCTTCAGAGGAAAGCTTGGTGCAAGTCTTTACGAGTTTATCAAATAGAGGCCATCACTTGCCAATTTCCAGGAATGGTTACAATTTTGAAAGGCCATTTGAAAAACACTGCCAGAAATAGGAAAGGCTTGACTCAGACAAGGAAAGAGGTTCCAGGACTTGAAAAGCAACAGGGCAGGTGTACAAAGGCCTTTTACAAACCTGAAGTTCACCCTGATATTCAAATGAGCAGCTTAGACAAAAACAGTACACTGAGCTAAACCGCCAGTCTCATGCAAGAAATCGGTAATGTTCTTCCAGCTCCACGCCACTGATGTTTATCAAGAGATCTGCTCTGCAGCTCCCTGTTAGGAAAACCCACATCTTAAGGTTTTCCTAAAAAAAATAAATAGTGAAATAACCTGAAGCAAATCAAAGTTAACAGGTACTTAGAGACAAGACTCGTATTTCATGAAAAAAATCTAGAAAGATAAAAGACGTTTTAACTGCACTGTACTTATACCCCCTTAGCAAGACTATCCACGCTTCCATTACATTTAGTTCCCCGAGATCACGTGATGGGTTCTGTTTTCAATCTTTTCCACTGTATGAAGTTGCAGTTACTACGTGAACACAATCAGCTGAACGTGACCTAGTTGTTCTGTAAGTGTGTTAAATGTGTGGGGGGTTAACATAAGAAGGGATCAGTATCAGAAGTAATGGCGTGAAATGAGTAAGGACTTTTGAGTAAGTTATATATTCATACGTGACTGTTAAAGAATAAAGCACAAGTCTGTGCTGATTCGACGCCTAGTTTTCTTTCCTAGAAATACAAACGTGAGAATGGGAGGGTGTCCTGTAGGGTGAAGCTGTTCAGGTCTTTGGGGTTTGTTTTTGGGTGTATGTCAAAAACCACATTATGGTGTGCTTACTAGAAGCATGGGGAGCCCTGCATGGTGGCATTCCATTACATTTCTCTTTGTCTCACTGAAAGCGAAGAACGGGCAACTTCCTGCTCGGCAAAAGATTGGTCACACAGTTTTTAGAATCCATTCTTGGCTGATACCCACACCAACAAAGGCTTTACTAGGGCTCAACCAAACAGTCCTCATCACTTAATCTGGTGCACTTCTGATGCACTGAAATGGCAAACTGTAAGTCACCTATCCGCTTTAATTTCACCTTTGCTATTACAATATCTTTGAATGCTTTCGTCTCGTTATGTGCTTTAGCTATATCCATTTCATTAGCTCATTTAATCTATGGGAAATATCTACTCTATAATTTAACTGACAGAGCTAGTATTCATTAGTATCAAAGTTACTCTCTGTCAGAAAAAAAAAGTCTGATGTGGTTTCAAGTTCAGATTGCTACTCCGCCTTTTGTCACAGGCTCTCAGTTCTGAACTTCCGTTCCATGCCGAGACAGAACTCTTCCATAGGTCAATGATTAGAATAAATTAGACATTGCTGTGCTTTATATTTATTGCCTTTTCTCTGTGTGAGTCTGAAGCTAAAAAGCATTCTTGCACAGTGACTATGAAAAGTGACAAAGCCATCAATCAAATCAGCACCCTTCCTCTTTGCTATATCTAATTTTAAAACGTGCCAATAGCCACCAGCACTCCATTTCAAACCTCACTTTACCCTTGATGGAGGTACCACAAGACAGAAAAAAATCAACATGACTTGCCTTAGGTTTGCTGTGTCTTGAGTATAAGGGGCATCTTGAGCCAAAATACCAGAAGTTTGCCTTTGTCCAGCATAGGGAAGTGTTATGCCATAATACAGAGTATGCTAGGTATTAGATTCTGGGACATCTTGCTGTAAGACAGTATACACAGGAAGATTGTTTAAAGTCTAGAAATAAATTCCCTAAAAAATTACCCTTTTCATTGCTGGTTAGTCTTAATGATGTTCTCATGGCAGAACAATCAACACAGAGCGCAGTTACTGATAAGATGTAAGGGTTCCTCCCCATAGCGAGCCAGCAAGCAGTCGTGCAAATGACACAAGCCCAGAGTTCTCTACTCAAAATCACTTCTGGCTCTGCCTTCAAGGAGAGAGAAGCTGATCTCCTCAGAGCTCATTCTCCAGGACTGTGCCTCCCCAATTCTAATGACAAACACAAACCCAAGGTTGTTTGCCTATATGTCCTGTGCAGTCACCTGCACATTGGGGTTACCACAAAACACCCCCCTTTCCTTTGACTGATTTGCCAGCCTGACTGGCAGGGCTCAGGAAAACATGTTCACCAGTCTATGGGAAAGGGCATCGCAGGGACCACAGTGGAGAGATTTGTAGGTCAAGAGAAGGGAACGGGGACAGCCCCTTCTTAGAACTCTGGGTGACCAGCTGTCCAGAAGCTCTCTGAACCCTTCATTTTGGGCTCTTATGGAGGCCTCAAAAACATAGACACAACTGACTAAACCACTGCCATGTGTGTCAACTCAACCCTGGAGGTTGCCAGGAAGACCTGCTCCAACCCTGGGTTGGTTTGGCTCCATCCTAGAAGCCTCCTATGGCCACTCAACCCAAATGAACCCAGTAGCATCTGAAGACACTGTTCCTTCTGATGCTCTAAGGATCTTAAGAATTGTGTCCCAAGAAATGAGGACAAATACCAAAACACACTTCATGGTGCCTGGGGTCATGACTGTGGTTATTGGAAGACCCTGGTCTAAAAGACTTCCATGGGCTCTCGGCTGTCGTCTATAATATTATGACATAATTGGCCTTTTTCATTATGTATACAGAAACATCTTCACACCTACTGCTGCTCTGTCAAGTCCATTTGGTCAACCTTAGGATTTTGTTTGGTTTTATTTTATTTTTGTTATTGATTACAAATAAAAAATAAATAAAAATGTCTTTTTGAAAAGGGGCACCTTGTAAATTAGCTATAGGACTAATTGGATAAGTTAATATGCTAATTTACATCACAACGGGCTCTCATATTATTTCAGTGGAAAGAATTTAACCCCTTAAAATGGACAATGAGAAAAAAATACCTACAAGTTAAGCTACTTGGAGCGAGTGAAACCTTAAACCCCAGAAGCCAGAGCTCAATTGCTCTTCTTGAAGCCAATATCCTTGGGCAAAGATGAAGTATTAAGGAAAACAATTTTGGGATTGGTGCCAGTTTATTCTCATCGGGCCACCAAAGCACAGGTGTCCTCATAAAATTGCTAACATTTACTTCCATCAGGATCAGAGGGGACTGTCACCAAAGAGTTGACAGGCTGGCCCACATAAGCTTCAGAGGCACAGGAGAAGTGGTTGCTAATAACAGCAGAGTGTAATAAGAGTGTTAGATGTGTATTACCTGGACAGATGAGGCCAAATGGGAGCCATAACCATGTTTAGGAGGGGTGTGAACCTAGCAGATTTTAGTGGGGGAAAGGCAGCTGCTGTCTTCGGTCTCATAAAAGTTCTCTCAGCCCAGGCTGATACTGCATGCCAACAACCCCAGCTGCTCTGGAAGCTGAGCCCAGAGGACCTCCAGAACAAGACTTGCCTGGGCTGCAGAGAATTGCCTGGGCAACTTACACAGAAAGTCTCAAAAGTAAGAGCAAAATGAGACCTGGGTGATATACCTTAATGGTGGAGCTCTTGAGGACCCACCATGTACAAGACCATAGTTTTAATTCTCCAGCACTACCAACCTACCTACATACATACATACATATGTACATGTGTACATACATACATAATACTTTTTATGTGGAAGTCAATCAAAATATAAACTTATTAGCAAGTTATGATGAAGTATAAAAAGAATGAAATATGGCTCTTCTTCAAAAACTGTTCTTTACTTATAAAGTTGGTTATTCAAGGAAAAAAATAGGTATAGCACACCTTTAATCCCAGTGCTCAGGACACAGAGACATATCGATGGATGTCTGTGAGTTCCAGATCAGCCAGAGATAAACAGTGAGATTTTGTCTCTAAAAACATTAATTATAACTTTATACCCTATAATTGCAAGCCTTATGAATTCTATAGTATAGATGAATAAATAAGTTTCTTACTAGAAATAGCTGAGTAGATAGATATAAATGGTAGCTTAAAACTGTTTTTGTTTTGACAAAGAGCCTGATTTCTGCTAATATAAAAGACATAGTTTGGTGTCGACTGAGTTTTCTGTCCCACCCAGTCCCATAGTCATTCAGTCACAAAGAAATATACAGAGGTCTACATTAATTATAAACTGATTAGCCTATTAGCTCAGGCTTCTTAGTAACTCTTACAACTTATATTAGCCCATAATACTTGTCTGTGTTAGCCATGTGGCTTGATACCTTTTTCGGCGAGGCAGTCACATCTTGCTTGCTCTGTGTCTGGGTAAAGACTGCAGACTGAATCTTTCCTATTCCCAGAATTCTCCTGTTCTCACCCCACATAGACTTAATGCCTGGTTGCCCTACCTATACTTCCTGCCTGGCTACTGGCCAATTAGCATTTTATTAAAATACAGTTGACAGGGTACAGACCATTGTCCCACAGCACTCCCCTCCCCCCTTTTCTTGTTAAAACAAGAACTCTGAATCGAATCTCCTTTGTTTAGCTTTTCTAACCATTATCTATAACAATTTGTAACCAACATTCTAAAGAAAGGCAAACATCCATAATCCATTTTTTGGGAATGTGGGCGTAGTTTTCAAGGCTACTTCCTGCTGATTGGGGGTGCTGATAATCTTATGGGGACCTAAAGGAAATTTAAGATTATGGTCAAGTCCTGACTGGAAAATTCTGTGAGGCTTGATCATCTCAGTCAGCAGTCTTGAAACTGTTCAGGATACAGAACTCAGAGGAAACTCTAACAGAGGTCCTCTAAAATGTTTGATCATCTGGACCAATGCTCCTATTAGAGATTCTTCAGGGGGTCTTCCTTGATCAAACCTGATTTTCTTAGCCCTTAGTACCATGAGAATAGCATATAATTCTGCCTTTTGGACAGAATTGTTTCACCTTACTCAATTCTTCTGATTTGTAACCTGCCTTTCCTGATTTATTTGCATCTGTATAAAATGTACGGGCTCCATTTATTGGTGCATCATGTACAATTTGGGGAAGAATCCAAGTAGTTCTCTTTATAAGGTTAATTCTATCACGTTTGAGATAATTGCTAGTAATTTCTCCAAAAAAAATGACCACAAGCTCGTTGCCATGGTTCATTGTCTTCCCATAATTTTTTAATTTCATCAGCAGGAAAGGGTACTTTAATCTCTGCTGGGTCTATACCTGCCAGTTGACAAAGTCTCAATTTTTTCTTTTATAATTAATTCAGAGACTTTTTCCACATAAGTTTTTAATTTTTTACTTGGTTTATGTGGTAAAAAAGATCCTTTCTAAGACAATATCTTCCCTCTGTATTAAAATTCTTGTGGGGGTAATTCTGGAAGGCAATATGACTAGAATACAATTAAGATTTGGATTCACTCTATCTTCATGTGCCTCCTGTAATTTCTCTTCAATGACCATCAATTCTTTTTTCGCTTCAGTTGTTAATTCTCTGGAACTATTTAAGTCTTTGTCACCATCTAAGGTTTTGTTTAAATGAACTATTAGGTCAGGTGTTATCCCAATAGCCAGTCATAGACTGGAAATATCTCCTAACAATCTTTGAAAGTCATTAAGGTTCCATAATCGGTCTCTTCTAATTTGTGCCTTTTTTGTTCTAATTCTATAAATCTATTTTTTAATCTAGGTAACTGACAGAATCTCTTCTTTATATTTTTCCAAGAGCAATTTGTAATCCCCATTTAGGCAAAACTTTTTTTTTACTTCTTCAAACATTCTTTCTAAAGTATCTGCATTTGAGTCAGATAACAAAATGTCATCTATGTAATGGTAAATTATAAACTTAGGAAATTGCTTGCATGTTATTTCCAGTGGCTGATTTACAAAGTATTGGCACAGGGTGCGACTATTGAGCATTCCCTGTGGGAGGACGGTCCACTGGTATCTGTAGGCTGAGAATTATTATAAGTAGGCACTGTGAAAGCAAATTTTTTCTAGATCCTTTTTTTGTAAAGGTATAGTGAAGAAACAGTCCTTTAAATCAATCACTATAAGAGGCTATCTTTTTGGTAATAAAGAAGGCAGAGGAATTCTAGACTATAGAGGCCCCATAGGTTGGATAACCTTGTTGACATTCTCCATTTTCCAGATTTCTTTTTAACAACAAATACAGGAGAATTCCAAGGGCTAGTTGATTCTTCAATATGGTGAGCATCTAATTGCTCCTATACCAGCTGTTCTAAAGCCTGCAGTTTGTCTTCCCTTAAAGGTCATTGTTTAATCCATATGGGTTTCTCAGTTAACCATTTTAAAGGCAAGGCTGTTAGTTCCTCTGAAAGTTTGCTAGTTGCTTTGTGTTCTAATATAGCCTGAATGGCTGTTGACCTTTGTTTATAATATTTTATAATAGCCTTCCCAGAAACATGACTTTTGGGGACTGCAGGAATGTTAACCTGGGTATCCCAGGTTATTGCAATAGGTCATGGCCCCATAAATTCACTGTAATATTATCAACATATGTCCTCAGCCTTCCTTTCTGTCCTTCTGGTCCTATGCATTCATGCTTTGTTTTACTTGAGATAGGATTCCAATTCCTAGGAACTGAACATCTGCCTCTTCTGCCTCTTAAAGAGGCCAATCTGGATCCCAAGATTCTGAAGTAATGATAGTCACATCCACACCTGTGTCTAGAAATCCCTCAACTACAATGTCATTTATACACACTCTTAGCTTTGGTCTTTGATCATTTATAGAAGTCTGCCAAAATATACATTTCCTATTTCCTACTGGAGTTTTTGACTCATCCTCCAGGTCTAGTCCATCATCCAGAACAGTATAGTTTTTTGCATTAGGCACTGTATTGTTTAATTTTCCTGATGAGACATGTTCTCCACAGTAACTGGGAATGACTAGGCCCTGTATAACATTGGGGCCTACGAGAGGCCTCCCAAGGAGTTTCCTGAATGTATCGGGTTGCCTTGTCTCTCTCTTGTCAACCTACATTCATTAGTCCAATGTCAGCCTTTGCCATACCTCCTACATATACCAGAAGTCTGAGTCCTCCTATTCTTGCCATTCTTAGAGCAGACATTATTCCTAGAAATTTCCTGTCTACAGTTCCTTCTTAGATGTCCTATTCTTCCACAATTAAAACATTTGGCATTTTGGTGTCTCCTTACCATTGGAAATCACTTCTCCTACCCAAGCTTCAGTACTACAGTCAAATGTTTCAACACTCATTGTATGTAAGATCCATTCATCTATGGGTGCTGATCTAACCTTTAAAGGCCCAACAATCTTCTTACTTTCTAAGATGGCATTTTCAAAAGCCAAGGAGTCAATTAATACATGTCTAGCTTCAGGGTCTGTCACTCCTAATTGTACAGCCTTAGTTAATCTTTGTAAGAAGTCAGTAAAGGGTTCTCTCTGGCCCTGTTTAACCCTAATATATGACTCAGTCCTCTTTCCTAGTTCCTGAATTCTGTCCCGTGCATTTAAAGCTGCTGTGTGCATAGGGACAAGGTGTGTTCATCATAGTGAACCTGTTTCTGAGGATCAGAGTAATGACCCTCACCAAGAATTTGATCTTGGGAAGTCTCAAATCCTTTTGCATTCCCCTGTTGCTCTAAAATTTTTGCCTCTTCTCTTCAATAACACTTCCCAAAGCAGCTGAGGTCCATTTTCTAGGCTGCTGAGATTAAATGACGTCAATCGTATGGGGTAGCCTTAGTACTTGACACCCGTGTTTTCACCATTTCCCTGACAAAAGGTGAATGTACCCCATAAGAAATTATTGCTTGCTTTATTTCTTTTAGATCACTCATACATATTGGTTCCCATGCATATTCTTTGACTACCTTAGGGTACTTTGTGCCAGATGGTCTTTCTGAGGAAATTACCTGATACACAGATGAAACTCTGTGTAAGTCATCCCAGGGTCTGACATGTACTGATGAGGCTAAATCCTGTCCTTGTACCTTCTGTCCCTGCTCATCAATTTCAATAAATTCCTCAATCTTTTCAAATCTTTTTACTACTGCCTTTTTTAAAGTCTGAATCTCCTGTCCAGTGTTCTGTTCTAAGGTATGAAACTTGCCCAGTAAAGAAAATGTCTCATCCTTGGGTATAACTTTTCAACATATTTCAATAGTTAGATTTAACAGCACAAATTCTTTCAGATAATTTTGTCAAATTGATGCTATCCCTCTTCATAGTATTGAATCATTTTTAAATGAGATAATATTGAAAACAAAGCAAATTCCTAGAATCAAGTAAAGGGAAGGAAAATAGCATAAGTCTTGCACAATGCCTTCCATAATATAAGCAAAATAATTATTGAACTCCTGGATGTTATCAGTCATTTTTTGTAGTTTTTCAGATTTTACCTGTTGTAAAGTAATTACAATGAATTGGAGTAGATGTAATAACCGTTATCAGCCAGCAGGTGTTGCAGCTGCAGCCACATGGCCAAGAGACACAGCAGCAGCAAACAGCACATGTTGCTTACTTAGATACTGAAAAATATGCTTTGTTGAACAAATTAAGAGCAGTTATTGAGGTGATCAAATGATTCCAAGAGTTGGGGCCCAGGGGAAAAAAAAGAAAACCCAAAGTTTTCCATCAGTGCGAGTTGCGGACTGTGTACACCGCAGGGATCACAGACAGCAGTGTGTGGGCTGGTGTGTAATGCACAGAGAGGTAGCTTGTGGGTTGCTAACCAGGGAGTGCTGGGCAGCAGCCTGCTGTGTCTGAGGGCTAACTAGAGCCTCTGGTGGTAGAGTGAGTGCCTAATGCACCACACAGCTGGTGGACTGAACCCAAAAAGTATGGACCAGTCTCCATGTTTGTGTGCCAGATGATGGTGGAAATAACAAAATAATCCCATACTAGTTCAGAATTACATATAATAAGGGGTTATTTATTTAGGGGAGACTCACAGATCATTGTCCTAGATCACAGTCTTCTCTATGAATGGGGAACAGGAACAGAGTCTAACAGCCAGAAGAGAGAGCCTGAAGCAAGAGAGCAAGCACATGCTTTACAGCTGCATTTACAGTATAAGAGACCATGCCCAAGTGGGCTGGTATCTTAAAGGCTATTAGCTGAAGGAGTGGAAGGAGCTCCCACAGGAGTTTGGAAATTTGAATCATTCCATCACATGCTTTGGGCACATTCTTTACTTCTGGACCTTAGCTTCCTTATCTCAAAGTATCAACCTCACAGGATTGTTTTGAAGTTTAATACAAACAACATACCTGCCATAGATGTTCCGCGAGACTAATGCCATTGTCCCCCAGCATTCGAACTTTTCACCAAAGCTAATTCTAGGCAAACACTGTTTTTGCAGAAGCTTCTAAACACAAAATGCTGTCAGGTATATTAAAGGAGTCACTGAGTAAAGCAATATATCTAAGTAAGAAGCAGAATGTTTCCAGCATAGAAATAATTTTAACCTCTTTTCATTTAACTGTGTGCTCTAATTCTGCTCCAACTAATGTCTATCATAATAAGATAATGTTATATGGAAGGTGCATGGTTTATGTTCTAAGTGGCCATATATAAAAATTCAAAATGATTACTGCGGTGCGATTTTGGTATTTTCTTATCATATTGTATAATACTAAACTGGTTTGAGAAAAATAGACCTTATCACTTAAGCATTATTAACTAGTAGGATATGGACACTGAGAAAGAACTACACAGAGTTATAAGTAATGTTCTTGTGTTAACTGTCTTGGATAACACCTCTCTGCATTGTGCCTGGGCTGTTATGGCCACATTCCCATTCTCTTCTCCATCTCCAGGCTTCCTGTACTGCAGTACTTTAATGCTCCCCCAACAATGATTCCATTTTACCTTTAGCCTGCTTGAACCTATGACGGGTCTGCATTTAGCAATAGCTGTCCTTTGCAACTGACGTTTTATGTGCCACTGTAGGATACAATAGTCCGGGTAAAAAGCAATCCTGAGATTTACTAGAAATATACTCTCCCTCAGACTTCACATATATGTGTAAGAGTGAATCTGTCATGGATTGCTTCACATCTTCTTAGCAATCAGCTGGTATCTGTCTGTCTGTCTTACTTGTCTATGACTGTGGGGCACATTTCCGTTTCCTAGTAATCCTAAATCTATTTCTCAGACGCGGAGAAGGGAAGAAGGAAGGTGACGAGTGGGTGGGGGGTGGGGAAGAAACACAAGAACATGTCTGTTTTGGAGTCCATCTATATAATTATACTATTATATAATTCTTCAAGCCTCTGTTTCTAAACTACACCAGAAATACAGGCATAATAGTAAATTTATGCATCTTCAAGAAAGGCTATAATAATGATCATGAATAGAATGCAAATGAAAAGTATTGACAGAGCAGAAACACTGCTCTGTGGGCATAAATATCATATTCTTTAACCAGGCATTTGCTCCCTCTGGGTGTAGATACACCCTTGTCTTGCCTGCCTTACTTCCCATTACTCTCCCGGTAAACCCATGAGTGTCTTGCATTCATCCACACTGACAACCACTGAGCTGAGCACTTGTCTCGATCTCACTGTAGTTCGGATGTCATGTGGCCATCGCCCTTTTCCGGAGGAGCTTTTGTGTCCGAGGTTTTGGCCTCTTCCCGCAGGTCCCTCAGCTTCTGACACAGCTGTGATTCAAACCCAGATTGTTGTTGGATTTCAGAACTTCTCTTGCACACGCATCTGAACACGTGCCCTGTCCATAGCATTTTTAAAATCGTGACACTTGTCGTAACTCAGATATTTTATTGTGTTGATTGGATTCTCTAAAGGAAAAGAACCAATAGAATGAGTATATATTAAAAGGTTATATAGACTGACTCACAAGATAATCTGGTTTGTTCCAACAATAATGGGCGTCTTCACACTGGAGGGCCAACAACCCGCTAGCTGCTCAACTCATGAGTTTGGGGTCCCTCAGCAGTCCCAGTCTTACACTGAAGACATGAGAGCCTCTAATCGTTGGTCTACATTAGATGCCCAAAGAAGCTGGGTTCTGATAGTAGGGAAGGAATATAACACCAGAAGTGGTGGCAGCAGCAACAGAGCTCATAAACTTGCCAGTTTGGCAAGCAAACATGCCAAAGAAAGCTTCTTTACCCAGGCTGCCACAAGGAAGGTGCCACCGACATTTAGAGTGGATCTTCTACCACTTTGAATAACCTAGTCAAGTAAATTCTTCACAGGTGTGCCTTGCAGCTTGCCTTTTAATTGACTGCAGTTTGAGTCAAGTTGCCAACAAAGACTAGTCCTAACACTTAACCTACCTGTCCTTCCAAGTCCAGGCTCCAGTGGCATGGCCTGCCCATGACCCAGTCACGAGAAGCTCTAGATTGTTACTCAGTTCATCGGTTTGGACAGATCATCTCCACAACCAGGCAATTGGCTCCGTGAAGACCAAGCTGTTTAAGATAGTATAAATAGTTCCTAAACGGTTACTCTTTGGTTTGTGTTTCTTATTACTGTGTCAGCGTTCTGTCCCTCGCAGACTCTTAATAAAGTGAGTGTAATATTAACAAGTCATCACAGACAGAAGGCTCTCTCCCCTCTTTAGGATAAAACATAATTCTTAGATTTGAGATTAAAAATCTCAAAAATTTTTGAATTAACAAGTTCTCTGGAGGCTATTTCCAGTTTAATGAAAAAAAGGAAAAAGAATGGTAAGTCAACTTTTTATCAAGTTAAAAGGGTTAGATTTGATAGAGGATAATTTGCCTTCTTTCTCCTCAGCTTTCCGGGGACCTTTCCTTTTTGCTTTTCCTTGCAGTAAATTGTGAAACCCCCTCCTGTTGCCAGGAGAGTCCCTAAGAAAGGACCTCGGTGAAGAGGTGAAGGGGATCACCAACCCTGAAAAACAGCCTTGGAACTTGAACCTGGTCATGGTGCTAGGAGATGGCAGGGATTCTCGGCGGGGAGTGGGAGGATGGGGGAGCAGAGGGTTTGTTTGATTGTTTGTTTGTTTCCCCTGAGGATTGAAGGTCCCTTGGGAAGGATGGCAGAGGTGCCCACTTGTACTCATGATGGGTCAAGAAATAGGAAGTCTTGTGATAGCCGACTTTAAAACTTCAGAGAATATAGCCCTGCCTCTCTTATCCTCTATTTCTTGATGCCCACTACCCCTACTTACCTCTTCTGACATGTGATTTTTTTTTTCTGGCATATGACTTAAAGAGGACTACATGAATTGATAACATTGACTGGTTGCTTAAAGATTGGTTTGGAAATCTCTATAATCCATCCTGCCTTAATTCACACTCTGCAGAATTATGACATGGGTAGAGTAGCCAATAAGCATCAGACAAAATCTCTCCCAAGAAATAACAAGACGTATAATTTATAAGACATTTATGTTTCAAATAAGTGAGAAACACCATCGGTGTGGAAACAGCTTCTTTAATCACCATACCTTGCGGGATGTCGGAGAATTTTGACGTAAATGCCTTAAAGAAATTTAGATAAGAGATTGTTTTTTTTTTTAAAAAAAAAAAGACATCATCAAATAAACAAACAAAAAAAAGTTCTTAAAGTAAAAACAAGGAAGTAGCTCATATATCAGGAGGAGGATTCCTGACCAGTGAGGGGAAATAACGTTTTGAAAGGAAACCCTGTTATTTTAATATTTTGTTCTTCATCACTGGGTCTCTCACATTCAGGAAAATTAGGTGGATTTACCCATGAAAATAACACCATAGATTCCGGAGAACTTGATATTGGCCGGAGAGCAATTCAAGAGGTTCCCCCTGGGGTCTTCTGGAGATCGCAACTCTTTATTGACCAACCACAGTTTCTTAAGTTCAACATCTCTCTTCAGAAGGATGCATTGATCGGAGTATATGGCCGCAAAGGCTTACCACCTTCCCATACACAGGTGAGAGCGGGGTTGGCGTCAGGAAGATGCGGGCTTACCACCTTTCCATACGCAGGTGAGAGCGGGTGTTGGCATCAGTAGGATGTGGGCCCATAGTTTGCATTTCCTGATGTTACTCTAGCCCTGAAACTCAGCTGTAGGGTGAAGCCATCACTTCCAAGCAAATCTTTTGAAATAGAAAGAAGTTTGACTGTGGCTCCTGCTTGTTTGAGACGTCTGGATCATGAGGAGGAAAAGGGGCCTGGTTTGCATTGCTGATGATTGGTGAAAATGGCTAAACGTGTCTGAGGAACTTGGCGAGCACTGGGCATCAGCTGAATATCTAGCACACTGTTGATTCTCCAGGATGCTGTTCTCATTTCAGATGCTTTTACACCTTGCATATCATCGAGGCATACATATTCATCTTAAATCTGTTGTTTGGTTAAAGCAATTTTTTGAGATGGCAGATTGATTTTTAGTGAAAAAAATATGGAAACGCAAGCATAACAAACGTGATAGTTATAAACTTTCCCAATTCTAATCATCGTATGTCTTTGGAAATAAAGGAAGAGTAAGATGAATAGTTGATGGTTCATAGAAAACCAAGTATGATGGAGTCAGTGTGGTCCTTAGACTACTGAATCTGAAGCATTTTAAAGTCAATTATTTGCCTGAAAATACCCCCACTGTAACTGCCACAACTGGAGAGCCATTACCAAATGTCCACACTCAAGCCAGAACCTAGTTGCACAGATTTACAGTCACAGGGACTCTGAAGGCTGAGGCAGGAGAATGATGAGTTCAAGCTAGCCTAGGCAACTTATCGAGATAAATTACAAAGTTAAAAAAAATAGACTAAGAATATGACCCCATCGTAGAGCACTTGCCTGCAGTCTTTGAGGCCATGACATCCTAAATTCAATCTCATCTACCACAAAATAATAAAGTCGGTAATGCTGAGTCATGGTGTATGTGTTTGGAAAATGTGATTTTTGTTACTTAAAACAGGTCTCATGGGTGATGAGATGTAATAGAGGAAGTCCCGAGTTTCAATCTCTATCCCCAGGAGAAAAAAAAAAACTTCCATAATGTCTAAGAGGAAAATATTTTAATTATCTACTATACAATTAGAAGAGAAACTTATCCAAGATATATTCTGCTAGTAATTAGAGGAATTAAAAAGCATACTTACTAGTTCATACATGATTAGAGGAGCTCGACATATTTTATAGTAAGTTTATCTCCTTGTGGATTTCATACTGTTTTTCTTCTCATTTATAAAAAGACTAAGATTTTTGTACGAACTTCATATTCTGTGACCTTATAAGAAATTGTTTTCTATAATCTTAGAGTATGAATTATGAAAATTTATCCAAATACTAATAAAGAAGCCACACCGCAAAAGAAATACTGTAATTCTAGGAATGCTTTCTAAAAGATCTAATTTTTGACTAATACATTACAATATAGGCTCATATCTGCGATGTCAAAGTAAAGGCCTTGGCTCCTTCTGTGACAAACACTTGTGTTATGATGCACACATCTCCAATTCTAAGCTTTAAAATCAACCCTGGTGTGATACTGACTTTAAACCTCTGAAGAAAAAAGACAGACACCAAAATATGGAGAGCCATCCCATACTCATGCGCTGGGAGACTTAATATTATGAAAATGCTTGTTTATATCCAGAGCTATTTACAGATTCGGTGCAATCCCCATCATAGCCCCATCTCGTTTTCCACAGAGATAGAAAAAGCTGAAAGTGACTCAGTCGAATTCCAGTTACTACAGATAGCGTTTCCATGAGTAGTCCAGGAAGATACAGACACCTCTCTCCACTGAAACTCCATGGGACATGAAATTCTTTTTCTCCAGCTCAGCGAAGAGCGCTCTAAGTTATGCACACCTGTGCATGTGCAACTTCAGGTTTTCTGAGGCTAATTTCAGATAAAGCATGCGTGTTGTGTCCAGGCGTGGTGGTTCACGTACTTGAGAGTTAGAAGCTAAAGGGCCGTCAGATAAAGTTCAAGGCCAGCCTGTTCTAAGTAGCAAGTTCCAAACCAGCCAGGGTTGTTTTGAAAAGTGTGTATTGAGTTGTGTGCTTAAAAACATGTGTTTAAGGATGTATATTTGTTTTTGCATGAGATGCATTAACACATAAAATTAGGGGAATGAGAATTGCAGCTTCGCCGTTTCTCTCAAGTCGCACCATTGTTTCTCACAAGTCGCACCATTGTTTCAGTACAGCGCCCATAATACCCACATTCTTTTCTACCACGGTGTATGTATTTGTGTAGGGTATGCTTTTTCTTAAGCCTTAGTTATTAGAGTTCCTTCCTCTGGCTTATTCAAGATCAGCAGAGCAAACAGCTGTTTCTGAGTTCAGTGTTTAAACATGAAAAATGCTATAAAGCAGCCCGGATTGAACATTTCTCTGTTCATTAAATAAGGGGAACATTAAATAAGTCAACCTGAAATAATTAAAATTGGCCAGCCCCTCAGAATAGTCACTTGAGTTTTGAAAGTCAGAGTCTTTGCGACCCTTTATAAAACTGTCCATTTGATTGTTGCCAAGGAACCAATTGACTTTCTTCTCCCCAGTGGCCGATTTATTCTCCTGGACAGTTGGAAGCCTAAGGAAGCAGTTCTGAGCTCTGCGGCTCCTGTGCTATGTATGGTGTGTTAGTGGGTTTGCCTGAAGGCTGTTTCAGAAAAAGGGGTCAGAAACCTGTGGTCTAAACTCCCTTACCACTTTTTGGTTTTATGCTGTACGTGACCTTGTATGAGTAACTTAACTTCTCCAAGGCTCAGCGTCTGTTGGTAAAATGAGAGACTTGAATTGGAAGATTTCTAAAACATTTTCCTTCACTGTGTTTCAGTGATAGACAAGTTTCTGCCACCATCAGAAACTTGGAGCGAAGTTTTTTTTAAGCCTGGGTGTGGTGGCATATGCTTGTCATGCTAGCACCTGAGAGACAAGGCGAGAGGTTTGATAGTTAAAGGCCACAAGGTCTATATGACAGGGCTAGCCACCCCCTAAAAAGGCAAAAGTTGATTGAAGACATAGCCAAGATTCTGCGTTCCCATCAACTTAATAACAGGAAGAATTAAACAGCTGGATAGACAGTCTTAGCTTTTCAGAAGTAAACTACCAAGATACTAGGAAAAAGTCTATTTGCATTTTTACATGGCTGATTAAATAGTAAACCACTGTAAAGAACCATAAGCAACCTTTTCTTCTATGGATTTTGCACAGCACCTTGTTAATACACTGAGGTTCAAAGCCGCTTGAGAAAGGACTTTAAAGTATATAACATGTATCCATGTGTATATATAACACACACACACACAATAAATATTTATTGGATAATAGCATAATAAGAAGGTAATATCATGAGAAAATTTCCCTTAAAGGAAACTGACATAGTTGCAATTTAGTGAGATCCATATGCTGCGTAGATGTTGTCTGTGATAGCTCTCCAGAGATTGAGACTGAAGAATTAGTCCAAAGCATTTCATACTGAAAAATAGCATAAGATCTTAAGACTCCTCCCCATGAAAATCAATCCCTATACAGGTCCAATGTGCAAGCCGACCAAAGCTCAGACTTGCCCATATATGATCGTGTTAGGCCCGAAGAATGAGCCATATGATTTGGATGGAGATGGTTACAGTATGAGGAACGTAATTTCCTTCAGGTGTTTTGACTCACTCTCCTGACGTCAGCTGCGGCGTTGCCATGACAACAGCCTCCATCTGGGTAGATGGCTGGAAGCCATCAGCCACTTCACGGTTCCCACCACTCTAGAGTTCCATCGTCGCTCAGGTGTGGTACAGATGCCCACCACTGTGTTGGCAGTGATGACCAACTGTGGACTTGAAAGACCAGTTAAATTTCAAAATTTTCCACCCTTTTTATTTTTAGTTACTGTATGTAATGTTAGAAGAGGAAAGTGTCTGTATTGAGCCACAAAGGGAAACTTTTCTTGCTTTTTGCCATGATAATATAAATATTTAAATCTGATAGGAAATGGAGATGACCCTTAAAATTTTGACGGTGTTCTCCTCTAACCATGAGCAATAAAATTCCAGTGAACTTTTTACAAATAGCTGGAGAAATCATTATTTTCATCCTTGTAAGGAAATTTAAAAATTTTGAGTGCTAATGAAGTTAGCATATATTTCGCATATGTTTTTCATATTCCTAACCAAAGAACAAAAATGCTTTTATGCAAATAAACATTTCAATAAGTCATATACTGAATCACATATTAAATTCTCTTACTGCAATAGTAGTTGTCTATGGGCTGCACAGTGGCAGACTATTTAAATATAATTCCCAGAAATTCCAACAACTAATTTTATTTTTATTTGACTTGATTAAGAAAATCATATGAGAATTTTTTCTCCAATAACCATTGTATTTAAAAAAATCAATCATAAAGTATTAATGATACACATATGTAGTACTACAATTATGATGCTTTATACATAGTCTATATCTACATATATTCGTGAGCTTTTCTAGTAACTACGTCTCAAAAGTAAAATGAAACTTGACAAGTGTATAGCAATACAATCAATGCACTTTTTAAAGAAGTTATTAGCTAAAAGGTTTACTAAAACCAACGTTGGAGTCTTTTTGGTAGTATCTTCCAAATTCACTGGCCTTTGTTAAGAAAATTTTACTCTATTCTTGTCAATAATACTCTGTAGTTTAAATTCCCCAGCTCATTTCCTTTAACCTCCAATGTCTGTGATTAATAATTGTAAAAACAAAAGGTAGCTTCAAGGATGGCCGCCATCATGTCCCTAACTCTACATGTTGTTTCTCCACCCCAAACCCATCTGTTAATCAGTTTATTAACTTTGATAAAGAATATAAAGGTGCTTCATTAAGTATGTGTAAACTGACCATATTTGTGTAAAAATTCCACAAAAGTTCGGATGGTTGCTTTAGCCAGGAGAGCAATGTAGTGCAAATGGTGGAAATAACCCCAGCTCTGCAGCAAGGCACACCCGAGGTCATAGACCAACTGCACCACTGCCCAGGTGGAGGTCCTGCTGAACCTCCTAAAGAGTCCCCAAGAATAGTAATGAAAGACCTTCCCGAAGAGCTGCTTCCAGGATTAAGAATAATCTCAGTGCAGGCTAAACCACAGTAGTTGCTATACATAAGCATCAAGTAGAAGTTGATCTTAAGCCATTCATGGTCTGAGTAAACTCACGTAGATATCATGTTCATATCCCCATACTGCCAAAATTTACCAAACTTGTTGTTGGTCAGGAGAACTGAATTTGGAAGCTTCAGGAGGAAGAGGACAATATTTCAGTTTAAATACAAGGGGAGGCAACAGGTGGTCCTTATCCTCATAATTGTCATGCCTGAAAGGCTTCTGTCATTTGGACTTGCCAATCAAGAACTTCTTGCTAACGTTGTACTTATTTGCAAAATAGAAAAGCTTGAAGAAGCAGCAATACACGTGTTGTTTCTGGCCACTAACCACTTCCCTTACCCTCATCTCCAGTACGACTTTGTGGAGCTCCTGGATGGCAGCAGGTTAATAGCAAGAGAGCAGCGGAATCTGGTGGATTCCGAAAGATCCGAAAGAGCCGGGAGGCAGGCAAGATCCGTCAGCCTGCACGAGGCTGGCTTCATCCAGTACTTGGATTCTGGAATCTGGCATCTGGCTTTTTATAACGATGGGAAAAGTCCAGAGCCAGTGTCTTTTAATACCATCGTTATAGGTAAGAGTCCTCGCCAACACATCCTTTCCACCTCCTGCCTGAACTCCATGCCAAACAGAAACTAAATCATTTTTAGAAAACTCGCGTGGTTCCTAGGTGACGACACAGATGTAAAGTGCACTGCCCTTGAGTTGTTCATTTGTAAATATACGGCAAGCGCTGAAGCTCTGTAACACATAAACTACTGTGGGGGAGAGAACGCTTTAAAAACCTGCATTGAAAGCATCACTGCTTTTAGTCACTCTGCAGTTACCTTATATAAATTCATCGATATATTTATATATTATATTATACATATTATATATCCATCTATTTGAGGGTTATGGAGTATGCCATCCATAATTGCATCAACATCTAACTAACGTGAAAAGAGTGACCACTTCTGAGAGAGGCAGGCGTCTCACCAATGCTCCCTCTGTCTCTCTTCTTCAGAATCTGTGGTGGAATGCCCCCGAAATTGCCATGGGAATGGAGAGTGTGTTTCTGGAACTTGCCATTGTTTCCCAGGGTTTCTGGGTCCGGATTGTTCGAGAGGTACGCGAACTAGATTCTCTTCTTAAGCCGGTGTAAATAAGCTGTAGCAATCCATGCAGTTGAGAAAGCTTAGCAACGCGGGAGGAGAGAGGGGGGTGGGAACGGCGCATCACTTGTTCTCCGGGAGGCTCAATGGAAACCGTGGCTGCTGATCCTTCTGTCATGTGTCATTTCACAGCAGCCTGTCCGGTGCTCTGTAGCGGCAACGGGCAGTACTCCAAGGGCCGCTGCCTGTGTTTCAGTGGCTGGAAGGGCACCGAGTGTGATGTGCCGACTACCCAGTGCATTGACCCGCAGTGTGGGGGTCGTGGGATTTGCATCATGGGCTCTTGCGCTTGCAACTCAGGATACAAAGGAGAAAACTGTGAAGAAGGTAAACATGTCAATATTTACCGAATCCTATTGTTATTGCCATAAAGAAAGAGATTAAATCTGTAATCTTCAGTTTGGCAAATGAATCTCTTTTTCACACTCTTCTTTATGAAAGCAATTTTATCTCCATATTTATGAACGCATTGTTTTATTAATGCTCTGACTAATAAAAAGAGCAAATACCAAAAAGCCCTTTTGCTCTGTTTCTGTAGTTTGAGTAATTCTACTTTTATTTTTTTATTTTTTATTTATTTTTTTTTTTTACTTCGAGAAAGCAAGCAAGGACTTGTGTCTTGAAACCCAACAAAGGACTGACTTGTTGATGTTACATTTTAGCTTTTTACATTGATGCCGACTTCTTTGGCATCTCTAGAAAGAAAAAACAATTGAATTTAATGTAATGAGTAAGAACAACATTGTGGGTGTGTGAATTTCTGCCATCACTGTATGTGATGTTGAGAGTTGAGATACTATAGTGTAAAGTGCAGTTACACTGGGGTTTTGGTTTTGAGGTTTTTAGTTGTTGTTGTTGTTGGGTGTTTTTTTTTTTTCAGGAAACAAAAAAAGCACCATTTCCGTTCTCCAATCAAATTGATTTTATTGATCTGAACTCACAAAGTAATGCAATTAAGTCTCTGGAATTAAATTTTCAGGCCATTGACCGTACAAGTGTAAAGTTTTATTGAGTCAAATTGCTAAATTAAATCTCATCATCTAAAGCACATTAAAGTGAATTAAGAAGGATAGAGTGTGCAACTCATTTATTTCTGGAACAATTTGAGGCTCCCAAGCAGCTGTCAGTGCTCAGTGGTCATGGGGCAGGCAGGTCAGGATGTACAGGCTCTGTTCTTGAAAAGGCAGGAGTGCTGACTGCTTAGCCAGAACCCAGAGCGATTGTCTGAACCCCAAGAGCATGTCTGAGTCATGAAAGACAAATCCTCGCAAGGGTCTCAGTTACCTAAATGACATCAGGTTGGTTCTTAATGTGTGGTTGTATTACAGCTCTCTTGCTTTTTCAGAAACGAGTTCTTGAGAATAGTGGATGGATGTTTGATTGTCTAAAACATTCCCATGGACTAAGAGTTGATTCTTTAGCCTGCATGTACTACGATCCCGTTAAGCTTTACTAAAACGGTTCTCATCTCTTGACACCAGCGGACTGTCTAGACCCTGGATGTTCTAATCATGGGGTGTGTATCCATGGGGAGTGCCACTGCAATCCAGGATGGGGTGGCGGCAACTGTGAGATACTGAAGACCATGTGTCCAGACCAGTGCTCAGGCCATGGGACATACCTTCAAGAGAGCGGCTCCTGCACTTGTGACCCAAACTGGACTGGCCCCGACTGCTCAAATGGTGAGGTCAACTAATGTGGCACAATCAAATATTTATAGTAATTTACTTAAGATTTGGAATATTTGACTTTCTTAACATTAATAAGAAACTTTATCAATAGTGATAAATACAATTTTTTCATTGTTTTTATTGAGCTATATATTTTTCTCTGCTCCACTCCCTTCCTCCCTCTCACCTCTGCCCTCTCCCATCATCCCCATGCTCCCGATTTACTCAGGAGACCTTGTCGTTTTCTACTTCCCATGTAGATTAGATGAGATATTTGACTTTTTAAAGCACACTTTGGTAAACTTAATTATGTAATCAAGTGGGTTTTCTTTTTTAGAATATAAATGATTAAATCAATGAAATTCTTTATAAGAAAGAAATAAGCTAAAAATATAAAAATAAATAAGAAGGAAATAAGCTCAGGTAATTTATTATGAAAAATTCTCTCTTTTCAATGAATAAGAAAAATGTACATTTACACAATGGAGTACTACACAGCAGAAAAAAAAACAATGATGTCTTGAAATTTGCAGGCAAATGGATGGATCCAGAAAACATCATATTGAGTGAAGTAACCTAGACTCAGAAAGACAAACATCACATGTACTCATTCATAAGTGGCTTTTAGACATAAAGCAAAGAAAAACCAGCCTACAATTCACAAACCCAAAGAACCTAGACAACAACAAGGACCCTAATAGAGACATACATGGATCTAAACTACATGGGAAGTAGAAAAAGATATGGTCTCCTGAGTAAATTGGGAGCATGGGGGATCATGGGAGAGGATATAAGGGGAGGGGAGTGGTAGGGAGGAGAGTGGAGAAAAATGTATAGCTCAATAAAAATAATTTTTAAAACTCTGTCTTCTCTATTATTGGAGAGGATTGCCTTTTATCTGCCTAGGACAGCCCTATCTTCTTTAGTCTCACTGGATGGAAATATTGATTTGTATGTCTGTCTCCAGCTTAAGGATGGAAGCCCCGCTAGGGGTGGGTGGTTGGCATAGTTGAAACAGGGCCTCATGTAGCCCAAGCTGGCCTCAGATTTACTGCGTAAGAGAAAGTGACCTTGTGCTCACAGTCCAGTCTCCATCTGGGATTATGGGTATGTGCCACCAAACCCAGGAATACGGGCGCTTTTTGCTGTGGACAAATAATCTGCAGCTTCAAACAATCAAACTTACCTGAAACAGAAGGCTTAAACATAATCACACTAAAGAGTGTATGGTGTAACTATTACATGCACTAAGTCAACGAGGATTTTAAATTATGATTGTCAGGGAATGACAGTAATACTATCCACTAGTATACAGACATTTGCACATCCTCAGACATTACTGAAATGGACAATGTACAAAATGGAACTTGCTGATTTTTTTTTTCAAAATCTAATTTTTCTTTTTTTTTTTGTAATGCTGGTTAAAACTTCAGAACTAATTCCATGATATTCCCAGTCATTAGTCACACAGTGTGAGAAGATGCCATTCAGCTTAGAAAACTGTAGTTTTAATTGGGAGCTAAGATGATCACACGTGAAATAATTAGACGCCAATATAATATCATACCAAATATGATAGTTCATAGAATTCATAGAATTTTTACATAGAATAATTCACTAAACTCAGAGGAGTGATCCCATCTTGATGAACCCTGAAAATTTTCTCAGGGACTTCTATTAACACGTTTTGCCTTCATTTAAACATGGCAGTCTCAGGGGAGGGGCAGGGAAGGAGCCATTTGTGACTAAGGAAACTGTTTGAACATGTCCAAGGACTTGGACTGTGAAGTCGGATACATGTGTTCATCGCCGAGTCTATTTCATGGATCTTTAGTCTTTAGAAAATTACTGTGTGTCTCAGTTTGCTCATCGTAAAACCATGGAATGATCCTCACTGAGGTGCTGTGGGGATGACTCGGTGTATGCAAAGAACTTGCTATAAGCTGGGCATAGTGGACATGCCTCTACTCCCAACTCCCCACAGGGTGAGGCCGGAGAATCAAAGATTCAAAGCCAATCTGAACATTATATCAAGATTCTACCCCCCCCGAAAAAAAAAATAAAAATAAAACAAAACAAAGTGAACTTGCTGTAATAAATACAAATAAGTAGCACCATAAAATGAGATATTTTAATAATAAAATCCAAATGCCACTCCTATCACTCCTGCAGCTGAGATTTGGAAGTTACAGTTGTGAGAAAGTTATAACTGTGAGAATATTACAATAACATTGGGACAGTATGGGAAGAAAGAATAACTGAGGTAGACATTAGGTGGCCCCATTATGAGGGTTGTAGCCTGGAAATGCTATGTTAAACAAAATCCGCTGGTGGCCGTGGTGTGCTTGCTAAGATGAGGGTAGTCTCAGGCCCAACACTAAATAATGCCAGTTGAGTTACTAGAAGACAAGCAAGAAGAGTTCACAAAAGTGCGGCCTGATGAGAGTCGTTTGGAATCAATAGAAAGGGAGAAGATACATAGGAACAGTGTTGTAAATGAATAATAGGCGAGAGTTTCTGAAAAACTAAGATAGGGAAGTTTGGCGAGAAGCATGGAAAGTTCAAAGCAGGGGAAGCTGGAGGCCATCGCCAGTGTCTAAAGAGGCTATGGTGTCAGGAGAAAGAGACGCAGGCTGCAGCAGAGGCTGGTTGGAATTAGTAGGAAGGGGGGAAATGAAGGGTACTCAAACCAAAGTAAATGTTTGAAAATAAAAGAAGAGGAGGAGGAACAGAATGAAGGGTGAGAAGGGAGAAAGAAAACTTTTGCCAGCAGTGCTGGGTAAGTGCGCACGTTCTGTGCGAAGCCTAGAGGTGGGCAGTGCTCTGCTCCTCCTGCACCCTCATCTCCTGCTTCTCAAACGTACTCAAGGACATGAGAGTCCAACCGCTCATGTTCAATCAATTTTTGTTTTTTTTTTCTTCCAGCTCTGGGTGTGGGACCCGGGGACCTTAAGCATACTTAAGCAAGAGGTCTCCCACTGTGTCTCACCCCTAACTCTGGATTCTGCTTTTACATTAGTCATTCAGTTGCCTTCTCTAGGTAGGGCAAGGTGTATAGCTCCCCTGTGCCTCCATTTGCTGACTTACAAAGTGGGGATAATAGCACCATTACAACGTCCGGTGTTAAGTTCAGATGCCCGCTAAAAGAGGAATGGTGTAGACTCGAGCCCTCTGGCGCAGTGGTAGCCTTGAGGCCCTGGTAGTGCTGGGGGCGTTAGCAAACAGTAGGCATATATAGAGATGAACTATAGCTTGTTTCCATTCCTCATCTGTTCTGGGGAGCTTCCACTGAAAAGTAATCTCCGTTCCCCCCAAATCTCAGAGCCATGGAATGAAAAATTTTTTTTAAATAAAATCTGTAGTATAAAAAAAAAGTAGTATAAAGTGAAGCAAAATATTGCTGTTCAGATCCTTCACATGGTTGGTTTATTTTTTTCCCTAAATATTTATTCATTTATTTTTATGTGTGTGTTTTGTCTGCATGTATGTATGTGTACCACGTGCTTGCTCAGTACCCACAGAGCCCAGAAGAAGGCACTGAGTCCCGGAACTGGATTTCCAGACAGTTGTGAGCCGCCATGTGGATGCTGGGAACTGGCCCAGGTTGGCTGCCAGAGAGGCCAGTGCTCTTCGCTGCTCGGCCCTCTCTCCAGCCACAGATCATCGTCAATTTTAAAGACAGGGTTGGGGGAAACGAGGAAACTTTCAGTTCTGCTTTCCTGGCATTTTGAGAAACTTGGGTCACATCTCTTCTCCCCTGGGACTCAAAATCTACCAGGCAGATTCATTCCTAATTCAAGTAGAATCATGGAAATGAGGAAATTTTCTGTAGCTAATTTGTAATAGATTCATAGAGTTCCTTTTCAACCCAAGACTGGATTTTCTCATTTCCTGTCTTGCAGTCTCTCTTCCCTCCCTCCCTCATTTCCTCCCTCCCTCCCTCTCTCCCTCCCTCCCTCCCTCCCTCTGACAATCTTCTCTTCCCTCCCTTCCTCTGATTGACCCTCCATCATTGGCACAGACCTCTCAAAGCAGACAAAAATTATTGTGTGTTTATGCCTGCTTTGTAGAAATAATAGCCCAAATTTTGGGTTAGAAAATTCATGACTGCCAAAATAAATGACATATTTATGTAAATAAGAAAATCATAAATGGAATCTAGATTATAGAAGAACCTAAAGAGTTTTAGGAAATATTTGCCAACTGATGTTTATCAAGCCAAGCGTGAGTGCAGGACACTGTTTGTATTCATTTGGTTTGGCCGGTTTTCTTAAGAAATATATATTTTCATTATAAGAATCAAAATAAGTATTCATTTATTTCTGAATTGTTACTTAGTTACACTTCTAGTTCCTGTACACAAAAAGAAAAAAAATGCATTCCAGAAAGAAAATCCAGTTCAGTTGTGTAGGGATGAGTAAGTATCTCTCTCAGGAGGGCAGGTGTAATAATACTTCCTGTAAAGTAGGCCGCACTGGAATGAGTCATTTCCAGTTTGCTTCACAGTCTGGTCCAAGCCACAGAGAAACAGATGGAGTGCCCACTGGTTTTGTTCCATGAGAATCTTACACACTGAATGGCTAAAAATGGCATACATCCTCATAAAATCATTTTGCTGGGGCTGGAGAGATGGCTCAGAGGTTAAGAGCACTGACTGCTCTTCCAGAGGTCCTGAGTTCAATTCCCAACAACCACGTGGTGGCTCACAGCCATCTGTAATGAGATCTGGTGCCCTCTTCTGGCCAGCAAGCATACATACAGACAGAACATTGTATATATAATAAATAAATAAATCTTTAAAAAAAATCATTTTGTCATGAATAGCAAACAATAAATGTTAGTTCACAGATGAAAGTGGCTCTCCATCTCGTGTATTATCTTATGTGCTTAGGTTTGATGTTACCCATGCTGACACAATTATTTATAGTTGATAATCAAAATAAAAATTCTATCTACATTTTAAAAAACTCTTCAACTCTAAATACAGATAGAAAGGCGGTGGAGATCTTTGCTCTGTTCATCTTTATACCCTCCATTCAAAGCAGAAGTGCAACACATTAAACTCGATGTACAGAATGAATGAGAAATCAAGTGTTCTTTGGGAGAATAAGATTAAATATTATAGAAAAATATGAAACTCATTTATCAGCTGTAAAAGGACAGCAAGCTGAAGATAAATAGCAATGACCTTAAAATTCTCGGCCTGTAAGTGCATCTTCTCTCATGTTCGCCAGTTCATCTGACTGACCGCTTATCCCAATACTATTGTTTACTTACATATGTGGCTGAACATTTACTGTAAATCTAACGTTTTAAACCAAATGAATCCTAAAGGAAAACCCTGCCAGCCACCTCCTTTGCTCTTGTGAAAATGACCTTCGGATATCTAGGTTCAATAAGAGTGTCGAATTTATAAGCAGAGCGTTGGGTAAAGCTATTAAAAGAGAAATGAATTATTTGTGTGAGAAAGTTTATAGGTTTGGAGGCGGCAGAGTTTCCCTCTATCTCCATCAGCGGTGTGTCCATTAATTAGCCCTTCAATTCCACTCCAATTAAATTAACTCTAATTAATAAGTTCATTACAAAGATTGACGCACCTTGCTCAAAGCCAGTGTGTTAAATGCTGATAAAAAACTTCACCCTAATGAAAAATTGATTCCATTGAATGAAAGGGGGACCTCCAAAAAGACACCCCTGTTCTGATGCTGAGTTCATGTTGTGTTGCTCTGGAATTAATCAAACCATCTTCACCTCTTAATCAAAAATTTAATTCAAAGGCTATAGAAAAACCAAGGATGGAAAAACAAACCAGAGACACAACTCTCTCCCAGTTAATGCCCTGAGTGTTGTTTGTAAGAAATGATACAGTTCTTACAGTGCCTTAGTCGAAAGTAGATAAGGATGTGGATAAGGATGGTGCCCGAAAAGTATCATATGAGGACTGAGTGTGGGAATAGGAGTATGTGGCGATAGAAATGCTTACTTCTTTAATTGTAAAGAAGAAAGGCAACCATCTCTTTTCTATTCGTTAGAAATGGTTTTGGAATGAAAACTCAGACTGCAACAGTAGTTTTGCAATCTAAGAATAAAATTCACAGTTAACTTTATACATAAGAAATAAAAACTCAAATATCTTCCAGGTTCCCTCTCCTTCTCCCTCTTTCTCAGTTAGACCTAGTTAAATAAAGCTCTTAAGAAAGCTTTATATAAAAAAAAATCACTTCAGACATCTGAATTCTTTTTAAAGGCTTAATCCAGTGTTACACAATTTGAAGGCATTGGGTCATTGTGCGCCTTTCAAAAATCCCAGCAGATGAAAATCTTTGTTTTTCAAATGACAGAGTCGATGTGTATATATATTATTAAACTGGTTTTCTATTATGTAGGCCAAGCAATTTGTAGCTGTCAAGAGTGCAAATTTACTAAATAGGAAAAACAACATTTCCCCTTATTTAACCAGCATGCCTACGTGTGTGAGCAAGCTAATGTACTTCTATAATAGAGTTGCTGTAAAGTTTCTGAATATTTAAAAAATTTAAGCCATGGCTTTAGCAATCAGCCCTTTTCATTTCTCAGTAACTGTGGATAATGCAACTTCTGTTAAATATTGGACACACTTAGCTTCTCAAATATCTCTTCATTTTGGTGTCCATATTTCTTTCTTGGCTGCCAAGGAGTAGTCTTATATATTTATATATGATTATTGCATATATGTAATGTTCATGTATAACATCTCTGTATATATAAAGAAATTTTCCCAAGCAATTATCGTGTGTGTTTTATGTAGCCACATAGCCACATATAAAATTAAAGAATATGAAAGAATGTAAAATTCTACCATCCAATGTTGCTACTTGGCAAAGCCAAAATTAACCAGGTGTAGAGTACTTGCAGTTCACAATGACTTTGTTTTTTCACTCTGACAAATGCAAGAGGCCTTAATGATCCTCCTTCTCACCCCCCACCCACTCTTTTCTCTTGCCTGGATTTCTCTTTTTGGCAATACAGAAATATGTTCCGTGGACTGCGGCACACATGGTGTTTGCATGGGAGGCACCTGTCGGTGTGAGGAAGGCTGGACCGGCCCAGCGTGCAATCAGAGAGCTTGCCACCCCCGTTGTGCCGAGCACGGGACCTGCAAGGACGGCAAGTGTGAATGCAGCCAGGGATGGAACGGAGAGCACTGCACGATTGGTAGGCCCGCCAGACTCTAGCTCTTTAATATTGCGGTTCTTTCTGTGCTGGAACCAAACCCATCTACCTGATAGACTAGCAATCTACCACCGAGCTCCGCCCCAAACCTTACTGTACTTCTCTCTATCCTCCGTTTACTGTGAAAGAGATCGAATTCTTGGCTGTTTTTTAACTTAGAAGATCACCTCTTCAAATTAATTTTTTAATTTTCTTACATACGAAGAAGAGTTTCGTTTTTAATTGTGGTCTGTATTTTACAATAATTTATTTCTTGTTGGAGAAACCTACCTGAATGTGAGCTGTAAGAACTGGAATGTGTTGCTTAGTGTAATGGCCACCAAGAAAATGGACTCACAGAAAGACATTTCAGTGCTTTGTTTAGAAGCCATGCACTTTGGTCAGCTGTGAGCCACATATGCTCAGCACCCACAGAGCTCTCAGCCGACCACCATGGCATCGCTTCATCTTAAGTACCGGCTGCTAGTGTTCTCTACTGATATTGCACCTCTAAATAACAAGAATACTTTCTACTTTACTTTTTTTTTTTTTAATTTTCCCAACTACATGGGCGTTGTTGATCTACAGAATCATTCTTTGCAGGCTTTTGGTACTGTGAGTTTCTACTAAGGAGGTTTTTTTGCCTTTCTATTGCGACTTCACTAGAAGTTAACTAGAATAATCCCAAGCGTAGCTGTTCTTTGTAGGCCTGACACTTCTTCAAACACGGTGATGCTCACCAATACCTGTAAGCTGAATAAAATATCAACCAGATCTTTCAGACCAAAAACGGTTTTTTAAGAAAAAAAAAAAAAGCGGTAGACTAGGATTGTACCTCACCAACATGTAATGTGAATTCTAGAGCAGATAAAATACTGCCTTTTCAGCATACTCAATACTCCCTTACCATTCAAGTTACAGAATTAAAATGTTCAGCTAACAAAGTGCGTTAGAAAGGTAGAGGAAGTCATAAATCCCTCACCTCATTAGAAGTATCCATCATTGATTGTAATTGACAGGCTGACAATTTCAGAAGGTAAGGCACCATGTTTTCTGAAATACTTTGTGGCCATAGGGTAAAATTTGATGAAACTATTCGGGGGCATATCAGAAATTGAAACAATGTATTCTTTCAATGTATCTGTATGATGTACTTCTTTTTTTCTGCTTACAGGAATTGGGTAGCAAGAAATTTCATCATGGGAAAATTGAGATCACACGTGTTATAAGAGTGTCACAGTTCTACAGTCATGTGCACATACTAACCCCCACCCCATCGAACAATTAAAATCCAATCTCTTTTTTTAAGTTAGCACAGTTTTGTCTTTACCAACCCTATAGAAGGTTCTTTGCAATGTTGTTGGCATCCCTGAAATCTGTTTCAATGGTCCCACCACAGTCCTTGGTATTTGGTGATCTTCTGTGATGACTCTAGGACTCAGAGGTGACTGGAGTCATGATTGTAGTTCACAGAGATCAGAAAGAGGGATACATCAGAGTCTGGAGTCACGTGGAGCGCTAGCCTTTCTCCAGGTCAAGACGCATTAATGTGTGTGCAGAATTCCTCCCAAGAGACACACATCTGAAACTCACAGTTCGAGGGTTCCCTCTCGAGGAGCCACCTTCTGTCTGCCATGACCGCCACATCCCAGACTCTCAGAATAGCAAGTATTTAGGGATCCTTGTGGGCACAGGACATGTAGCAATGTAGGGAGCATGCAGATTTTCAGATGTCACACAGGACCCAGCCCCACTAGTTCCTAAAGGTCCGGTCTGCATCATCATCTGTGCAACACCCTCAGGGTGACCTGTTGATGAAGTCATGGCCTGATGTGGGGAAAGTTTCCGTATGCCCAAGTCATCCACAGGCATACGTGTTCACAGCCCTTGCCCAGTATTCATCCCAGCTGTGATGTGGCTCTCCCTTCTGATCTCTGAGAGGCTTCTAGGACAGGGGCCACATGAAGCTCATGTTGCCACTAAGACAGAAAACAGTTGACAAGCAGGATCTCTGTATCTCTCTTTGGACACTCAAAGGACCATACAGTACCCCTATGTCCAAACAGCTCCCCCCCTGAATCTCGGAGTCCTCGTACATTAAAGGCGGAACTACAAAAATATGCCTTTTGCATCACACAAGTTAATTCTAGCTAGGAGCAAAAGGACTATATATCTGACTATGTGTCCTTGGAAGGACAACATATGGATATACATAGCTTTATAAAAAACAAAAGTATATCAGAAAGCTTCTAATAGGCTCATATGACTACCACCCGATAGCTATTCAACAAATTCCTCTGTGGCTCTGTCTTTCCTGGCGTTGGCAGGTTTATATAGTTAACAGTTTCCTATGAATAAGTTCCTCTTAAACAATATGCTCTACTTGTTTAGAAACAAGGAAGATTTTTGTTAGTCCTGGTTCTTTTTTATTGCAGATGGATGTTTCTTGCATTGCTGGTTGACAATTCCATTTTCTATTGCTTTTATTAATTGTGTTGCTTTCTACTCCAGTACAGGAAATAAAGGACCTGCTTGGACGTGAATCTTTTAAAAGATGTAGAGCCCCTTTAGAACTGAGGCTATAGCGCAGTGGTAAAATGTCTGGCCAGCATACACAAATCCCTGGGTTCGATTCCCAGCACCACCAAAAAGAAAAGCATAGAGACACTTTTAAATTCTACTCTGCTCTTTCATGCCATTAGAACGAGTCCAGTTTTGTCACGCAAAGATGTGGTTGCCCTTCTTTCTGTCTGCTTGCTACCTGTGTGTGTGCCACAGTGAAGCCCAGGGGCCATTTGTGAGCTGCTGGCGAAGCAACCAGGAAACGGTGTAGCGTTTTCTCATTTGGGACAGTTACTAGTCTGTGCGGTTCCTCTCAATTCAAACATATATCTGGGTAAAAGAAACTGTCATCTTCGGAGAGACTGCTCATAAATCAACGAGATTTTCTTTTCCTTTCTCCATAGTATGTGTCGTCTCATAGACTACAGACAGGGAGGTTAATTGAAAGAGAGGTAGGGGAGAAATGAAACAGCCTACACAGATACTCAATAGAAAACAAAAGAATATTCATTAGACATCTTACTGTCCTCATAAACCCAGTTCATGCTTTCATAAAACCATAGGCATGTTGATAACAAAATCATTAGGGATCCAGCATACCCACTGGACCCTTGCTCTGACCTCAGAGGGTTCCGTCCTGGTATTTTTATTAGCCTACTCATATTTTCCTCTTGTTACAAATCACAAGTCCGGTAAATTAGGCACGTTCCTCTCCAGGACTTGTGCCTGGGTTGCACTTTGCCTAGTGGTTCATGCAGATGGACAATAAAGCAATGGGAGACTGGTTTGTAGCAATGTAGTGATTAAAAGAGACATCTTTCTCTGCCTCTGCGGAAGGCACTTGGGATGTTTGGGCCCTTTTGTGAATGAAGAAGCAAGAGGCGTTTTCCTGAAAGAGCCACTTCATGTGGGCAGCAGTACTTGTCATTCGTGTCATTTCAGAGTTGTAGCACATAGCACTAATGTAACTGTGCGGTTGCAATAACTTCCTTTTGAACTGTGGCTCATCCGTAGATGAAAGGATTATCCTACACATGCACCCGTGTTTGTTTTTCAAGAGCTAGGAAGCATGCAAGGTATTGTAGAGGACCCCTGAAGCAAGTCAAAAATCTGTGGAATGTATGATTGTTGACATAATTTGAGTGTCATGTGACTATCAGTATATTTAAGAAGGCTAAGCAATTCTGTACTGTGAGAGTTGGGGCGAGTCCGGTTTAGAACTGCTCTCTGATAGTTCAAATCTGTGAACTGTGTGATACTGACGAGTTATCACCAAATTGAGTGAGTTCCTACCACAGTGTTTAACTGGATTCGGAGCCTATAAACACATGAAGGCAACTCGGTTGGTTCGGTCCACTCTCCTGGCAAAAGAAGGGACAGCTGTATGTGGCTGGCCTGTACCTCAACTTAACTGGCCATGGAAACAGAAATCCTGCATCTGCATGTGCTAGATGTTGTTTACAAGCAGAATGCAGAGCCAGTGGAAAGTCCCGGACTGTGAGAATCCCTAATTGCCTCATTTTGAGTATTCATTAATCTGTAACTTCCGCAAGGGCCTTTCTTTTTTAGCTTTCATTGAAAAGATTTTTCCCTGTGTTATCCATTTATATCTGTTTGAGTGCATGAAAACTAGAGATGAGATTGAGTCCTGAAGAGGCCGTAAGGGTGTTGGATAACATTTGATTGTTCTCGGCCATGGAGAGTTGTCACAGAGGACAAGAAAGCTCTCAGCAAGCTCTGCAGGTCGCTGTCTTCTTGAGCTGATCGATATTTTCCATTTCTCCAGGGAAGCAGAAAGGGAAAAATTGACTTACATTAGTAACAGTGAAGAGCCGCGGGTTGGAGAACATACTTAAATCTTAGAATAAGTCTCCTCTGAAATATTTGAATCTCCATTTCAGTAAACCTCAACAATCCCAGAATTCTGTAGGTGTGGGGGTTGGAGATTTTGTCTCCTCTTTCGTGGTAAAGCTTTGGGGTTCATTCTAGAAGGAGGCTGGTTTCTAGCTTCCTTCCGTTCCATCTGTTATCCTATAGGATTAAGTCTCTTGGATCCTTGCCCTATCTGAAGGAACCTCAGGGTCATTTGTAGTTCTAGAACGGTCTCTGCTGACTATGCGAAGGTAGGAGACATAAGCACAGGGTTCCCTTGCTGCCTCAGTTTCCTGCTGCCTTTTCATTTGCCATAGGAAGGAATCATGTCCACTTGTTAAGAGGTCCTGAGAGCCACTTTGTAGGTACCACCCACCCCCATCACTTTTTACTTGTGAATTTGTTTCTTTATCCACTGAGCATGCAATTTCTCTATAATACGTACTGAGTACTGTTCTGTTTAAAAGGCTCCTTAACTTTTTTATAATACACAGGCCTCTAAGTCATTTCTGTGGTTCAGCATGACTTATGTCTTAACTGTCCTTAGCATCGGATGGAGTCTTTCTAATGTCGGGTGATTATAATAACTGATATTTATGTAAGATTTTGAAGTACAGTTTTCAGATTCCTGGGAGCCAGAGGACTTGTGTCCTTGCTGAACAATTAAGTGACCTTGAGAAACTCATTTACACCTCTACAAATGTTGTCTCTTATGCAGACTGTGAATATGACATGCATCAAAGAATTGTTTGAATTAAAGGAAATAATGTTCTGTGAATTATAGCACTTACTCAAGTGCCTATAAAAGAGAATTCGGTAGTTTTGAGTTTTAGTTTCCTTAGTAAGTATGAATGAGACAAACTGCAACTCAGACCATGGTTTAGGTGTTTACATTTAAAAACAAAACAAATGTGAAATCAGTATGGTCTGGTACAGGCCTCTAATCCCAGCACTCAAGAGGTAGATACAGGAGGATCACAAATTCAAACCCATCCCAGATACATAGCAGGGCACTGTCTTAAAAAGCAAGATTTAAAAAAGAATGCGAAAGGCATTTACTTAAAGAGTTCATAGAATTCCCATCTTGTTATAAGACAGAACCTTATGTCAGAGTAGATATTGTTTAACAAGGGACTATATGTCGGGGGACTGGGAGATAGAAAGTTGTTTTTGAAAATCATGATATAAAAACAAAGGTAGGGTGTATAGTATGGTATTTTTCTTCTAGTAATGTCTCAATACAGAGCTGTCTATTGAACAACATTGATTTTTCATGTACTTTGTGGCAATTCAAATGGAAATTTGACCTAGGGGAAATACTAATTCCTTAAAGCTACAGAAGACTGGCTCTTTGATTTTATTCTAATTCCTCAGTATGATGGGAAACAAGATTGTTAATGATCACCAAGGCATGCTGATTGTCTGCCCAGACACGACTCAGACACACTGTACTCTGCAGACTTCCATTAAACAGCGAGGTTGCACTTGGCTTTGGGACGCTGAAGAGGAGAAGCGGAAAATTGCAGTGTAACAGCTGGGGAGTTAACTGCTGCACAGTGTGAGAGAAAAGGGTCAAAAACTTTGCCAGTGTGGCCAGCCTAGGTTGCTGTTTCAATTCTTATCTCCAACAATAGTGTAAGAGCACTATTTTTTGGTCAAATGAAAGACTAAGTGATAGTTTTGAAAAATAAGAACTTCGCACTTTGCTTACTTTACAAATTTAGTAGTTTTGTAGCTCCAATTTCTTGTCTATAATGTTCTCCCAACTTTGGAATTAATATAGTTAGACTGGATGGGATTTTTTAAAGTATTCTTTTGTTCAAACGCTATTTATAATCATCCTGTCCCTACCTTCAAAACAAGTGGAATAAGTTACTACTACGTGGTTGTATTGCACTGCCCTGGAAGCAGTTTCCTGTTGGGCACTGGGGAGTAGCGGGTGAGGGAAGGACCATGCCAGGCCGCCTGAGTCTTGGACTATGCCAGCTTTACTGGATGCCCGAGTCTTGGACCATGCCAACTTTACTGGAACGCTGCCGGAGCTTAAGTTCCAGGGTCTCTCACTCATACTGACCGCTTATAAGATCCCGCGAAGAGACCGTGACTTCATACAGCCATGTGTTGCTATGATGTTTACAAATTACTCAAGACCTCCGTCCCTCTTGCGTTCCTTTGTAGCACAAGTCTCTGTGCATGGCAGCCCTAGGACAGCGGTAGGCGCTTCGACAGTTCCACTAAGGAAAACGTGAGCTAGGAGATACATTGAGTTTAGATGGGATGAGGTACATTTATGGGGTATGAAATCATTTCTGTCTGTGGTCATTACTAAAAATATTCTAAAAGTTCAGAAATATCTGTGCCGTCCCATCCGTTGACTTACCTAGAGCCATATACCATCATGGTTGGAGAGTGTATGAAGATGTGCCATGTCCTGAGGAGCCTGCGGCAGACAAATATATAATATTAATATTTATATATATATATAAGGCTTGGCATATATACAAACAGAATTCTTGTCAACTTACAGATAGAAATCTCTTTAAGTAATTTTCCCTGATTAGAATATACTAGATAGCTGGATGTGGTGGCTCACACCTTTAATCCCAGCGCTCGGAAGGCAGAGGCAGGCAGATCTCTAAGTTCAAGGCCAGCCTGGTCTATACAGTGACAGGTAGGGATACACAGAGAAACCCTGTCTTCAAAAAAAAAAAGACATGCTGGATAATAGAACTTATATAATTTCATATGTGTTGTGACATTTTTAGGTAAGCCATTCCCTTTTGAGGAGTTTACCAGGAAATTTGTTTTTAACAATGAGTCCATCAGTGGTGAAGTCACATGTGCTAGGAAGTCCAGTGTGTCACGCAATCATATGAGCCCATTTGAAAACGGTTTCCTGTTTATGTGATATGGCTTACTGACATCTGCAAAGATAACAAAACAAGTAAAAAACTCTCTTTGAGGAAGGCAGGTTAATCAATAATCAATAATGAAAACCATGCTATACTTCGCATTGAGTGAAGATGAAATTATCTCCCTCAACTGTATAGAAATGTTGCAAAATTGTTGTTATTTTAAGGAGGCAAGGTGCATGTCATCCCATAATAATAGAGAAAGTGGCTGTTAGTGGCATGGCAGGCGTTTAATAAACATTACCTTTTCTGGTATTTGTGCTATTCATCAACTGAAAAACTTTCAACGTCGTGGTGATTTTTCTTGTTCCAAATAATTCTTGGCTTGTGCCCAGCACTTCATCTGCCTTGATGTTGTTCTTCTTAAAGAGGGCCATCTCCCACGTTACAAAAGGTTCAACCCTCCCCCAAAAAAACACCTACCCTGGCCCCCCGCTGTATTCTGTGCTATCTGTGGCATCATAGGACTTTACAGAGGTCTCCTGTGCCTCAGTTTCCCCAGCTGAAAAGTGGGAATGAAAATAACTCCCTCCCTCCTGGAGTTCCTGAGACTCTTAGGTGGGTTAAAACTGTGGTGGTCACAGAGTAAAGACCACACAGAGGCTCTTTAACCATCACCGCTGTTCCCGGAGCCTTTGGGCCGACACCAATGACTGATTGACTGAGGCTAATGCTTTCTTCATGAGTCACCTCCTAGCCTCTGCTCATTCCCTCTGAGAAACAGGAAAGCCTACTGGGTACAAGAGCTAATCCCATCTCTTCCCAATGATGGCTCCGTGATCTGCCATCCATGGCGCAGGATGGGTCGTCACGGGGCTGTTGGGTACGGAGTTGTTTGGGAGGAAATTTTCCTAAGCCTTCTGGGCAGTGGAAAGTCAGACAAGCTGAAAACCCTTCCGTGAAGTATACGACATGAGAGTTGTTGAGGAACATCCTACTCTACAGTCTCCATAGTGCTAAGCTGATAAAAAGTTGGATGTGCCTAGGAGATACTGGTTCCCAGGGGAATGGAGGAAAACCCCCTTCTGAGCTCATAGGGTGTCATCCGTTTTCTGGAAACCAATCTGGTTTTCTAATGTCTGATTTCATCTATTGAGATAACCTGAGTGTCCATCTGGGGCCTCTCCACTATCATCTTTCTCATTTGAGCCCTAATTTATTCAGTGAACAGTTTTATATGCACCACTGTATTCTCCATAGTACCTTCAGAATTGATATTTTCTCAAATGAGGTCATTCGGTCTCTGCCACAAGTGATAACGTGCTCTCTCCGAGCTCTCTGAGAGATGGACGCCTGTTTTGATTAGGGTGTCAGCGCTGTCTCTACTCCAGGTCCGTACTCTAAAAGGTGCATCAGAGCTGTTTGTCTTAACCACTCAGCCTCTTTTCACTTCTGGGAAGAGGGGAAGGCGTGCTGGCTGGCTGTGTTGTCTATGCAGTCGGAATCTATTTTGATGTGGTTGATTTGACCTTCGAATGCTTCTTCTCCCTCCCATGTGAATTCTTCCTTGGTATCAGTTTGATTGTTTCTTTTTTCTTACAGTACTAAATTCATAACAAAAGGATATGAAGTTGTGGGTTCAACTCAAGGATAGCCAGGGTTACCAGCAGTTGCAGGGCCGTGCTTTCTGCCAGTCTTTTACTTACTGGTCTGTAACCTGATGACTCAGAGAGTGGGCAACTAACAAAAACTGCTTTAGTGGTTCTGGTGAGACTTGATTAAGTTGGACTCTATGTTTCTGACATGGTTTAGTCTCAAACTATGCCTGTCAAAGCCTTTGATTTCTGCTTCTGTAATCCATACCCGTAAAACAACAGCGTTGTAATAATTTTCACTCTTCTATGAAGTTCATGTGAAATGTATTACAATGTTAACTCCGTAGAATTCTCTTCTGCCATTCTGCATCCTCATAGACTTCCTATGTATGATGTACATGTGGTGATGTTAGGGATATATAAAGTACCAAATGATTAAATGATATCTCAAATCCTCAAACAAGAGTTTTCATTTGCCTTTTCACTCGGCTTGCTATAAACTTGGTAAAATCATCATCCACTAGCCTGTCTTGGCAGGTTTTCTCTAGTCATGAGGAGAGCTTATTTCTTAGGGTACCCATTTCCTTACCCCTAAGAATGGGGTGAAATGTGAGCATAGTCAGCGTTTGCTGCTGGAGTCCCCGTGTCTTTGGCCCAAGCTCACTGGTTTCTGTCCCATCCTTGATGCTGTGATTTCTGAGGAGGAAGCGTGTCTTCGATGTGAAAATGTCCATCCGAAGGCAACAGTGCCACTAGAGGTGTATTGCTTCATGCAGTGCCTTCATGACAGATGTATTGCTTAGGGACCTGTTAATGTGTCCCATGTTTTAGGAAAGGAACAATGTTCAGAACATCTGAAAGTCAATTATGAATGTCTGTAATTGTCTTGTGGGTGTGCAGATCTGGAATGATTTCACATTGCCTGTAAGGATGGAACTTTGGAGATCTTGCAAAGAAATCTTTCTTGCCTACTTTCCTGGCCCTGATATGATAAACAAATTCAAACTTGTGCTGAGGGGTTGATTTCCGATTCCTCTAAAGTCTACCTCCTCTGTTAGAACTCGGATCCCAAATCAGGGCCTAAGTTAAACTTTTCCTGCCTAACTTCTTGGAAGAAATCCTGGCTTCAGAAGTGTCCACTTTCAGATAAAATAGAGGGGTAAAGCCCCTGAGATTTTTCTCGAGTGGAATCCGTGCAGAAGATGCCAGTGATTCATGTCGCTTTATGGTCTCTTAGATTTCATGAACTACGTCTCATTTCTTAGATCTGAAAATGTTATTCCTTCTTCTCTTACTGTCATCTGTTTATTCCCCGCCAGAAACTTCGTGCTTTCCTAGTGAGTTTTAGTTGGGACTCAAGTACTCTCTGTGTAGGTGATCTGTATGATGGGGAAACAACTTGTAAATCGTACTCTGCAAGGATTGGGGCGCTGCTAGAGTTTGAACTCAACATGAATTGGCTGCTGTATCTCAAGCTCTACCCCCAGCCCTCCAGGAATGGTGTTAGCCGCAAAGCGGTGGCGCACGCCTTTAATCCTGGCACTCAGGGGGCAGAGGCAGGTATCTGAGTTCGAGGTCAGCCTGGTCTACAGAGCAAGTTCTAGGACAGCCAGGGTGATAACACAGAGAAACCCTGCCTTTAAAAAAAATGTTTTAATCTGTTAACTTAAATTAGCATGTTCTACAGCAGGCTTTTTAAAGACAAACATCCATGTCTAAAATTTGAATTGTTTCTTAAATCACATTCTTGTCTTAACTGAATTTATTTTGTTGTGTTTTTTGAAAGACATTATCTGATGGAGGGGAGGAAGACGCTTACTTTCCGCCCCCTGAAGACATAATAATTCATGACTATAATAGAAGTAAGATGGCAAGAGGCAGACGGACAGGATAATTCAATTCTGAAATAGAAATAAATGAACAATAGATTAACAGGGAAATAAGATATACGATATACATTGATGCTGTACAAGTGCATGGTAGTCACGCATAGTATGAAAAGTCAAGAGTCAGTTCAAGTATAAAAATCTGCAGAAAAACATTGAGACTTAGAGTTTTGGGGGAAAGCAGCAACAAGATCTATTTGGCACGTGGAGGCTCCCAAGAGGTGCCTCCATGGGAATGGGAGGGGTGACATGCTCAGAAGAAATGCAGATAAGACCTCTGCACTGACACTTCCTAGGATGGCTATCTATGATGGAGCCTCTCTGGGCAGATGTCAGACCTGTGGTCTCTTTTTTCTGAAAATAAACTTGGTTGAATAAGATGCTTGTGGTGTCCAGGACATGTCATTCCTTGGAAGAAAGGCACCTTAGGTAGATCAAGCAAGCAACTTCAGAGACATCCCCCTCCCCACCCAAAAGGGAGGTAAGTAGGAAGAGGTCCTAGGGACCTCGTTCACCTTCAATTTAAAGTACTAAACACACGAAGCCACATACTTTGGAATAACATTTCTTGAGTCCTAACACTGAATAGAAGCCTGTCGAGTTATATGAATTTTGTATCGTATTGTTTTGTTTAACACTTGCCATTTAGTCCTGTGCTAACACACTGGAATATCTTTTTCAGTTTGGAGCACATCACTGATTTACATCTTTTCAGAGTCATTTAAGGTCTTAATTATCCCAAAACTTAGCATCTGGGCGGTTTTAAAACTCAATTGGCTGGATATACAATTGAACAGGAAATAAAAACGAAAATATTCTCTTCGGTTTTTGCCAAGTTCATCAGAAGCCCCTTTGTTGAAAAGTTAAGGTCCGTGGCATTTGGGAGTGAAAGCAGGTGCAAAATATTGTTTTCAACTAATTCAGGGTATGATCCAGGAAGAGAAAAGCTTTAAAGTTGCTGCATCTTCCCAAAACCCTACCCAGGTAACTTAAAGTGCCAGGCAGCTAAGGGGGTACTAATATGAATTTTAAGGGATTTTTCATGTAGGCTGAGATTGACACTATCCTAAGGAAGTCAATAAAAAAATGACTGGAAACGGAGGCTGGGAAGATTGGTCATTGAGCAAAGTGCTTGTCGCACAAGCATGAGGACCTGGGTTCAGATCCTCAGCACCCATGTTAAAAGCTCAGCATGGTTAATGCTCCTGTAATCCCAGTACTGGGAGGCAGAGACAGGAGGATGCCTGGGGTTTGCTGGCCAGACGGTATAGCCAGTCAGTGACCACAAGGTTTAGTGAGATACCTTACCTCGAGGATGGATGGATGGGTGGGTGGGTGGGTAGGTGGATGGATAGAGAGATGGTAGGTAGATAGATGTAAGATAGATACATGACAGACAGATAATCACACGCACACTCACCACACACACAACACAGAGGAAATTTTGATTCACTTTACTGTAAGGGTGAAAGAATTAAGCCCACAATTACAAGCATCTGCTTCCTCCCACACACAAGTGCTGAGAACTGTTCTTGCAATGTCAGAATTTCCCGTTAGCTCTTGGTGAACCCGGCGAGTTGAAAACAGCCTGTTTTCATCCTAGCTAAAACGGTTTCCTTTTACCAGCCTGTTTCTGTTGTTTGCTTTTAGTTTTCATCTGTATAAATTTTTTATAAGTTTATTAGTTCTTTGAGAGTTTCATACACATTTTAATAGTATTCAACACCATTTCCCTCACCACCCACTTTTGTGTCCATCTTTTTAGCCCATCAAGACCAATTTGTCCTGCCCAAATAATCTTAGATGTGTGCTCTTCCGCTAGAGTGTGGTCAACTTACAAGGGCCTTCACCCTTGGAGAGAACCGTCTCTCCCTCTTCCAGCAGCCAACAGTTGCCAGCAGCTCAGGGGTGGGGCTTCGTGCTCAACTCCCACTTGTAGGCTGGGATTCGGTCTGGCTTGAGCTGGCCTGGCCTTGTGTGTGCTGTCACAACCACGGTGGCCCCTTAAGTGTGGCTGCCCTGCTGTGTCCAGCCATCCACCACCTCTGAGTCTTAGGCTCTTTCTGCCCCCTCTTCCACAATGATCTCAGCCTCGGGTGGAGGGAGTCCAGGACTAAACATTCCTCATTCTGATTCTTTATACCTCGGCCAACTGTGGGTCTCTGTCTTGCACTATATACTGCAGATTGAAGAGGGCGTGGGACATAGGTTTCTTGAACAGATCATGAGGACATACCTAATTTCAAAAGACAAGTTTGCCTGTAGTGGGAGTTCATACATAAGCAGTGGCTCCCCCACCTTTCCATATTTACTGTGTTCACAGATAATGGTGTGACTGAAGCTGATTTTTTCCCTATGGTTTTTCATGAGAGGGTCGGTGACCCTCTCCTGTTTGAGTGCCTCTTTAATGAAGCCGGGAAACAACTGTCTGAACTATGGCTGTCGTTTCTGGGATTTAACAGGCATGTGCCTTGGGTAAATTAAGGAGCAAAGGAGGTCCTTAAATATGAATACATTGCCAGATGCTTTTCCATTAAACTCCGTTGGTTGAATGAAATTAGTAAATAATTATGTTGGTGGGGAACCTACTATCTCCAAATGTAATATAATGTCTTCCTTTAACAACCCAGCTTAATTTTTTCCTATCCACCAAATTAGTTTTTAGGGCAATCTACATTGCAAATTGACCGATTTGCATTAAAACTATGCCTACTTGTTCTGATTTGTCAACACCTCTTTTTTTTAAAAAAAAAAAAAAGAAGAAGAAGAAGAAGTCTTTAACATTAAGCATGGGTGGGTAAAACCATCTGCTTACAGAACTCGCCTGCAGCTCCATCAGTTAGCACATGAGACAGGTTACAGCTGTTTAATTGTTACGGTGCCGAATGACTCCCTTTCTCTCCAAAATTAATATTTATGTATGTGTGCATAGAAAGCATGTGGTTAAACACAAGTGATCTAATTGTGAAATAGCGACAGCAGGTATTCATTCGTTAGTCCCCGCATGCACAGTGAGGTATAAACTAGTGCATTTCACGTTTGGTCCGGCTCTTGAATGGTAAGATGAATCCCCAGTAATGGTTAAGTCATGCATGTGAGCCATCCACTCCCTATGCATTGGTACACAGAAAGGAAAATGGCACCGTATCGCTGTCATCAAATGTATAAAGGAAGCCATCCATGTAGAAATTTTATGTAACTCTTTCTGGTGCTCCAGCCTGCTGTCCTTTGTGTTGTGACCCAGTGTAAGCCCAAGTCACATGGGGAGAGTCTAGATATGCAAGTTCGTGTGCACGCGTCACCCACACTGCTGAAAAGCTTGGCTGAGGGTGGACTTCCTTTATTCCAAAATGGTGAGACACAGATTTAAATTTACAGCAGGCTGCTATAAAAGTTAACAATGTATATTCCATCTGCTCAGTTCATTTCAGAGTGAAAATAAATTGAAAAATTCCCAGCGAACTCACAATAGTTGAGGAGAGCCGTACATGGAAAAGAGGGAAGTTAAGGGCCTTGGTTTCTGTATAGTCCCTGCAGATGTAGAACAAACTTCCAAGTAGACAGTTTGGATACTTATGTAGACACTCAAACTCAGTTGGAAAATGTTAATGTATCTTCCTGAAGTGTGATCACTGGTGAAGTAGTGCTGTGATTTCTTCTACAATGCTGAATCACTAATTAATATTGCATAGCTAAGACAAAAGCAGTGTTTGAGGGACAAGGAAGAAGAAAACCTTTTTCTTCACACACACACGGAATTGTGACCCCTCTCAGTGAAGGATCTCATTCGTACAGAGAATGTTCCGACCAAAGGAATATATATTGAGCTGGAGTATGAGGAGCCCATCCTAGCCTTTGTATACCAGAACACATTTCAGGCAGTATGCAAAACAAATCATTAGCGGCCCCAAGTTCATCCACTCCAAGTCAAACTTTCCCCCTCTTTATGGTTTCTTAAAATGTTATCTCATGAGTCATGGTTTTTCAACTATCGATTATGAGTAAGATGAATTAATAATGCCTGGCGACTCTTGAGTATATACCATGGGCCGGGAAACCCCAGTTTAGAGAATGTCATCTGTAGACCGCTATGTGTGTACCGCTAAAACACAAGATACCCTATTCCACAATCCACGAGCCGTTCCTGAGCTCGTGGCTGAAACATCAGCCTAGACCGCCTGATAAAACATTTTCAGTTGCTCCTGCATGTTTGTATTTTTTGCAGAATTATTTTTTCCTGTAATAAACTAATAGCTATTTGTCATAAAAATCTGAATCGCCATAGGAACAGGTGAAATAACAGTGATAGCAACTGGCTCTGTAATAAAATGCCATGTTTTTAGGAATTATCTTTCAGAAAAGGTTGTAAGATTTGAACTATATCTCTTAGAAGAACTTAGAGTTTGTCAAATAAAAATAACAATTGCAGAAAGGATAGTTTAAAGAACATTAATTTATATTGGGAAGTATTTAAGGAAGTTAGAAACTACTTATTGAAAAGCATATGTATCTCCTTGCAAAATTTAATTTTCTGTCCAATTTTTATGTCACCTGAAATCATTAGGCTGAATACTTTATGTTGGCCACTTAACAATTTACTTGTATAAAATTGATAGATTAGATAGAGCCGATATTGTCACCAGTATCTGCTCATGGGTAGTTGGGGAGGCATAAAAAGTTCCTGGGTATATACTCACCTGTACCTTCTTATCTCAGAACAGGAAAATGACATCCTTGTTGAGTCATCTTTTAAAGGAGTTATGTGTTTACTTATTTTCATCAATAAGTTATAGTTTATCTGGGATGAGTGAAGAGGACAGCTTGGTTTTTTAATCAGTGGTATCCTAGATAAAAAGTAAACCTGACATAAGAAAGACCCACTGTGGCTTACTCACCTAACTAACATTCTATAATTTTTTCTTTCTTTTTCATTTTTTAACATTACTTTTTACTTAGTGAGGCTGGATTTCATGTACCCAGCAGGGCCACAAACTCTGTAAGCCACAGAATATGACTTTGAACCTCTGGTGGTATATGAGCGCTGGGGTGGTAGGCACGCCCCACCATGCCTAGTCTATGCAGTGCTGGGGATTGCACCCTGGACTTCATCCGCCTTAGGAGCCACTATAGCAGCTGAGCAACACGTCCAGCCCAGATTTTCCTTAGGTATTGAATTTCCCAAATAGACAAAGATTAGTGAAGTAATGATTCCGGGTGTCACATGGTCTCTTCTGAGCATCCGTACTACAGGAGCTCAGTACTACACTTTGCTCTGACTAGCTTTCTTTACAGTGCACAGGCTCTGAGGTTCTTTTTCCAACACCTCAAATATCTAATTATTGGTGTATAGATTTATAGTATGTGTTTGTATGTTCTGAGGCTTGAACTGTGCCTTACCCGTGGTAAACATGGCCTCTACAACTGAACCACATCCCTAACCATCTGTGAACTGAATTAAAGTGTCCTGTGAATCGAACCAAGGGTTTTGTATGACCCTCGTACATACTTAACATGTGCTCTATACTGAGTTGCACCCTCAGCCTATTATAATATTTTTTATAAACATTAGCAGTGCTCTCTGGTTAGTTTCATTCCCATATCAGAATACTAAAATATACCTGTCCTTCCTCTCCCCGCCCCTGGAATCTACAAAATCCTAAGATGTGTTTTCCCCATGTCATTCGGTAAACTCAAGGGCTGAAAACTCAAGGAGACATGTGTTGGCGACCTGTTTCTGTATATGGCCCAGCAGAAGGAACCCTGACATATGCAGAAGACTATTACAAAGCTCGAGGCTATGTGTGCCAGACAATAGGCTTCTTTTGGGGCAAGTTCTGCAGATACAGACATAGGTGTATCTGCGCCGGCATTCTGTGTCCCTCTGTGGCCACCACTGTAAATATATGGTCCTCAGTCAGGCATATGATATTAAAATGAAGGAAATACCAAATCCTGTCTGTCCTGTATGAGGTCCTGGAGCTCCCAATGGTCCCTTTCCTACAGTGCTGACCTTACAAAATGTGGCTGATCTCGGGGCATCTTCTCACTGTGATCTGAATTACGCTAGCTTGCTTTAAATCAGGAAGTGTTTCATTTCACTCTTTGGGGATGCCTTGTTTTAAGTAACATTCCAAACCAAAGCATGGTCTTCTACCTGGGTAGGTGATGTAAGGAACAATATGTTCATCCAGGAAATTCATGCATCAAATTCCCAAACTTAAGAAAAAAAAAACCCACGGATGGGAAGGAATTCAAACAATACCCAAACTTTCCAAGACATTTGAAGCAGGTCTTCTATAAGAGTTCCAGTTTTACAGAGTAAATGGTCTCTAAAAAATCACACTGATGCACATAGTCACCCAAGCTATTCTTCTTTATATGACACCATCTCACACTTACTAGATGCTGAAATTCCAATTCATTGGCTTTCCTAGATGGTGTAGAAATATTTTAAATTCTTTCCCATAGTCTTAGAATAAGAATTCTGTTCTTTTTTAAAGCATATTTTAATGGACCTAAGTAAACTATTTAAGAATATAAAATTGTTTTATGGTGTTTAAAATTATATCAGTATCATAATCCTTTATGGTGTGGTAATCAGTAATAAAACAGAGCCGTGAGTACCAATTAAGGAACATCAACTCAATGGGTATGCAGCCTGCATGCTGATTTAAACGGGTGCTGATTGGAATAAATGGATTTAATATGTACTTATTTGCAGACGGTGGCTTCTCTGTCACCCTACTAGGACTGGTACATGAATAATCTACGAATGATACTTACTTACAACTTTAATGAGATACTAATGCGAATCATTTTTTTAGAAATCTATGTTACAGAAATTATGAAGCACACAATGCTAAATACAAAATCTGCCCTCCACTCCAAGGACGCTGCAGTTAGAGCCAGAGTGAAGGAGGTCCTTGTTTTGTCCGGCACTCCTCTGGCTGAGTTAGCCTCTTCCGAAGATAGGCCCCCAAGATTTGATTGTTGTGATTTAAGAGAGAAATATTTCCAGTATTCTTGATCCTCTATTATTTCTTATGTCTAACTTAAACCTGAGAGTCAGTTCATCCGTCCCATGGAAATACTGTGCTATTTAATAGGTTCCGACCAAGCTCTCTGTCGACAGCAGAAACAGTGGGAACCATTCCTAACTACACACATCAGCAGCTATGCACACAGAGACACTTTCTGTTCCCTTGCCCCACGCTGACCCCGTGAGCTACTTAATAGACATGGAACCAATGTGGCCGCCTTGGTTTCTTCTCCGTGTTTATGAGAATCGGTATGATAGTGGAAGAGAAGCAAATTCGGAATTCATATCATTCCAAGTAGACTTCCAGTCACCCCCATTCCTCCCCTAAGAAGGCTTGTGCACTCCTTTGACCTCGTTTTGAAGTGAACAGCCTTCTTGGGATGCGCGGCTGAGCAGGTCCCCTGGTGCAGCGTTTATAGGTCAGCTGAACTGCCTCTGGTCTTGGCTGTGTTTAACATCCCTTTGTTTTCATCCCTTTTATTGTCTGTGTATTTTTCCTTGCTTGCCTACTGGTTTCCCAGATTGCAGGTTACAGAAGTTCTTATCAGAGCGATAAGGTCCTCTCCCGTACACCCGGGTGTCCACGGTTTAATGGTTCAAGTTAGCTTGCATCCAGTCTCGTTTCCTTTCATTTGCAGTGCTGAACTAATTAATGGTTTCCACTTTGTCCGATCTTTTCATTCAGGTAAACCCCTTGACCGATCCCAAAGCAGCTGCTGCATCTTCTCTGCCTCACGTCAGCACGCAGTTCTGGGTCCTCTGAGCTGTAAACGTCACTCACTCAGTGAAAACAGGAGCTTAGGTGTTCCATTACCTGACTAGAGTTATGCCTCTGCCAGTTGCCAGGGATTTGATCCTAGACAAGTCATTCTGGTCCTGTGCATCAGTCTCTTTGTCCCTAAAGTGGGAAAGATAACAGCGCTGCCTCTTAACCCGAAGGAGGGTGGAAATGCATCAACTGCCTCATTGTAAATGCTTAGCATAGCTCACATGTAATTAGCAGTCGTAAATGGCAGTTCCTGTTAACACTGCTGCCTGTGAGTAAGTGGCTTAGGGTGGGAGTGAGACACATATGGGTGACAGAGCAGGGAAAGACTTGTAAACGGGGTGATTCCCACTTTCTCTTCGTACCCAGTGGGTAGCTTCTTCGTAGAACATACTAAAACTTCGTAAGAAGTGTATTTAATCACTTCCTATAACACATGTTAAAACCATATGGACCAGGCAGCAAGAATACATTGGCTACCCCAATTCTAATGGGAAATATTTGCACATTAAGTCACATACATACATTTATATAAGTCATTAAAGCGGCATCTTTTCGTGATACTCCTTAGCTGAACAGGCAAAGTGATGCTGTACTTTCCTACTCAGCGTGTTAGGAATGAATTGTAACCTGTGAGCAGATACCCTTCAAAGGGCCTTATAGCCCAGGCCCACTACTAGCCAGGAAGGTGAGACAATATTATTCTTGAGGTCCGTCCACCTCCGTGTGTCTCCCTCCAAACACAATGAGAAGGCTTAGAGGGAGAAAGAATTCTTTTTTAAAAGAACACGGAGAGAAGCGTGTGCAAAGGACACTGGGCCAGCCCTCTGCTTTGCTGATATTGAAAGCTTATAGACTGGTTATATGATTCTAATTTAATCATATAATCTCCTATGGTTGATATAGTTTGATGAGCCAAATCTTTCACACCCAGCACTTCCCAGTCTTTGCCCACCAGCACGTAGACTTGGGACCTCTAGAGCAAACTTGAAACCTGCACAGTAGTTCATTTCCTGTGTCCCAGGGCTGACTGTGCCTCTGGATACATTGGGAAAGAGAGACAGTTAAAGCCACGAATTAGGCACAGCCTTTAGAAGACCATTAAAGTGACCTCCCCTGACAGTTAATCTTCTCTGTTAACCTTGCTGGACTTTGAGTCACTAGGAGATTGAGGCCCACTTCTGCATAGAACTGTGAGGGGATTTCCAGAGGGGAGCACGGGAGGAATATCTGCTCCAAATGCCACCGACATGGACTGGGGACTGAATGATTTTTTTTTTTTTAAGGAAAAGACAGCTGAGTGTCCATATTCCTGTTTCTCTGTATCCTGGTCAGTCATGATGTAAACTGTCTGCACCTCCACACCTTCCCTGCCCTGTTGGACTAGCACCTCCGAAAGACAGCTAAAATGAACCATTCGGTCCCTTGTTTCTGACTGACATTTTTGTCATGAATTGCAAAACTAACTCATACACTCAAAGAAGCCATGTAGAAAGTATCTAAAAGAATTTGGTGCTGCCCCACAGCTTTGGTAAAGATACATACTGCTACATAAAGAATGATTACACTGTATTTCCAGTCCCCCTTCGGCAGTGCTTCCTACTGGGAAAAGAACTTATTCCTGAATCCCAAAGACAATGGGGATTCTTCATTATGTGTAGAGCCAGGCAGCCCACGTCGCTGGCTGTGTACCCGACACTCGATGGCTCCCCTTTCTCGCCCTTCACCTATATTTGCTGGCTCAGTTACATTTGCACTCTAAGATGGTGATAAAGATGAAATAAATTAATAATCCAAAGTGCTTAACCTAACAACATAAACTAAGCCTTCTCACTGCCTTCAGGAAGCAAGGCTTGGACCAGAGCACCCCATACGAGTTCGGCAGTCATTCTGAAACTCGTATAAACCATCAATCTGGGTAACAGGTAGATATGTGGGAACAATTAATATACCTGCCAAGTATTCATAATCTTTAAGGCATTCAGAAGCAGAGCTCACAGAAAAAAATCTGGAATTATTTTGACCCCTTGCATTTGTAGGATGTGTAGTTTTCAGAATCCATCCAGCACCAGTTCTCCCAGATACAAAATCCAAAATAAGTTTTAAGAGTCATCGCCCTACAAGAAATGTGGAGATGCTCTCCCTTTGTTTCCTGTGTTCCGCATGGGTCCCCTTAAAAGAAAAATACTCTAAATGCCAAGGAAAGTGTTTCATGAACAGAATATAATAATAGCTATTTTTAATGACTAGCACCCACCTATAAGAAAGTTCCATTCACTTAAAAAAAAAACTTTACAACCTAGTAGATCTAGTTGTTATTATTTTTTAACTTTGAGTTAAAATATTCGCTTTCAGAGTGATTTTTCTGTAAATTAATGTGCATCTCGGCAACTGTTAGGTAGATTAATTTTTAACCATTCTGTATTGTTTTTACAATTATAGTTCCTAATGGCTTCTTATAACATGCCTGCAGTTTTCTGCTTATTTCCTGTACTGGCTTCTATAATGATGTTGTTAATGTTGCAGTTATTTTCATAATTATTTTAACCTCGTGTATCCATATTTCCTTTCAATTTCTCCATTATTGAGAATCAGGCTTTTGAGGTATCAGAAATTTCACTCTTCAAAGTAAAATATAAGCCATTGTTTTTCTCAGTTTTAAGCTATCACGGTGATTCTTTATGACATTTAATATGATTCTTATGATATGAAAATGATAAATCCTTAGTACAAACACTTTTATAGCTGATTTTTAGTTTTTCATGAATGCTGTGTTAAATATTTCTAATATTTAAAGTATTGTGCTAACTATGATTTATGTGTCCTTTTAAATGCATTTTCTAGTTTCAGCTCCTCTTCTGGTATCCGCCTGACCCCATGACAACCACCCCTTTACTATAAAATCCATCCATTGCTTTGCACAATTGACTTTGTTTGCTAAATTAACAGGACTGACCGCTCATAGAAAATCCAGGCCCTCTTAAAACTTCTAATCTGATTCAGAATTTTGCTGTGCTCTTTATTTTGGTTGCATTAACTGGAGCCGATCTGATATGAAAGCACATGATATACTCACCAACTGTAATCAGTGGAACTAATTTTTATAAAGTAAAAATTCCCTTGGAAATGCTACCCTGCCCTGACTTGAAAACTCTAGATTATTAATATCATTATGATTCTGTGCAGATCGTCAAATGAGCTATTGCAGAAAGAACTCTTGCAGATTCCATAATACTTAGAAGGAATGATTAAAAATTTGTATCAGTGTCATGATGCAGTAATACTTTTCTCGTTTAATGCTTAAGAGATGAATTATGCTTACTAAGTTATTGCAGAGTAGGACATAATGTCATTCCTTCTTTCGCCTTAATTTCCCTTGTAGTGTATTGTCAGTTAGCCATAAACGTTCTTATTTCTAAAGGCAATTCAGGAGCCTCTAATGGAATCCTGTGGCAAGCAAAGAATCTTTTTATATATACAGTACAGATGTGTCAAAACCACTTATGGGTTTGTTTACCCACATGACACAGCCAGCAGACCTGAACGTCTCATGTGAGAGTTACAATTTAAATCATTCTTTTAAGAGTACCGCTGCCACTTGTGTGTATCAGCAATGAAAAATAATCAGCATAAGCATCTTTGAAAAGCAATTTTAGATCATTAAAGATGTATGAATTTTGACAAAACAAGAAGATTTGAGGTTTATTAAGAATATATTAGGTCTCTATCATGAGGGAAGGGAGAGAGGCTTTATGTCTTGGAAAGATAAATGGTAGAAGGACAGCGAGAAATGCAGTCTTGGTCCAGCTGGGCCTGTAAACCAGTTGAGAAAAACAGCCTGTTTCAAGATGGTTCTTGAGACGAAGCAATGTCTGAGACCACTCCTGTCCCCTAATGGACTGCATATGTGATACAGCTTGTGCACCTGGCGTGGAGCCAAGGCTACCGGCGACTCCTCCAGAGCCTCATATGCCTTTGCCAAGTAGAATGGAAATATTTGTCAGGGGGTTCTTCATTTCTTTCATTTCCCTGTTGCTTATTTATTTATTAACTATTAAACTTTGATTACTGTAGATTTCATAGCAGTAAGTTTCCGAAATTCTTTAGTCATAAAGACCAGAGTCTACTGATTCTACTTAGCGGGAGTCTTAACAAGCATGACAGCGTGCCTGTTTTCCAACCAGCCGGTGCAGGGACGTGTCGGCATCCGCCAGACTGACCTCTAAAGTGTAGTTCCTGGCCTCGAGATGGCATTGACCAAAACTGACCATAGTGCGTTTTTAGACGATTCGAAGTGCTTCTCTGTCATGTGATGCGATTTCTGTGTCAGCTGCAACTACGCAATTTGCATGTGAATTCTGAAATTTTCCTTGTCCCATGTGACACTTCTGAAATGTCTGTCTGTTCTTTTTTTTTTCCTTTTTTAATTCCCAAGCTCACTATTTGGATAAGATAGTTAAAGGTACTGTATATCTACTCTTTTTGACATATCTGCATAAATAACTACATAGCCGTGTTTCAGATTGCGCTAGGTGTAACAGTAGACTTTTTCATGCATAGTTTTGTAAATTATAACTTGGGATTACATTATGTGAAATGCTTCGTATTTAAAGTATTGAGACTTAAATTATCTGTCTCATTTTTTATAATTTTGGGGTTCTCACAGATTTCATTTCCTATTTAAAACAATAGTTTTCACTAAAACCAAAACTGAAGATTAAAGTACATTTGCTGTTTTTTGTTTTATTTTATTTTGCCTCAAAATCTTCATTGTTAGTAATTCAGCTAATGAGCTTTAAATTATAAATTAAAGAATCATAAATACTGTTACCACAGAATAAGAATTGCCACTCTCAAGAACATTCTGGCTAACGTATGTGGAGAGAAAAAGATCTCAGTTAGCCTCAGACGGAAACCTCTTTGGCTTTTTCTAAACGTATCAGAATATACATACGATATCATAATTTATGTTTTGTTATCTTTCATCAAACTACAAAATCTCGTGCACTCTGTTGCATCAGAACTGACAACGTTGCTCAGCAAAAAACAGCAGAGTCTCAGGTCTTCAGTTAGTGTAGACATGGGTGGAACAATGTTGTACGCAGAGAAAATCCCTCCCTCCTTCTCCTCAGAATACCTATTTTCTTTTCCTTGTTTGTGCTTTCCATTAGAATATGAAAATATTCATGGCAATATCCAGGCTTTCCTATCCTAATTCCATGTGCAAGCAGCAAGTGCTGTACATGGCAGTGGGGCAATTAAATACTTTATTCCAATAAAAGCCACAGGCGAACACACCTGTAAGGAAAACCTACCTTTTATATATTGGATAATCCATAGACACAGACTGTCTGGAAACAAAATAAGCAGCAAAATTAATTTCATCCTGGCCTGATGGTGTCGCTGAGTATAATTTTGTTAGACTGCCCAGACAGTCTTCTTCCTGTTGACTCTAATTGTAAGCGCTTAGGAAACGGAACGTCTCTGAGAAATTTCCTTCTCACATTCTTCACCAGACACCGATATGTGAATAATCATTTGGATACCGATTTAAACATCTTACAACAGTTTGCTCCTTTTAATCTTAGATCTGAAACAAGTAGGGGCATTTTCATGATCAGGAGCTATGTAACAAACCCCAGTTGCTGGAGCAAGTATTCTATTACGTGCACTTTGCACAAATGATTACTAGTTAGCCCAAGAGACTTGATTACTGGCCAGGTCCTTGCAGGAGTCTAGTGCATTCAATCCTTGCTTCTGTCGGTGCCATGCCACACACTCATAAACAGGGGCTTCAGAATCCGCCTGAGTGTCATCTTTCATAAGTAGATCATGTTGGCTGCATGCCAGTTGTCATCAATAGCAAGTGACAAAATTTGGTTTTTTGGGGGAAAAAAATTATGTTAGACTGAAACAATTCTCAACTTTGGATATATTAAATTAATTATTTCCCAAATTTTCCCTTCTTGCCCATAAAAGCAGACAAGATAGGATATAAAGGTAACAGCATAAAAGCCTTAGGGAGATTGTCACAAAATATCACCTTCGCCCTCTGTCTTGAAGCACGTCACTGCTGTGTTTTTGTTCAGTCTATCGATGTTTTATTGTGGTCCTTATGGTATTTCATTTTGTCCGTCCTAAGTAATCAAATATGCACAGCTCCTACATTTAGTTGGAAATCCTGTCGGTCCTGTCCCATCCGTATGCAGCCTGAATCCCGATGTTTGTTAGAATAGACGCTAAAGCTGCTTTACTATCTCCTGGGCTTTGCTTAGTCTGTGAAAAGGAATGTACTCTGGGCATAAAGTATAGTCATTAATGCTGACCTATACTTTGTGCAGTTATTTAATGCACTGTAATTTCACATGAATATTCGGCAACTCTGAGGCCAGATAAAATTAATTCTCTCTTTTTAGCATCATTCATAAACCCATGTCCACGCTCATGCTCTTGGATTTAGGGGAATTTTTTTTTAAAGTAACAAGGTGCTTTAAGGAGTCATGTCCTAAGAAGCTTCTAGCAATGTTTGCAACAGATTAAAAATTGGAACAGGGGGTTCTGAAATTATTATCCCGAGGCGCTTTTCCAAACTGTGTTCTATACCTTGTTGCTTTGTTAAAGGGGGAAAAATGTCAAGTTAATTTTGTCTGGCCTGAAGCTATTTAGTGGGTCATTGAATATATTTCTATCCTACACAGGTAAGTGGTGTCTCAAGGGTCAGGCCAATCAAAGATGCCACTTGGGTAAGAATTAGAGTCCTCGGGTAATGTTGCTGTTTCTATCCATGTGCAATTACAGTCTCTGCGCTGTTTATAGAGGCCTGTTCCCACTAAGTGTCCCGTATCTGTTTCTTTCAGGTACAAATGCTTTCGATACTCAAATCACTCTCGTCTTTCCTTCCTTGTCTTGACAGAGGGCTGCCCTGGCTTGTGCAACAGCAATGGGAGATGTACACTGGACCAAAACGGCTGGCACTGTGTTTGCCAGCCAGGCTGGAGAGGAGCGGGCTGTGATGTAGCCATGGAGACCCTGTGCACAGACAGCAAGGACAATGAAGGAGGTAAGGGAGCCTGAACCTGAAACCTGGAAAAAGTGCGTGCCAGAGCCTGGGCAGTGACAATGACCACATAGTTATCTGCTGGAAAGAGGAGAGAACAAACAGTTCCCCAAAGAGCAGATTGATTGAAAGTGTATGAGAGCTGATGAATTGATGGCACCCCCTGATTTCCATGAAACCGACGCCTGATGGTTATCGTTCATGGAAGAAGCAAGGTAAAGGAGCTGCTGTATAAAGTCCGTTGTTCTCCATTCCTTTCCCTCATTCCTGGGTGACTATCCTCCTCAACAATGGGATTCAGGACGCTGTGCCTTGGGAGTGCCACAGCAGTATTTTAGTAACTAAACAAGCCAGAAGATGCCAGGCATTTTTCAAGCTCTTCTGTTGAAAGCCATCGGGCAGGAGGGTGTGCAGGGGTAGGAGGGAGACGGCCACAGAGAACAGCCCCCTTGAAGCTGAATTCCACTGTCTTTTTATCCTTAACTTTACACCCCTATAAAAGGATTGTGATATTCCACCCAATTTAAGCCCTCGGCTAGGAATAATTATTCTCCCCTTTGAGCACATCCCCCCAAGCTATTGTATTTTAATTTCAGAGAATAGAGAGTGGGAGTTGGTGATGAAATACTTGCCCCTGACAGCTGTTTAATTTTGACAAACCATTAGGAGTGAATTTGGTGGCAGGTGTCGCTGCTGTCTAAGTCTGAGATCACCTACTCGGTGGCTTCAGCTGTGTCCCTCTGCTCCATTCCTGCTCTTCTGGAAGGACAGCAGTGCTGGCTAGAGAGTGCAGCTTTTAGATGCAGGCAGATCTTCACTAGGCCACGTTGCCTTGTCCTAATTGAAGGGCCCTCAACCAGATCCTGTAACTCTTTACATCTCAATTGCTTCACCGACAAAACAGGAATAAAAGAGGTTTTGAAAGTTTAAAGAGAAAGAAGTATGTAGATTGCTCAGCAGGATGCAGCCACTGTTGCTTGGGTTTTCCTTCTTTTGTTTCCTGAGGGCTTATCTTGACTAGCCGTGGAAGGGTGTCAGAGAAGACAGGTGGAGTGGGTCAAACTTCTCCAACGACCTGAGAGCCAGCATCCCTCTGCAGCATATACCCTGTCCACTGCGGCCTTCTTGTCTTCCTGACAAGGAGCTAAGGGCCTCCCTTTTAACTTTCTCACAGACTGTTTCACTCTCTTCCCTGTGTCCCTTTCCTTGGCAATCGAGATGAGCCAGTAAATCTGCATAAAAGCCTTCTTCCTCCCAATCCTCCCTCCCCACCTTCCCACCCCCGCCCCCCATCCCTAATGGATTCCAGCAGTCTCTAACCCTCACAGCTCTCCTGGCTGATAATACCTTGCTGCCCAAGCTCCTTGAGATCACGTGCTTCCAGAAATGGCAGCATTAATCCTCTCTGAGACGTAGCCCAGATGGCAACCTAACTCCTTGCTTTCCCCAAAAGAGCGCCAACCCCATTGTCTCCGGTGCCAGGGGAGAAGGCGAGCGCCTCTTTCTCCTTGATTGTGCATTTCAGATTTTTGTCTTCTGAAAGGAGATTATTTGGGGGAGGTCCTCCTGGCTCTCAGAGGGATGCAAACCGCAGGACCAAGTCTGTGGAGACAAGGCAGAGTAATTTAGGGGCTAATCAACTCTTTGGTATGATTATCAGCCAAGGAGGTTTTTCCTTTTTTCTCAAAAATTTATCAACTGTGAATTGGCCTCATTCCCCTTTGTTTATTCTTATTAGCATGAAACCCTGCTATCGCTAGGCTTCTCTCTCTGAGGGAAAATCTTAGCTGATAGAGCTCCTCCTGTGAATTGTCTACTTATCTCACATAATTTCCATGGCTGTCTCTAACCTAATTTTGTTCTTCTTCAAAGAAGGAATCTCAGGGCTGGCTTCATCATATCCTCAGGTGGTGACCTAGGTGCCTGGGAGCCCAAAGTTGAAGGGTCTTTGATATGTGCACAGGACATGTATGTTAGAGGCAGTATCTTCCTCCTCAAAAACCAAGTCAGGAGCCATTCAGGATAGTGCAGCAGAAGAACAGTAGAAGAGAAGGCTTAAAATTAGGGCGGTACCAGAAATTCTAGGGCAGTGGAGAATTGGTACTGCAAAGTCGTTGTCTAAGTTTGATGTCAGAATGTTGAATTACCCATCGTGCCACTGAGTTACTTGATTCAGCAGCATATTAAGTAGCAAAAGAGAGGAGCACATCAGGAGGTTGATTTGGCCCTCATTAGAATTTAATAATATATTATGTACACACATAATATACATATGTTTGTGTACATATGTATGCATGCTCTTGTCTACATCAAATACAGTCTTTGTAAAAGAAATGGAAAATGGCTTACCATCCCCAGAAGTGAAAAAGTTAAAATATGTGATAGGCTTATAAAAATATCCTTATGAAATCCATCACAGTGTACAGTGGATATACACTGATTAAATAAATAAATAAATGTTTATGTTTAAATAAAGCAACTGCACGCAGGGAAATAGCTAAATGTCTTCCTCAACCAACATTTTTCTTCTACTCTAAACTACTTCCCTTTTCCCCAATATGACGACCGGCTCCATCACCACTGTCTGATTATAAAGAGCCTTGAAATCCTAAGCTAACCAAGAGGGTACCAGTCCTTGCCTTCCTGGGTCTTCCTTTTCCTGTTTCCTTTCAGATACAATGGCTCTCAGATGTTTAAGCAATGGACAAGCACTTCCGAAGGAAGGAGCAGGAAGAAGGGACACTGTCAGAATAGATGGAGCCATGTGTCCTTAGTCACTTTGAACACCTGTGCATTTGTAGGAAGTAGCCGTGTCCCTTTAAGGTTCAAACAGTTGCCCTGTGCACTGGGTAGCTGTGGCCTTTTGAAGCTAAGGGCGGTCTTTTCCTCATGGTAAGGTCACTGACCAAGATCTCCACTCTATGGAATCGGGGTCAGTTCCCTTCTGGCAGGCAGCTCCAGATTTCAGAGAGAGGCCACCAAAGCAAGTTTGAAATACAAGCTAAGTAAATCCGACAGTGGATAACAGCATTGTTGAGAGAGGAGAAAACAAAGGTTAAAAGCAAAGGGAGTCATCAAAGATCATTAAGGACTTCCTCCCAGAGACTCCTAGTGTTATCAGAACATAGACTGGCACTCCAGATCGCTAGACATTCCAGTCTCCTGGTAGAATATTGGCATGGGGGAAATGATAATTGGTTCCTACTTTAGATTAGAGATTCAGTTACCGTGAGCTCTTTTGCTATCCACATGGATGTACTGATTATTTTGATGGCAAGTACACTGTTAGTAATTGGGGGTTTGTTGCTGTTGCTTTCCTCTTGGTACATAGTAAATATATAGTGAATCTGTGCATACGTGTGTTGATAAGCCTTTTGTGTTTTTATTGATTTCTTGATATTTGTTTTGATAATTACCTATTTCTCTTGCTTGGTTTTTCCTATTGAGTAGCTCAGCATTTTCTTTTTGAATTCCCAGAACCTCTTGTTCCAGTCCACTTTTTCTTTTACCAGAATTTTTACTTGCCTTTCAACTCTGCAACTTGTGGTGTCTTTTGTCATATGGATGAAAGGTCTTTCCTGCAAAGCCAAGGACCTGAGTTTGGTCCTTGAGCACATGTTAAACAAAAAAATTTTTAAGCCAAATATGGTAGTACATGTATGCAATCCCACTGGGGAGGCAGAGACAGATACTCTTGGAGTTCATTGATCAGATAACCTAATCTACTCAGTGAGCCAGTGAACACTCACATATAACACACACACACACATACACACACACGCATACACAGAAACCAAGATGTTTGAGAGAGATTAACTCAGCTCCTTTAGGTGATGGCTAAGGTGAAGAGAGGATGGAACTCAAGTTCGAGTAGATACAGAGAGAAAGGAAGGGAGAAGAGAAGTCATGAATAGGCTTCAGACTTCTGCTTTGGATGAAAAGAGATAGGTTGTGACTGGTTAAGAGAGCATTCTGCTCTTTCAGGGGAGAGCTTGCTTCCCATAACCCACACTGGGTAGCTCACAACCACCCTGAATTCTAGCTCCAGAGTGTCCAATAAACTATTCTGGCTTCAGTGGGCTCCTGCATGCATGTACACAGATGTACACACACACACACACATTCACACACATAAGTAAATAATAAATATGACTTTTTCAAAAGAAAAAGTTCTGTAGGTAGATTGAAGTTCATTAACATTGGAAACATGGGGATAAACAAGAACAGAGAAGAGGGGAGAGATATTGTGGAGGAGGCGTATTAGGCTTTAGTATAGTATGTAGCTAGAAGTATCAAGAAGGCAGTTCTTTTTGTAGGTCAAAAAATGATCACACTTTAGTCAATAGCATGAATAGTATATGAATTGAATCCGAAGACACCAATATAGCACTGGTTCGCATAGACCGAGAATGTAGTGAAAGTCACATCCCATTCTGTAGTGCAGAAAGGAGCCCCCACGCTTGTTACCAAATGTTTCCTGGAAAGAGTCGTGAACAGTGTACCACACACTGATAAAATCTCACAGCCACCATACTACTTCTAGATTCAGGCCTTGTAGTGGGTGATGAGAATGATTTTGATTATTTTTAAGGAAAATAGAAGGTTTGTAACATTTTTCCAATAAGTAAATAAAAATGCTGGAAACAAAAATGTCCATACTTCAAAGAAGAAAATGAGGGCAAGGGCAGACAGAACAAAGTCACCATCGAAGGTAATCTAGGAAAAGCGTGGAGTCTGTCTGAATATTAACAATTTGACCAAAGGGGTGCTGATTAAATCTGACAGAAAAATATGTCAAGAATGATAGAAAGTGAGTTAAAATGTTATAAAATAGGACAAGGTAGAAATCTGGAAGCAAGACCTGAGGCGGACCATTGTGGCCACAGGCTGATATTTGTAAATAAACTTTTATTGAAACGTTGTAGTTGCATACATCCTTTTATCTCTTGTCAAATCTCTTTTTTCAGGGACGTTTCCTAGTTACATGGCTCACAAAGCCTCAAATGCCCACTATTTGGCAATCTATAAAATAAGCTTACTAACCATTATTAAAGATGAAAATGCCTCAGGAAAGACAAGAATGTGTTTAAAATATGGCCAGAATAAAACTAAAGCAATAATGCTAAGAATAGAGTGGAGGCGAGCATAAATTATATATGTACTTTATATCATAGAGCCTCTTATAATGCAACCTAAAATAAAGAAAGGCCCTTGACTAATAATCAAGGTTGTTATTCAATGAGCTTTGAAATTTTCTGATCTTTGGTTTTTTGTGATTAATGGTATTAGATGTGGCTTCTAGTCCAGGCTAAATGTAAAGCCAACATATAACGTTCTTGAGACTACAATGATTTGGAGAAGCTATTCCACGGAGACAATTTTGCTACTCTGTACATTTGGGCAAGTGGGTAATCAACTTAGTTATACTAGATAGGCCTCAGTGTTATGAGTGCAAACAAAGAATGAAAAATGTTTTCTCGAGTTATAGGAAGCCAGATTCATAACCATCCGTCACTTGCTTGGGCAAGTTACTGATAAACTCTGCAGAAAAATAACAAACAGTGTATCCCTGCTTCTCGCCTGTTGAAAATGAGATTCTTTCCCTGATGGATGTTAGCAGAGAGGCTTGTAAAAATGCATTTCCAACTGATTAGTTCAGAAGGTGTCAATCTCATGCAGTTTTATGACCTGCAGACTACATGCCAGATGTACATTTGCTTTTTATAAACTAACAAAGATGAATGACTGAATCTGAGCGCCCCTTTTTGGCAGCTGTACCACATATTGCCTAAGGGAAGACACTGTAGGAGAACTGGGGATCAGTTAACCCTTAATTTGCCAGATTAATGGAGATCAAATATAATACTTAAAAGTACTTTCCCCTGTTAAGGAGTGGTTTTAAGGGGGAGCCTATGGGAATATTAAATAGCTGTGTTTAATTACTCTCTCAAGCATATGAAGTCACATTCTAAATCTGCTGAGAGAGTAACTACATGAAATAGATCATAAAGCATATATTAAAAAGTCCTCTTAAAAACTCTGCATATGATCATAAGTCACCACTTAATGGTTAGAATAGGTTTTGAGGATTTAAGGAGTTGGTTTATTTTGTTTTTGTAGCCAAAAATGGTATTGAAACCATAGGTCAATCATCTCCTGCTTGAGAGAACTCGGTCTTGAAAACTCTTCCTCTATTTCAAGAGAAATGAAGGGGGAAAAAAAACCTATCTCTTCCATTATTATTATAATATATCCTTGTGAAGAATAGGGCCACAGAGTGGCCTCATCTTTCTTCCACTAGAAATATCAAGAAATATTTAGACATTTTTCATCTTTATGACTTTTTCAGTAGGAAAGAAATATTTTGATAAATTTATATGAAATTTCAAAGCTCAGTATCATTTGATTATCTCAACACAGGGTTTTAGATTTTGTCAAAGAAATAAGCATGCTGCTTCAAATAATGAGCAACCCATAACCTCAGGAATATGCAACCTCTACATAGAAATGTCCGCTATGGCCCATGACCTCAGGAATATGCAACCTCTACATAGAAATATCCGCTATGGCCCATGACCTCAGGAATATGCAACCTCTACATAGAAATATCTGCTAAAGCCCATACAACGTCTACATAGAAATGTCCGATATATGGAAAAACATTAATATCCCTTATCAGAAATTCAGACCCATTCATTTCCATGTGGATAGAAATTATCACAAACATTTAAAATATGAAAAAAGACACCAACATCATAAATATAAGTCAACAACCCCTTGGTTAAACACATTTTCCCCAACTTCAAAGGAAATATAATGAGAATTTTAGTTGCTCTCTATGGATGCTCCGTTTCTTCCAGTTTCAAGGAATTAAGAAAAGTTCAACCCAAATAGACTTGAAGTAAAGGAATGCCTTAGTTTCTAGAGCTGAAAAACCCAGAAGGTGCAGTACAGCTTATTAAAAGACCCCAAGGAAGCCACTCTGTGTATGCCCTTTTGGTTTTTGCTCTAGCTTTTGACTCCGCTTTTTCTGGTATGGACTGATTTCCAGAGAGGTCTTGTGGTGGGCAGAAAGACAGTTGCAGCATCCCTAGCTTCATGCCTCATCCCAGTGGACACTGGGGACAGAGTGTCTCTCCATGCAGTCCCTAGAAGTCATCCTGACACTTTAGGACCCCTGACATTTCTGGATCCCCGTGAAGAAGTGGGGGGGCGCATGGTCTGAGAGAGGGAAGAGCCTAAGATACTGAAATGGGAATTCAGACGAAGGGGCGGGAGGGACATAAGTAGCACAGTGTTTGCCGTGTTCTTTAATGGACAGAGTGACGCAGGGTCCTAATGCCTCCATCTTGCGCTTCTCATCTTTTCTGTGTTGCTGTTGACCTCCTCCTGGACTGGAAACTTAATTCGATTTAGTCTCTTTCCTTTGTGAAAAGTACTTAGAACATTTTTATTTATTTTATGGTTGAGAAGGGTACGCATGCACTACAGTAGACTTAGGAAGGTCAGTGATCAACATGCAGGGGTTAGTTCTCTCTTTTCCACCTTGTGGGTGTTGGGGGTCAAACTCAGGTCATAAACCCTGGTGGCAGGCACCTTCACCCACTGAGTTCATCAACATAATTACTTCCTTTTGTGTGTTTGCTGCCAGTAATGAGAGGGCAAACTAAGTATGGTATAAAGCAAATAAATCATTGGGACAGTTTTCAAAATCTGAGCTATTATTTTATATAAATAAAACACATACATCATTTAAATATTGTCATCTGAGTTTTCCATAAGGTCACATTGCAGTTTGCTACTTAAATGTGAAGTTTCTTTTAATTTTGTTTGTTTGTTTGTTTTTGTTCTTTCAAGACAGGGTTTCGCTGTAGCCATTGAGCCTGTCCTGGATCTACCTCTTGTTGACCAGGTTGGCCTCGAACTCACTGAGATTCACCTGCCTCTGCCTCCTGAGTGCTGGGATTAAAGGCACGCATCACCACCGCCCGGCTTAAATGTAAAGATTTTTAAATTGTCTTGTCAGTTACCCAGGAGTGCTTGGTGTCTTCAAGCTATTTTTGATTAATCCTTTCTATGAGATACAATTGCCAAGCAGGTCTAGTTTTATGTATGTTGAATAAGCAATGGGTTTAAAGGACAGTGTCATCACTTTGATTGACAGCCACTCACATGTCACATGGTTGGTGAGATGCCTCACCCAGAATATATCCCTACCTCACTCATGGCGGACATTCATTCTGAGAACTGTATCATGCATCCATTTGATCACTGTGCAGACATCTGGATGTCTTGCACAAACCTAGACATGTAAGGCTGTCAATTGCCCTGGGTTGGGGTGAGGGTGAGCAGTGACCGTGAGATATGTGACGTTTCTGTTGTCATCACACATCATGACATCATTTAAAATAGGCTTCTCATCAATAGGAAGGGATATGTTCTCAAGTGATGACAAATGATGTCATGTAGCAAACAACAAACTAGCAGCATAATCAGCTATCGTCAGTGTTAAAAGTTACGGACTTGATGTAGATTGCATGCAGCCCAGTTTTATATGACTGGCAGCGAGCACTGGGTAAGCATGCAGCATCAGCAGGCAGCAAGCTGCCCAGGTCTTTCGAGACCTCTGACTTACATGTTAACAGAAATAGATGTAAGTAATGTGTCATGTGTATAACCGTGAACCACCAAGTGCTCCTTTGCAATATTCTTGGAGAAGACATTGGTGACTGTGTCCATGCTCCTTTATGTCATGAATACCGTAGGTCTATGCTTCATGGATGATTTTTTGTTTTTGCTGTTTTAGGGTTTTTTGTGTGTGGGGGTGTGTGGTTTCTGTTTCTGTCTCTCGAGCCAGGGTTTCTCTGTGCACCCCTGGCTGTCGGCTAGAACGTGCTCTGTAGACCAGGCTGGCCTCAAGTATAGAGATGTGCCTGCCCCTGCCTCCCAGTGCTGGGATTAAAAGCATGTGCCACCACTGCCCAGCACTGATTCTTGTTTATAACCTCCTTTATCATGACTAATTCACATTTGCCATGGTTTTGTTTTTCGTTTTAATAATACTCTATTTTAGGGGAAACCAGTTAGAAGATCAGGCTCCTATTTTAAATTTGAAAAAAAAAATGCCTGACTTCCCTCTGGAACATACCTTACCCCTCTTAGGAGAACCATTGCTATGGGAAATGGCTGGCTGACCCCACCCATTTTGGGTTAGCACCTCCCCACTCTCACTTTGCAGTACTTTCCCTAACTGTTAGAGCCTCGTGGGTCCCTATCTGTTTTCTGTATGCGCCTAGTGTGGGAAGCCCTGGTGCGTTTCCCTAAAATATAGAGGACTCCAGTAATTGTGTTTACAGCTTGTTCTGATTCCTTCTTCCTAATAAGGTGTTCTAATCAGCAATGCATATTCCTCACTCAGAATGAATGTTATATGATGACTTTCAACCATCCTCAATCTAGATCTTTACTCTCTGTAAACACAGACGCAAGTATTATCTCTCTATTTCCTCTGGCTTCAGAAAGGACGCCTCGTAGAGATCACTGTCCTATACGGAGTGGCAGATCCATTGACACAGAACAAAGCCACCAACGGACACGAGCCACTGGACCCCACAGCGCGAGGAGCAGACCCATCTAACTGGTGTGTTGCTGTCTCTGCAGATGGACTCATTGACTGCATGGATCCTGATTGCTGCCTACAGAGTTCCTGCCAAAATCAGCCCTACTGCCGTGGTTTGCCTGATCCTCAGGATATCATTAGCCAAAGTCTACAGACACCATCTCAGCAAGCTGCCAAGTCCTTCTATGATCGAATCAGTTTCCTGATTGGATCAGATAGCACCCATGTGCTCCCTGGAGAAAGTCCTTTCAACAAGAGGTTAATGCTTGCTTTCCTTATATAGGTTCCTAAGGATCTGAGAACGGTCCTGGGCACTTTCTGTGAAATGCTGATGAGTGTGTGTTTGAGAAAATTGCTCTAAATATATATATATTCCTTTTTTGGAGAATTCTTCCTCAAACTTCACATTTCAAGCATTTTGGACACAGTTCACATACTTTGTCAACCTGAGACGTAACAGGACATTCCGTTAAGGAGTCAATAAATCTTCATTTAACTAGTTGATTTTGCGAGCACAGTTGGAAACATTTCAGAAGGCACGAGGGAAAGACCCCAAAAGGCAAAACAGAAGTGCACTTCTTTCCTTTTAGCTGAGCTCACTAAATAATATAAATTATGAATTAATGTAATGGAGCCACGAACGGCATGGTGGTGAGATTGCATAAGCTATCCGACTGGTGCTACGCGGGGCAGTAACGACCTGAAAATCAACCAGTAACTGAAAGCAGGTGTCTCGTGTCTCACTGAGCAAAAGATGATGATTTACACCGAACTCCTGGGTCTGCCGTTGTTGAACAGCATTAATACTCTGAGACCCAGCGGCAGATTAGAGTGTGTTGCACACGTGTTCCTTATTGCCCCCTTAAATCTCATACTTTGTGGTCCCAGCAGATTTACAGATTGCCCCAGAATTAATTGGAAAATATATTTCTCTTCAGGTATGGCATATATATGACATGTGAAAAAAGAAGTATCATTTGTAATTTCTGAAATTCATCTCTTAAATTATTAGTCTTGATAATTTAAAAAAAAAACAGATTACAGCAAATTAAACTCAGGGTAACCACCAGGCATTTAGAGAAGTAAATTACATGGAGTTAAGAAGAACATTGTCTTGGTGAGTTCCAGGTATGCTTTTTGTGAATAGCCTTTGATTGTGTGTGATGGCGATGTTTTATCTTTCGTCTGAATTCTCTGTAAATCATGATGCTGTTGTCCTGGGAAGACAGAGCTTCATGCAGACTCTTGTTTCCCACAGCCTTGCATCTGTCATCAGAGGCCAAGTTCTCACTGCTGACGGAACCCCACTTATTGGCGTCAACGTCTCGTTTTTACATTACTCCGAATACGGATATACCATCACCCGCCAGGATGGAATGTGAGTCAGCCGCGTCTCACGGTCTCTGTTTGAAGTCTTACCATAAGACTGGGCATTCATCCGTCACCCATCATGTTTTATTGTCTTTTTTTTTTTTTAAAGGACAGCAACAGCTCTCAGGCACAGATTGCAAGTCGTGTGCTCGCATGCTATAAAAGATCATTCCAGCTTTTGAGGCGTGATAGCGTATCGTGGTTTTGTCGGAGAATGTTTTTTGTCTTTAAAGATTTGTGTTGAAATATTTATTGGTCATGTCTCTTGGTGTCTGTAACTTAAGTTCTGATGGCTCCAAAGAATAGAGAGGAAGTTTAGGGAGGTGCAAATAGATCAATGGGTGGGTGGAAAGGGCTGTGTGAGTGCTGGCTATGTACTTCCTTTGGAGCCTAGATTTGGAAATCAGGGGAAAAGGTTATTTTATGCATCATATTAACTTGAGGAGAACATTAGCCATTGAATGGTGGCAGCTCACCAAGTCAGCCATTGTATGGTGACAATTCACTAAGTGCACCTTGTCTGTCCTAGGTTTGACTTGGTGGCAAATGGCGGCGCTTCTCTGACTCTGGTCTTTGAACGCTCCCCGTTCCTCACCCAGTACCACACTGTGTGGATTCCATGGAATGTCTTTTATGTGATGGATACGCTCGTCATGAAGAAAGAAGAGAACGACATTCCCAGCTGTGACCTCAGTGGCTTTGTGAGGCCGAGTCCCATCATCGTGTCCTCACCCTTGTCCACTTTCTTCAGATCTTCTCCTGAAGACAGCCCCATCATCCCCGAGACGCAGGTACAGCATTGCAGCTGGCAGGGTCCTGGCGTGGAAGCGTTTCTGTCCACGGGGTGCCAAAGAATATTTTTATAACAGTTGCAGGATTCTAGTGCTATCCTATTTCTGGAACGTGCGGTATGTGTGCTAGGGTAGAAAAATGGCTTATAAAAGGTGACTTTTGACAGGAAACATTAGCTTTCTAAAGGTATTATCTAAAACGTTTAGTTGCCATGTTTTTAAAGTCTAATAATGTATATTTCATAATGCCCTGATCCCATGAGAATAGAATATCTAACTTTTAAAGAAATAGTCATAATTAATACACATCTTATCTATTGAAATGTCTACAAATTGTTCCTTCCCTGTGTTTAGAAATAACTTTCAAATCTTAAAGGTAGGACATTAGGTACAATAGTAATTAACCCTATGCTAAAATGCAAAGTAAAACTATGTGGTTCAAGGCCAGACCAGTGGTTCAGGACTGTAATTCCGGCCATTCAGGAGACAAGGTTAGGAGCATTTCAGGTTCAGGGCTTTCCTGGGCTGCAGATTGAATTCAAAACCACCTCGGGCAACATAGCAAGATCCTGTCTCAAAATAAAAAGTAGATAGGGCTGGAGAGATAGCTCAGCTGCTAAAAGCACTTGCTGCTCTCCCCAAGGACCAGAGTTCAATTCCCAGCACCCATGACAGGCAGATCCCAGCCACCTATTCACCATCTCCAGGGAATCCATCTTCCCATTCTGCCTTCCCTGGCACCTTCACACATATGTTAAATATGCACATATGTGTTGAAGGAGAGAGAGCCTGCTTTTGGTCCCAGCCACCCTGCTAGCTTACACCCAAAATAATCACACAGAAATTGTATTAATTAAATTACTGCCTGGCCCATTATATCTAGCCTCTTCTTAGCCAACTCTCACATCCTGATCTAACCCATTTCTACCAATCTGTGTAACACCACGAGGTCATGGCTTACCGAGAAAGATTCTAACCAGCGTCATTCTCAGGCAGGAGCTTCATGGCGTCTACCACTCTGTCTCTCTCTCCTTCAACACATATGTAAAAATTTGAAAATAAATAATTTGAAATACAATCAAAAGTAGTAAAGGAGTCTGGGGACATTGCTCACTGGTAAAGAACTTGCCTAGCATGTATGATTCTAGGTCCAATCCTAAGTACTATTATCAATAATAATAATAACTACATTAATAAGAATAGCATAATCTTTAAAGTGCAGGCATACACAGCAAGTTTGTCACATTCATCAGACATGTATAAAATACTTGTTCTATAGTATGAAATACTTGTTCTATAGCAACCATTGAAAATAGGAGCCAGTCATAAGCCAACCGAAGTACCAGCTCTCAGTGAGCTTACCGACCACAAAGAGTGAAGAAACTAAGCAATTACTATGATTCGAGTTCTGATACAGCTTATTAAAAACTATAAAGCAGGGTAAAGTGGGTAGAGGTGGGAATCTTATACAGTGTAGTTGGAAAAGGTCCCTCTGACAAAGTGACCTGCCAGAGATGGCAAGAGGTTAGCCAGAAATGTATAGATTATAAAAAGGCTCTCGGGCAAATACCACATGGAAACGTCATGCGGGGCAGAGTGGGGGATTGTTTAAGTAAGCTCAGAGCTGATGAACTCTGAAAACTTCACTGTGACCTTATTCAATTTGCTGCTTCCTTCTCTGGGCCCGTCTTATAGCTCGGAACTTCTTTGTTCTGAAACAGCCCTAATCAGAAGCAGTGTCTGTCAGGGGCTGATAGATTTCTAGTGACGTTAACCCACAGTGATGTGTTTCCAGTAGGCAACAGGTCCGGGGATGTATGCCGTCCTTTTGCCAGTCCTTCACACAGTAGGTAGTTTAGTAAAAATCCACTGAGTGCCTATGATGCACAGAGTACTCATCAAGGATGGAAAGATAGCTAAGACTTGAACCCTGTCATTGTAGATGTAAGAAATACAGCAGGAAGGTCAAGAGAGAGGGCGGTCCCTTGAGGAAACCAGAAACAGCATGGCAGAGGGGGTTGGCCCTACAGAGAGACCAGAGAGAAGAGGGGGAGAGAGCAGAACTCATGTGGAAGAGATGAGTAGCAGCGGCATAGTGATCAACAGGAGTTCTGATGTATAGAAATTGGCGGTGTGGTTCAGTGGGTAGAGCTGGTGACCTGCGTGGTATTGATTCCCCAGGATCCACATGGTAGACGGCAAGAACCAGCTCCCTCAGATTGTCCTCTGACCTGCATGCCCACCTACCCACCCACCCCACCCATACACAAGATCAGCAAATAAATGTTTAAACAAAAATAATCTTAATGGGGAAATGATTTAAACGGAGGAGGAAAGAGGCGAAAGAGAGAGACTTTGAATCCGTAGGCAGTATGGAACCGAGTGTCGGGCTACCTCAGGTCATGAAATACATAACTGACCAGAAACAGACATAGTGAACAGACTCTTGTCTACTGTATTTGCATGTCTGTCTGACCAGAGCTCAGGTAGCAAGTGTGCTTAACTATCAAAAAAAGCATAGAAACAGTGGCAAGGGAGCCGAATAGACAGGTACAGGGAGTCAAGTGCAGGATGTGGCTTCCGAGTGTTTGGCAGGGTCAAGAACAGGGCTAACAGATGTTGCAGCTGGCACAAGCAGACCTAGGCTTTATTTTCCCATTTTTGGTAGAATTTGTATTTCCTAAGAATAAAATATGACATGGTAAGGTTAAATTACATAGGAGAAATGAACACTTTTGTGAACTAAATTACAGATATTTGTTCCATGGAAGTAGGCTAATGATGACAGAGACACTAATCGGTTATTAAAATTAAGAATAACATGATATTTTGAAATAGGGAAGCAACTCCTAGGAGGCCACAGGAAGTGGTCATCAACTAATTCCCTTGCAAGCAAGAAAGACTATCAAAATATGGGAAATTGTTCTGAAAATAATTTAAGAGGAAATAATATATCATATTTTCTGAACCACTCAGGAGTCACAAAAATCTGCTTTCCAAACTAATGCATTGACATCTCATCCTATCACGGTAGAACGAGTTCCCTTTAGGTCATCCACACCTCATCCTGTCATGCTTTGTTGGACGTAGGGGAGCTTTAAGAAGTTTCTCAGTGGATGGAGTGGAAGGATAAAAATACAAAATAACCTAGGAAGGTTCAGTGTTTTTCACAAGCTGTTTTCCTTAATACAGCTCTACAGCTGAATCCTGACTGGATAGTTAGTGCATGGATAGCATGCTTAGTGAAGACCCCAACGTGTGACACCCACACGTTTGGGTTGTGCAGACCCCAGCTTATGACACCAGCATGTAAGGGTTGTGCCTTCGTAATCTGTTGTCCCTCATCATGTCCAGCTTCATGCCAGCTGCTTCACAGACCACAGTGGAAGTTGCTTTAGTCCATTCCTTTGTGCCAACTTCCAGCTGTGTTTGGTTACACAGATTGATAGCCACGTCCATAATATCTGGAGCTTTACTTCAGAGATTAAAATTGGGAGGTGACAAATCTGTGTCCGCCATTCCTAATTGTGCTGCATGAGAGATGTAGTGAACCCTGAACCACTGTTCCAAGATTCTTATCTCAGGAAAGGCAGTCATTGCTGACTGAATAATTAGTGTACATAGTGATGTATTCTAACGTTTAGGAATACCATGGTTGAAGGGCTGAAGAGATGGCTCAGCGGTTAAGAGCACTGCCTGCTCTTCCAGAGGTCCTGAATTCAATTCCCAGCAACCACTACAACCATCTGTATTGAGATCTGGTGCCCTCTTGAGGAAGGGACCTGGTCAGTCATCCTCATCAACTTAGACCATGAAACCCAATATGGAAAAGTTCAACAGAACCGCCATATACAGGCTGCCCATGCGTGCTTCAGTATTGCTTGGGCATGAATTTCATTTCATACATGGTAGAGCAAGTGGTTGGTTTCAGACATAGGTTGCCCTTTATCTATTTTATTTATTAGGATTTCATATGTAAATACCCTCTTATATCATTTCCATCCCTTGCTCTAAGCTGAATGAGTCTATTTGGCATTGCTTGTATGTGTATATGTTTATGGCTGACTGCTTGGGATTGAATAACTAACCTGGAAAGACTGAGTCTCCCTCTGGGCAGCCACTAATTACCTATAGCTCTTCCATCAGGGTTGGGGCCATGTGAGATTTACCCCATCCACCTGAGCATGTCAGTTGGTGGTGTCATTTTTCAGGTCTTGTTCAGGCAACTATACTGTTGAGATTTTATGGGTACAGTTTCCAGGACACATACACACACACACACACACACACACACACACAGTAAGCATGTCTTGGTCCTCAGGCTCTTACAACCGTTCCTAGCCATCTTCTGTGATGCACCCCAAGCCTTACGTTAATTATTTGGCATTGGGAATACCATGGTCAGTTGTTCTCTGCATTTTGACCAATTGTGGATTTTTGTAATGATGTCCATCTGCTGAAGAACGAAGTGTTTTTGATAGGGGGTGAGGTAGGCACCCTTTACAAAGGTAGCCTTGCATGTTACAGTATACATGGTAAGCTTATAAAGATCTATTAGTCACAAAACTAATAAAAACATTACTAGAAAGAATTTTAGAAAACGCTTTGAAAGTTTTTATATACTATGCAAATGGTTTTTTTAAATGATTAGGTAATATTTGAGCATCCAATATTTTCATTCCCCATAAGTTTGCTACCATCCGTTGAGCTATTCTCATTGAAGCTAAACATAGGTTAAAATACATTTAATGTATAATCCAGGTATCCATACATGAACAAAAGTAACTTTTTACAGTCAGAAATCAAAATCAACTTTTTAACAGTCAAAACAAATATTTTTTCTTATATGTGCATTTTCGTTACTCTCTGAGAAAAAACATGCACACAGTTTTAAAACATTATGTCATCTGGTATGTTATTAAACATCAGTGGTTTTGTAGTTCAATATGTAATTACAAGAAGGCGCTGCCATTACATTACATCTCAATGTGTGTATAGAATCGGCTGCACTTTAACCCAGGTGAGTCTGCCTTCCTTGTCGTTCCCAGCTTTCTAACCGTGACCTAGGTAGGCTAATGAAGCTATAGGCTTATGATCAGTCGCTAAGGGACCAGCTGATGACACATCCGTATTCTGAGCTAACCACTGTACAAATGTCAGCTCTGACCTCTGAGTAACTGGAATAGGGGATGAGTGAGTGAGGATCTCCTGTGACTGCCATACCAACAGCTGTATGAAGAGTGTGATTAACTCAGGATAGACGACAAGGAGCTTTTTGAAGGAGAACATTAGGTTGGCGGCAGAGCTGTTGATAATTATTGGATAACAGCTCAGATGTTATCTGTGAATAGTGACCCTGCTGTGTCTTATTTTCCGTGCTCTGATGGGTTCTGTTCACTGTATCTTCTCAATTTGGACATACATGATCCCAGTAAGAAGCTTGTGCTTTTTTTCAAACCTAGGTCTTGCATGAAGAAACCACAATTCCGGGAACGGATTTGAAGCTTTCCTACCTAAGTTCCAGAGCGGCGGGGTACAAGTCAGTTCTTAAGATCACCATGACCCAGGCCGTCATACCATTTAACCTCATGAAGGTCCATCTGATGGTAGCTGTGGTTGGGAGACTGTTTCAGAAGTGGTTTCCTGCCTCGCCAAACTTGGCCTATACTTTTATCTGGGATAAGACTGACGCATATAATCAGAAAGTCTACGGCCTGTCAGAAGCAGTCGGTAAGTTTAGTGGCTATGCCCTGTGCATTGAAAAAGGGGTTTCGAAGTCAGAAGTATAAAGAAGCCGTCAGGAACCCGTGGCAAGCAAATGGATAAGCAGCTATGGTGGCAGCAAGTTCATTCTTGATCCGCTCTGGCAAAGGAAGGTATCCCGTATGATGAGAAGAAAGACAGTCAGCATTTCTGACTGGAATCCCCTGGGGAATTTCAGGTTACTGTATTCTTTCTTTCCCTGTGGCACCCTTCCCCATTTCTTCTTCTTCCTTCCTTGACAGCTTGGCCTCACGAGTATTTAGCATCACGTTAATGTTTTCCGAATGTAGCAGTGGGTGGTTTTGGTCCTGATGATGGTTGGCAGTGTAGCAAACAAAATTTGGATCCAAGAATTGCCTCAGCTCCTCTGACCAGAGGGCCAGTGTCAGGATGGACTGGAAACATCAAGCCCCTGTTGCAGTGAATGACCAGATGTACCATCAAAACTCGACATGTCTAGTACAGCGTCAAGCTCAAGTCAGAACATCAACAACGTCAGGGAAACATGGGTTTCATATCTTCAATTTTACTTAAAAATGCACTTTTATTCTCCAAGATGAATATCTAGTTTGGATTTGAATTGTTTCCCATCAATTGGATAGTTATTACTTTTCTCTTTTTTTTCTAAAATTTTAAATCCTTGGTTCATTGTAAACTCTGAAAAGTCTTTTCATTGTGAACTGGTATTAATTTACTATTAATTTTTGCTCTTTATTCCTGCTATGTATAAATACATGAATATTTTCCATAATGAAAGTTCTTAGGAACTAAACAGTTCTGGTTATTTGTATAACAAATATTATTTTCGGTTGGTTTTATCTAATTGCCATTGCTGAAAACCTACTTGATAGAATTTTTAACTAGCTTCTTAATTCGGACCTAATATTGTGCCGGGAACCCCTCAAAAGAGTGAAAAGGGGGGATTATATTCTATTAAATCAGTATAAAATAACATTTGGAGATGGTTGCCTTTACCTTTCAAATGGTCAAATCTCCTTAAATAAAAACACACTGCTTGATAAATGAGTCGAGCTATGATCTCAGAGCACAGTTGTGAATTTCCCTCCAAATCGTGAGACCGTGTCCTTTTCCCGTGCGGCTGAGGGGTGAGCTGTGGTTTGTTTCACTTTCAGTGTCAGTGGGATACGAGTATGAGTCGTGTTTGGACCTGACGCTGTGGGAAAAGCGGACTGCCGTTTTGCAAGGCTACGAGCTGGACGCTTCCAACATGGGTGGCTGGACTCTGGATAAGCATCATGTGCTGGACGTTCAGAACGGTAAGCTCTTGCTTACGGTCAACACTGCCCACCCTCGCACTGACTGCACAGCACTGCCCTGCAACAGGTTCTTATCCCGTGAGCACTGCAGGAGTGGAATAGTGGGAAACAGATGATAAAGAGATCATTTGAGGCCCATGAAAGTCTTAGAATTACATAATTCTCTTCCTGAGTTTCCAAATGCGAACTATGTTCATTGACGCAGTAATTTTCCCATGGGAGTAGAAATTGCTGACGGTGAAATCTTGCTCTGTCTGCATTTCTTCTGCGCAGATTCATCCGTGAGTGCCTCGTTCTACACAGAAGTGTGTGTGCCAGAGGGCTCTGGAAGGGGTTGCTAAATCTGGAGGCAAAGTGATTTATTTTAAACATAGATAAAAATCCTTGTGACTTTCCCAATAGATTTCCAGTGCATTCAAGTGTCTAGCTGAGCCTCCACCACCCCAAGTTCTGTTTAGTCTTTATTGAAGAAAAAGGCAAAAACAAAGAAACAAAAAGTTATCACTCAAAAATACTGTAGCTTGATTTTATGATGATTGGAGGAAATATAAATGAATAATTTGAGAGAGAAAAAAACTAAGGTACTACTTCTAGCAAACTTGATAATATGATAATAAATGTACTCCAGGGAAACACATTTTGGACGTCACACACCAAAAATCCATGCCCTGCGGAGTGTGAACCATCCCCTCCCATACATAAAAGCAGTGGCAGGAAGGAATTCTGTTGCCTCTACTCCGTGCCTGACATTCTGCTTGCATGTTTGTCCACATGTCAAAGCATCCGAAGGTGCTTTATCTAAAAGAACAGGGCTGTAAGGAAACCAACTCTAACCTGTCTTAAGCCTTCTCATACTGAGAAGGCGCTACTTTCCTTCTATGAATAGAGAGGAAATGTCCGTGCTTTCTGAGTAATTTTGACTTTTTGGAAGACTCGAAATGTTGAATTGAGACTATCACACAATTAACTGCTCACGATCCACCGTCACGTCTGGAGTGAGGAGTGATGAGTCTTTGATGGTTGCTCTGACTTTAAAACTAAGAGTGTTGGGAAGAATGTATCAGCTCTCTAAGTACGCTGACTGGGAAGTAGTTTCCGAGTTGGTATTTGAAACTGCCGATGCCTTATCTTGAGGAGACGATGTAAAGTAGGGCATATATCACTCTGGAAGACAAGCAGAATCCTCCTCACGTCTTTCCTGGCTTTGCAGCAGTGCTTAGCTCTCGTCTTCCCCGTGTGTCCTGGCCATCGGTGTGCATTCCAGAAGGTTGGAAACACAGTCCATCTCAAGCACTACACACAGCACATGCGTTCTCCATGTAAGCGTGTAGCTCAGGGGGGGCAGTGCTAGCCTAGCAGGCACAAAGCCCTGGCTTTCTTCCAGATCACCAGATAAGCCGGGCGAGGAAGCACACGCCTGCAACTCTAGTTCCTGTGAACAGGGAGAAGGCAGGAAAATCAGAGACTGCAGATCATCCTCGGCTACGTAGGCAGGTTGGAACTATCTAGAAAACTTTAAAACTTAAAAGAGAGAGAGAGAGAGAGAGAGAGAGAGAGAGAGAGAGAGAGAGAAGAAGAAGAAGAAGAAGAAGAAGAAGAAGAAGAAGAAGAAGAAGAAGAAGAAGGAGGAGGAGGAGGAACTCCCACCCATCAAGAACACTCCATATGTCATCTCGAAGCTTCCCTTGAGTCATCAGTGTTAGCTGAAGTGGTGGTAGCCTGTGATGTGAGTCATACCGAGCTGAATCGCGATCTTTCAGGATGCAGAGGCACGTGCCAGCCATGCTTGTAGCTGGTCCTAATTCAATTATCTAAAATTATATTCCATGCATTTTCACATATTTCCATATTCCTGCATGAGTCCCTCACAAACAAACCTAACGGAACACTGTGCTGGTTATGTTGTAGTTATGATGAAAATACAGTATAAAATTCATAGCCAGGTAATGACAGGATTTCTCCTAGGAACTGGAAATCAATAGGGAGAGTATAGGCATCAAGCCCAACTCTTGTACTTCACCACTGTTGGGATACATGATTATAGCACTCGGAAAGATTAGGAAGTATATGGATATTGCGTAGGGCCGTATAATATAAACATATATAAACACATATTCTAATCCAGGATAATATATAGGAGGTTTTATTATAATACCAGATCAGAGTTAAAAACTGAGCTGCCAAGAATTCTGTTTTTCAAAAAACAATCGTTACAGAATGTTGCTTGAAAATGGGAGGTCGCCTGAGTCCCATGGTGAACGGTCTGCAGAGTAAGCTTTTATCCAAGAGCAGTTTGACCAGCAGTTGCTTTTCCAAAGTGACATGTGTCTGATTGGATAAACAAAGTGACTTGCAGCTGGGACAAGCGGGATGAGATGTCTGTGGAAGAAGAGGAGGCGTAGATGGAGGTGCTGTCGGCTGTTGGTTCAGGGCATCCTTGAACGTGGGGACAAACACTGTGATGCTGACCGCTCTGCTGTGTTATCCCAGGGGAAACTTGTGAAAGGCCAGGCATTCAGTGTAATGCAGAAATTAGATGCAGTAGACCAGTGGGATGATTCATAGGGTTCTTCTGATAAAAATTGCAGAACTCTCCCAGGAAATTATACTTCCATAATTGTCAAATAATGCAATCACGGAAAGGAAAAATCTGAGGTTATCATCCGTGTCTTTGAATATTCAAGGCAAAAAGCATTTCATCTCTTGTTATGATCCAGACTTATTTAAATTATTTTCTCTTAAATTTGAATAAACCTGTTTTATCATTCCTGATTTCTTGATGTAAATTTGCCGTGATTATTACATCACCCAAATAGCAAGGCATTTAAAAAAGTAATCACAAAACGCACCTAAAATGTGCCGAGCTATAAGGGGAGTGCAATTATTCTGATCACTTCTTCACTTTCAAATTATCCCGAAGTGGAGGAAAAATCACGTTTTTGAGTTATCTGTCTGCGCTTTCCCAAGATCATTCTACCAGTCTATCTGCTGAGAAGTACACTCATTAGCTCTGAGAACTACTTTAAAGCATGGAACGCCCAATAAATACAATATATACAGCTCAAAAGCCAAAGTAGCAAGTGGTTTATACAGCTAATGACACATCGAGGTGTGTCCTAAAATATGCATGGGAGGGGAGCAGCTGAGAAGCCAGTCAATAACAGACCCCAGCCGTTGATCTGCACAGGGTAGCAGCGAAGTGAAGCAAGATGAAATCTCAATCCATCTTAGTTCTCACTAGGAAAGTACTAAATACTCCTTTGGAATTTTTTTCTCACATTTTCAATGAAGGCCATTAAGGAGCTGGTTGGCATTTTTGTCTTTGTGAAATTATTGACACTTTCATGCCTTAAAGTAGAGTTCAGTTTGAATGACAAGATGGCCTTCTGTATCATTTTTATTGGAGTTTTCATTTTAAATAATTTTAGTTAGATAGATAGATATACATATATAACATATATATATATTTACATCAGATGAATGTTAAATAAGACTACCCCATGTGTGTTTGTGTGTCTGTATGTATGTGTGTGTGTCTGTGTGTGTGTGTGTTTACATCAGATGACTATGAAGCAAGACCCCTTGACAGTACAGCAGAGTTAAGAATAGGCCTCCATAGGCCAGGGGTATGGCTCAGTGATAGATTATATGCTTACTATCGTGAGACCTATAAATAAACACTTTCTAACCTTGTCTCCATAAAGTATTTTTAGCTTTTTTTAAACTCATGGCAAGTTTATAAGGAACTCATATTCCCAGGGTGCAATTTTAGGTCAATATGTAATATTTTGCACATTGATTAACAATGAGGCAAACTTTCTGTTTCCTAAGGAACGTTCCATAGAGCATGGTCCTCAAGCTTGGCTGCACACTAAGATCACCTGGAGATCAGGCTGCACCCAGACTCATTAAATCAGACTCTCTTGGGGCAAGGACCAGCCATCAGGATTATTTTACGGTCCTCCAGACTACTCCAGTGTTTAGCCATGATCGAGGCTCGCTGGTGTTGAGAATTTAGGGTTTTAATGCCTTCTCTTAGTCCTTTGCTCCTCCCACAAGTCTTTCTACTCATAACAGACAGTACTTTCTAAATAGAATCTATGTGGTTTTTCATGTAACAACTTCAAGTTTCCAGTTCTAAATCAGAAAGACACTGCACTGTCGTGAGATTTCTTAGGGGACATGTTTGCCTTTCATCACTCGTTTACATCACAAGAAAAATGCACTTTTTCTTCCAGGTATCCTGTACAAAGGAAATGGGGAAAATCAGTTCATCTCCCAGCAGCCTCCAGTGGTCAGTAGCATCATGGGCAATGGTCGGAGGCGCAGCATCTCATGCCCAAGTTGCAATGGCCAAGCTGACGGGAACAAACTGCTGGCACCAGTGGCGCTAGCCTGCGGGATCGACGGCAGCCTTTATGTAGGGGATTTCAACTATGTCCGACGGATATTCCCTTCTGGGAACGTCACAAGCGTTTTAGAGCTAAGGTATGTCTTTCCTGTATTGGGGGCGTTAATCAAAGACAAACATATCCTTAAAAATGAAGTTGGATGTGCTATGCTGAATCATTTATTTAAAGATACATCCCCACAGTTTAAAACTTACCATAGGAAGGGCATAGTTCTTAACTAGAGGTAGACGGTCAGCAGTCTGTAGTGTTACTAATGTGTAAAGTTGTCTGATATGGAAAATATTTTACTCAGTCCAGCAATTTTCTTGTTCTGGGAACCGACAGGTAAAATGACAACTTTTTCTAATATCTTTAATTTTCCTTAGAATAAATATGCAGCCCAGGAATTCATCTTTATTTCACAGCGGTTGAAACAGAGGCCCGAGGTGTTTTCTCTGGAATCAATATGTGATAGTGAATAAGCAAGAATGTTGGATGCTGAGTTGGGTCCGCCCAATCATTAGCCGTAATTTGAATAGTAAAAACAGCATGCCCTTGTCTTGCTTTGTTTGAAGTGTGATTATCAACCAGTTCTGACAACAAAGTTCATTGCCAGTGTTCTCTCAGCTTAAACTGCAATTTTCCATACAAGTAATTAAACCCCAATATTGATCTCGTTCTGTTTCAGAAGCCTTTTCTAACTCTGCCTTTTTTTTACCTTTCTTTTAACTGCTTCCACCAAGAAATAAAGATTTTAGACATAGGTAAGCATTCTGCTTAAAGGTTATCGCATATTTTCCAATGTCCTTTTTATGTCTCAATGTGACTCTCTGAAATTGTTTTTTAATAGCATCATCTTGAGAGGAAACTCAGAATCACAGAACATCTAAGGAATTAAAACTGCTTAATTGGACAGTTACATAACTTACTGCAAAATATATTGTGTGACAGGATTTTAGGAATATTTTCAAGTTGGTCTATAGAAAAGAAATCTTGTCACAAAGAATTCTAATGTGCAGTTACTGACTTACATAACCTGAGCCTTATGGAACAGAGCAAAGTTTCAAACACAGTCAAGGTTAATGAGGTAGCATAGTTTGACCACGCTCCAGGACAGATCATGTCTTATTGGGCACAAAGCTAATTTGGTCTGGGAAACTCTTTAAGAAAAATAATCTGAAAATATTGTACTATGGTAATTTTTTTAATATTATCTATCTGATCAATATGAGCATATTGCTCTGGAGCCTGTGAACTAGGAAAGGATTCCCCCTCCCTAGCATCCTACAGGTTTATGTCTGCCTGTGATTTCTAATTATCCCACATTGGAACAGCTGTCAGATCCAAGAAGTAGTATTTTTGTTGCCATGATTATGCGGGGAAAGACTTTCTTCAAAGTTCAAGATGAATATAGAATACTGTCAGCCTGAAGGTTGCTCATATCCTGTTGATAAGTACACTTGCCTGAAGAAGTTACATACAATAAAATCCTTCTTAGAACAGGCTTCTCTGACAGCCCTTCTTTGAGGACAGAAAAAAAAATAAGAAAGAGCTAGTGAAAAGCAAGAAGGCTTGGACATGCCAGATCTAGTCCGGCCATCTAATGCAATGATATATTTAAAAGGTAGCATGTTATTTTATGTCCGAGATCTTAGATGACTAAGTCAATATAGCTCACTGGAACTGTTGTAGAGATTGACAGTTAGCAAATAGTGGAGTCCTGCTAACAGACACATAACTGTTGCAGATCAGAGTACCCAGGCATGGTCCCAGGACCCTTCCCTAAGGTTCTGTATTGACCTGATACTTTCAACTAATGGCCCAGTCACGTGCTAAGGTTGACACTAAATCTCCCCAGAGCACTGAGCACACTGCTAGGAGCCCCAAGAATATCAATGCTTCTCTGCTTGTTTTCTTGGTAGCCATGGAGAAAAAAGGAAAGACAGACAGGTCTGCATACCAGCCCCCGTGTGAAAATGCTGCAGGCAATACAGGAAAGACCGAGAAAGCCTACCTTTTAACAAGCTGGCCTATTATACGCCAGGCATTGTGCCAGATACTTCTTGTATGTTATTAGAGAGCCACACAGTAATCCCTCAGGTTACACATGAGGTAATGGAAGCTGGAAGATATTACATCCCAGGGTACACAACTAAGAAAGTGAAGCAGTGATTTGAATCCCTCTCATGTGCCTGTTCTTTCTATACCACACTTCTTGTTCTTATGTGTTCTCCCATGGCCAGGATTCCATAAGGAGATTTCCTAGAAATGCAAAATAAAATAAAACAAAAATGCTTTAAAAAGTTTAGACTTATTTCACAGTCACTCTGAAAGTTATTTACAATTATCCTCCCTGAATAAAATATCTCTGGGTTTGAAGCGTGGCTGTTCTGCATTCTGCCATAGAATATGAAGTCAATATAGACTAACTCCTGGCACTCGGCATTGACGCTTAATGCAACCGCTCTCCCCTAGTCGTCTGTCAGCTTTCTCTTTGTGTCCTTCTGACTACATTTAAGCTTCTCCCTTTCCTTTCTGGGGCACCCGGGAATGCCGTACTATTTGGGTTGTGTATTGATACTCGTGGGTGTTAACACTAACAGTGTTAAATGATTAGTCCCCCTGTGCCAGACACTTTGATGAATGGTAATCAAAGACAGCTCTTGGAAACTCACATATAACGGCAAACCAGCCATTTGTGTAGCTGACTGGCATCTTCAATGTTACTTTTTGGCACATTGTGTACATACCTGTCCCGTGAAGACAGTTCTTGGAGGAAAAGATAACTGGGAGATAACAGAATAACAAGGAAGTTTCTAGAAAGTGTTGATATTTGAGCTAGATCTAAGAATAAAATCTGTTTTTATCAGAACAGCAAAAAGGATGACATTCGTAGGATGAAAAAAATAATAGAGAGTAAATAAGTATATGGGGGTCTACGATGAAGCAAGCAAGATATTCCAAGAGTAATCCTACCCACCCAAATAAAGTGGGGATTTATGTGGGTAACAATGAGAGACACAGGTCGAAGCCCTTTATGGTCAGCTTGCTTAGGGCCGCCTGGAGCTCCCTGAAAAAATTACTCAAAGAATGAGGAAATATTGTAGGGTCATGAACAAGTGGCATGTTCAATGTGGCCTTTTAGGAATATAATATACTTTATAAGATCACTTAGAAAGTTAATACACTAGACCATGAGAGCAAGCATGCCTGAAAGAGGAGGCTTAACAATGAGGAACTCAGCCGAGAGGAAACCAGACAGTGGACAGAAGTCTGTGGGTAGTTAGAAGATGGTCTAATCCCAGCGCCTGGGAGGTTGAAGCACCTGGATTGCTGCAAGTTTACAGTCACCCTGGCATACAGAGTGAGCAGAAAAACAAAAGGCAAAAATGTGGAAAATGTACAAGGTGTTTGAGCCCCATTCATCAAACAGATGACATCATCAGTGCCATTAATGATTTTGTGTGTTGAATAACTGTCTAAATCGGCCTAACAAAAATCAGCATACTTAAATTCATTGGCACGTCCCCATTTAGCTTTTGAAAACCTGAAATGCTTTCCCAACCTAGTGGCACAGACCTGTAATCCTAGCTACACAGGAGACTGAGTCAGGAACAACAGAGTTCAAAGTCAGCCTGGGTCAGATTGAGGCTCTCAAAATAAACCGTGATTAAAAGGCATGCGTGTAGCTCAACAGTAGAGCGCTTGGCCAGCCTGTGTAAGGCCCTCCTTTCAGCCCTCATTACACGCAGACAGATGTTCTGTTTGTCAGCCTGGCTTTCATTATAACCTAACTTTTCTGCGTCACAGAGCAGTTGTGAGCAAATCAGGGACAAGCAACAGAAAGAAAGGAAGTCACAAAATGCGTCTAATTCTCCATACAGGGATGGTACTGTCAGTTGTAGATGATTTAATGTATAGAGAGACTAACTTCTTCTGGTCCTCTTCCTGTATTGCATACACCACAAACTATCATTAATTATACCAATGGAAGCCATAATCAAAATATTGGCCAAGGAATATTAAAAGACAGTCTTATTCTTTAAAGATTCAAATAGGACACTATTATGGCAAGTTATTAAGTACTGCCAAATTATTCTGTAAAATAAAATTCCTTAGTTATATTTATTTATACTCAGTCATCATTTAATTCTTTTAACTGGCAACACTAACATGATTATAAAATGGGTTTCTGTTTGATATTCTAAATCTCCCCCTCTGATGTTTATTGTTTTGCTAATAAACCCTTTAATAGATAGAAAAATTTAGCTCACCCTTGTTCAAATTCCTTAAATTCCAAACTAAAAACCTTGAGTTAACTCATTAATACCAGCCAAGGGGCATTTAAGCATATAGGACTAAAAAAAAAAATCAACCTTGTGAATTTTATATTACCAATTAAAGGATCAAAGCAAATCTCTATCACAAATCTTGTGTTTGAATTAATTAAATTTTTGGTATAAAACTATCAAGACTTGAGTCAGCATTTCTTACTGATTTATTAGAAAGACCATCTCCCAGGTCTCTGTTTGCAATCATCTAAGCAGTCTTTTGGTTACCATAAAATAGGCAGTTTTGCTTTTATACATAAAAGGAATTCGTTCTGCTTCTTCTAACTCTTTGTGTGCGGCAGTTTCCAAGCGGAAAGATAAAAAGTGTGAATAGCGTGTATTTTCTGAGCTGTTCTCTGCAAGTGTCTCTCTCATCTAAGAAGGCTGAATTATGAGAAAATAAATGAGTGTAACCAGCCCGCACTTGCCCCTGGGTCTGCGTCCAATTGACAAGACTATAGGGAAGATGTCTTGATAACTGGCATCTAGGTCATCCTCCCCGAGTTAAGAACTGAGGTGCAGCAGACGGAAGATGTTGACTTGAGCTCGCCTCCTTGCTTTTTGCAGCTGTTAGGCATGGCTGTCATTTTAAACCCTTCTGAAACAGCAAAATCTCAGACAGCCAATCCCACAGAAATGCTCAGTGTTTCTATATTGAAGGCAGATTTCCCCCAAAACATGGCCTTCGTAAACCCCTGTGCCCTGTAACCAACTGCAGCCCTGTTCCCGTCACTGTGAACTCCGATTACAGATTACACACTAGATGCTCTTCTCACTGAGGCCCCACTGCCCTTCTGAAGCAACACACCAGCCCCTTGATGACCTTTGGGACAACAGAAAGCAGGTTCTCATGCACCTGTCAGGGAACCTCCTCAGGCTTAAAATCAGGTGATCTTGAATCAAACTCCTGTTATGTATGTGATTCAGAACTCCTCTGTCACATGTCTGTCAGGTAAAACTTTCCACGCTCACTTTTGTCATAGTGTTTTGTTTTGTTTGGGGGGATTCTTTTAATTTTATTTTTAGAATTTCCAGCATGAACGCTGTATTCCCATCATTTCTACTTCTTCCACTTTTCAGTCCTGTGTCCCCTCAAATTTAACTTCTTCATTATTGTTACATGTGTCTGTCTGCCTCTCTCTCTCTCTTTCTCTCTCTCTCTCAATCTGTGTGTGTGTGTGTTGTCCTATTAAGTCCATATACTGTTGCTCATAAGTACATGTATTTAGGGCTGACCACTTTGGGTTGGATTGCCTATCAGAGAGCTCATTCCATAAGAAAACAGATATATTCATTCTCTCTGTTTCTTCTGTCTGTCTGCCTGTCTGTCTGCCTGTCTCTCTCTCTCTCTCTCTCTCTCTCTCTCTCTGTGTGTGTGTGTGTGTGTGTGTGTGTGTGTGTGTGTGTGTGTGTGTGTGTGTGTGTGTGGTCTCAGCAGCTATTGGCTGCCCGTAAATCTAGGACCTTGTAAAAGTTCCCCCATCCGCGTTGGCACGTCACCTGGTGGTATCATTTTTGTCCCATTTCAGCTCTGTAGAGATGCGTCCCACCTGTGTGAAGCTAGGGCCTAAGGAGTGGCTGCCAGTCGAGACTGCACCACGTCTCTTAGACATGTGCGCTTCCGCATGGTTCTCTGGACAATAGAGTTGTATGCACGATGAGACCTTTCCCTCCTTCGATGTTGTCAAGCTGTGCTGCTTGTTTGAAAGTGACCGTGTCTTCAGTCACTCGTGCAAACTGTAATCCTAGCTCGGCAGAAGTAGAGGCAGGTGGTCAGTGACTTTCAAGCCAGGCTCTTTGTGAGTTCAAGGCCAGCCTAGGTCATATAATGAGACCCCTGTCTCAAAAGATAAAAGGAAAGGAAACACCTGTGTGTCAAGGAAGGAAGGCGATGCTCTACCCAGCAGATCCAACACACACACAACACACACACACCATCAAATTACTGCCCAAATAGCTATCACCATTGCCAATCAAAGCCCAGCTTAGTGGAGTAGTCTGTGCATTAGTTTGGCACCAAGAAATCTCATGTCCCATGTCCAGAGAGTGGGCTGCCCACACTCTAATAGCAAATCTAATGTCTCAAATGAAGGATATAATGAAGAAGTATGTTAGTTCATGTAACTTGCTTGTAATTACTCTCGAAACAACTCAGTGAACATCTTAAGATGAACCTGGACTTTGTTCTAATAGCTTAGTAGATTACAAATTGCTGGTGTGCCAGCAGAAATAAGCAAATTTGAATCTATTCACATTCTGAGACTTTTTTCCCCTAACATTTTTCTGAAAACGAGTCAGACCTCATAGCATATAAAATATGTATATTAGGAAAGGCATATTGAAATTTCACAGTGGACAGAAAAATAGCAAATAGTAAGGCCAGCCGGTTCTTACTGAGTAGTCTTATAGGCCAGGCTCTGTTCTAAAGATTGTACTTGATGGACAGCAAGACAACTTAGTGGGTAAGGGTACCTGCCACCAAACCTGATGACGTGAGGTCAAGGCATGGAACTCAGTGAGGGAAAACCACGACTCTTCCGTGTTGTCCTTTGACCTCCACATGTGTTCTGTGACTTGCACTTGTGCACATACACAGTAAAACGGCATTTTTCCTAAGAGTATTTGTTTGTTCATTTTATGTGTGGGGGTGTTTCGAGTACGGGTACATCTGTATACTACATGCCTGCAGTACTATAGAGGGCAGAAGAGGGTATCAGCTCCCCTGGGACTGGAATTGAACATGGGTCCTCTCCAGCCCCAATAAAGGTAATGTTTTTTAAACGGCCAGGGACATGGCTCAGCAGAGGACCTGCGCTTGGTTCCCAACACCCACATGTCAGCTCTCCACGGCCTGTAACTCCAGCTTCAGGGAATTTAATGCCCACTTGTGGCCTCTGCAGACACCTTTGCTCATGTACACATACTCACACAGAGATATACACATGCAGTTAAAAACAATCCATCTTTTGAAATGTTTAGAGATATCCACATATTAAGTCTTGTTATCCTCCCAGCATCCTGAGAAGAATCTGTTGTTGTTGCCGCCTTAGAGTTAAAGATTCTGAGTCACAGTTAGCTTGTATTTATTAAGTGATGAACCTAGGATTCAAACCCAGTCAGAGTGGTTCACACCTCATTCCTGTAGGTGTACAAATAACAAGAGAAATTAATCATAGACAGCCAAAAAAAAACCCACCTACACAGTTATGATATAGTCAGGGAGGTAGGAAAGACTAGAGAAGTCCTTCCAATGGCACATCTTTTAAATAAACCCCACATGATGGACCTCAGACTTTGTGACGGACTGTGCGCGTCTGGAAGACCATCTCTCAGACTGTTGGTAGAAGTGCATTCTCAAAGGAAAATGGTGCCATCACATTTATCATGGTCAGTAGGCCATCTGCTACACATCAGACTTCCGAGATGTTCGTTTTCTCTCACCTCCTTCTGAGTCCTTTGGAGAACTGTCTACCCTTAACATCTTCCTGTGTTTAAGACCTCTTGGTCTAACCTGACTCTTCATGCTAGCAGATACCAAAGGCTGGAAAGGAGACCTGAAGACCTGAGAGGCTAGGGCCTTGGTGCGGCTGTGACCTCACAGCCGTAGAGCCCCCTTGTGCTCCAGAGGTCCCTACTGACTACATGATGGGCTCAGCTCCCCAGTGTGAGAAACAGGGGTAGAAACCATAACACTGTAGCAAAGGCCCCTCACATTAAAGTACACATGTTCACCACTTTCACAAAACATGAGATTAGCGATGGACTGTAGTACTGCTCACTAGGAAACCAAGATGACCTGGGTTCAGACCTCTAGCACCCATGTGAAAGCTGGACCCATTGGTACATGCCTATTCCTCTAGCACTGGAGGCCAGAGGCAGGTGAATCCCAGGATTTTAGCTGACTTTACAAACTCCGGATTCAGTGAGAGCCCCTATCTCAAAAATTAAGCCCGAGAACAATAGAGGAAGACCCGACATCAACCTCTGGCCTGCACACACATACACCACACACACTCACACGCAAAGAACTAAATAAAAATTTAAAAGAGCATTAAATAGTAAGAATGGTTTCATTATAGTATAACATAATTAGTATTAAAACTTGTTATACCATTATTAAAATTAAAAGGTTTATATTAATCTTATACTGCATCTTTTTTATTTTTGGGATTATGATATCATTGCGTCATTTCCCTCCTTCTTTTCCACCCTCCAAAATTTTTATGAATTCTCCCCTTGCTCTCTTTCAAATCCATGGCATTTTCTTTCTCTTTAATTGTTTTTGTTGTTGTTGTTATTGGTGGTGGTGGTGGTGGTGGTGGTGGTGTGTGTGTAAGTGTGTATGTGTGTGTGTGTGTGTGTGTGTGTGTGTGTGCATGTGCGCTCTTCTCTGGAGAAAGCTTATTTCTCCCTGATCTCAGGATTCTTGTTTCTTGGGGTTCTTTGTGTAAAATCAGGGCTTCATGAACCGTGCACCTTCTATGTCAGCATGTCTGTTGGTGTGTCCTTGTTCAACTCATGTTTAGGCACCCATGGCAGATAGACTTCACGTATATAGCGTCTCCGACATTTCTAGGAGACACAATCTCACAGACGTTCACATACAAACTAATAAGTGTGTGGCTTTTTGTGTATTTGATGGTGAAGAGATGGAAGGAATAAAGAAAGGGGATGAGACAGGGAGGGAGGGGAAGAGAATATGAAACCAAGCTTGTTCTCAAAAGCTGTGTTATTTAATGGATCCCATCTTCGCTATCCCCACTGAAACACCAAGTCACTCAGACTATTTCTGTCCTTTCCAGAGGCCCATATTTGCACGTGATCCAAAAGTCACATTGCTAAGAAAGTAGTGTTCGGAGATTGCCTTCTGCATTTGGATGGATTATCTCATTTTATCCCCGTAGTTCTGAACAGACAGTATACCCGCACCATCTGCTTTTCTGGACTGTTGGAAAGCAACTACGATGGGCATAATGCTGCATTCCTGGTGGGGGGAGGATATTGTTTGTGAGGTTTATAGAAAAGCAAAGCAATGTTAGGTCAATGGAGAATGTGCTGGAGGGGTCTTTCCCTAGAATAAAGTTCATCTGTCAAGGCACTTATTTTAGGCTAGAGCAAGGTTAATTGGTTTTATAATGACTCTTGGTGGGGGCTGGAGAGATGGCTGCACAGTTAAGAGCACTCGGTGCTCTTCCAGAGGACCCATGTTTCATTCCTCACCCTCGTGGCAGCTCCAAAGAGTCTTAACTCCAGTTCCAGGGGATCTGGTGCCCTCTCCTGGCCTCCACTGGCACCAGCATGCACATGGCATGCACACGCACACACACACACACTTGCAGGCAAAACATCCATAAACATAAAATGTAAAACAAAATAAAGAATAATGGCTAACTAGTAGTTGAGTCTTCACCACCAAACCAGAAAGAAAAATATCACAGACTTAAAAACATCTCATCTCAGAGACTTGCCACCTCAGATCACAGTCTCTTAAGTCCTTATCACTTAGCCTGTTCTTTGCCCAGCCTCTGACAAAGGAGTCGCAGTTTATAAACACTTTCTCATGGCATGTCTTATTTCGCTTTCATTTCCCTCTGTGCACAAGGGTTATCTCTCTTCTAATATTTACATGTGAATCTTTTTACAGTAGCAACCCGGCTCACAGATACTACCTGGCTACGGATCCAGTCACAGGAGATTTGTACGTTTCCGATACTAACACACGCAGAATCTACCGCCCAAAGTCACTCACAGGAGCTAAAGACTTGACTAAAAACGCGGAAGTGGTCGCAGGGACCGGGGAACAGTGCCTTCCTTTTGACGAGGCCAGGTGTGGGGACGGAGGGAAGGCTGTGGAAGCAACGCTCATGAGTCCCAAAGGTACTTCAATTATCAACCTAGGCTTTTCTTTCGACTATATTTTTTATAAAGCTTAAAAAAAAAGTCCATCTGGTTTCCAAATCTATTGTTTTATCTCCAACTACGTTCTGGAAAAATGTATCATATCTAGTGCCTTCAAACCCATTTATCATGAAATTGTTCAAAACAAAGTTGATTTTTTTTACAGTAAATACAAGGTTCTTAACTTTTTAAGAACAAAACCCATCATACTATGGTTATTTTATTTTTCAACTTTTCCAAGACTGAAGCACCACTCTATACTATTCAGGTCACGTCCTATTAAACTTCAGATCCCTTCATTGTCCTGGAATTTCCTTGTTGTGAATGAGTCCCGGGCCTCTCTAAAAGCATCACTAAGCAACCCTATTAGCTCTCACCCACTTCAGGGCCGTTCAACTTTTGTCTCTGTGCCATGGGAAAATCTGCTCGCTAGGGGGAATTTGGGGGGGTTAACGGGGTAAAATTCTCTGTGATGAAAGCTCTTAACAAGTCAAGATTGACTCCTTGCTCAAGCATCCTGCTGTCCATTACAATGGCTTGTGTTTGGAAACTTTTTTATTTTCATTATAGCTAGTGAGGATTATGTGAGCAGGAGCTGGAGAAAAAAATATTTGCTGTTCTGAATTATTCATAATGGCAAAATTCATTGTAACAAGGTCAGCTAAACACTAACCTCAGCTCAGCTCTGCCTTTGTGGGAAGTGTGTCCGCACTAACAGAACCCAAGCCTGTCATAATGAAGAGACTATGCTGGGACTATAAATGTTATTTTGTATTTGAAGCATACAAGTACTGTGCCTATGAAGTTCATACCCTTGATAGAGATTCTTGGAGATTTTGATTCTTTGTTGCGTTTCTTTACATAAATGTATTTGAACTGTAAATGGCTATATGATTTTTTTTCCTTTTCTTAGGATTTTACAATCAGCAATTTTTATTTTGTTTGTTTCTTTGGTTGGTTTTTGGTTTTCAGGTTTTGGGTTTTTTTGAGACAAGGTTTCTCTATGTAGCCTTGGCTGTCCTGGAACTTGTTCTGTAGACCAGAGTGGCCTCAGATTCAGAGATCCACCCACCTCTGCCTCCCAAGTGCTAGGATTAGAGGCGTGTGCCACCACTGCCCAGCCTTCCAAAATCAGCAGTCTTACCTGTTATCTACCACCCATTTTATTATCAAGGCTAAGTTTTAATTTATCATTAGGCCTAAGGATTCAATCAAAATTAATCTTTTTTTTTTAATGGTAACACTTTTCTTGGATATAGGAATGGCGATTGATAAGAATGGGCTGATCTACTTTGTTGATGGAACCATGATCAGAAAGGTTGATCAGAACGGAATCATATCAACACTCCTAGGGTCCAATGACCTGACGTCAGCCAGACCTTTAACCTGTGACACAAGCATGCATATCAGCCAGGTACTGTGGATGCTAAGCCAAGGTGCTTGTCTTACTTGAGTGGCTTCAATGTACCCTGTCGGTAGCCGGTGATGACACCATGTTCAATTGCATCTATCAGGCATGGGCGTGGTTACGATGCAGCTGTTCTGTTTAAATGTACATCGGGAGCTACTAAAAGTTATATGCTTGTGTAATTCTGCATTTGATGAATTCAGTGAAATGCAGATCAATTAGCACTAAGAAATGCTAAGCATGGGTAATAAAATTCCACTGGAGTAGCGGCATGCAGACACTCCAAAGAGAACAAAACAGCTTAAATCCCTAATCTTTTGATTGCATAGGCTCCTTGAGTACAAGAAAAAACACACTACGATTAGTCCCAAGGGGCTTATATTTAGAATTAGGGACTTAACTATTGGCCTGATTGAAAACACAATAGAATAAGAATGTATTCATAACCTAGGAAGCCCTGGCATTTGGCCGCTATTACTGCTGCAAGGAGCATATGTGTTCATAACTCAGCAATATCTGTTGACTCACAGCATAGAAGTTCATTTTCTGTTTGGCTATAACCAGCAAATCTTTCCATGTGCTGCATTTTTAAATAAGATGTTATTTCCCACATTTGTTTCCACTTCAAAATTGTAGGCTTGTTTCACCACGGGGGGGAGGGGGACGGGGGGGACAATTTTACAACCGTTTATCAAATTAAGGCTAATTTCCCTGAATGGTCGAATTTACTCTTCTAGCAAATTAACTACAGTGTAGTAACTGACTAACCAGGTCATTTCTTTCTTTATTAAGGTACGTCTGGAATGGCCCACTGACCTTGCCATTAACCCTATGGATAACTCCATTTATGTCCTGGATAATAATGTAGTTTTACAGATCACCGAAAACCGTCAAGTTCGCATCGCTGCTGGACGGCCCATGCACTGTCAGGTCCCTGGAGTGGAATATCCCGTGGGGAAGCATGCAGTTCAGACCACACTGGAATCAGCTACTGCCATTGCTGTGTCCTACAGCGGGGTCCTTTACATCACTGAAACCGATGAAAAGAAAATTAACCGAATAAGGCAGGTCACAACAGATGGGGAAATCTCCTTAGTGGCTGGAATACCTTCAGAGTGTGACTGCAAAAATGACGCCAACTGTGACTGCTATCAGAGCGGGGATGGCTATGCCAAAGATGCCAAACTCAATGCCCCGTCCTCCCTAGCCGCCTCTCCAGATGGTACGCTGTACATTGCAGATCTGGGAAATATTCGAATCCGGGCAGTGTCAAAGAATAAACCTTTACTGAACTCTATGAACTTTTATGAAGTTGCCTCTCCAACTGATCAAGAACTTTATATCTTTGACATCAATGGCACTCACCAGTACACTGTGAGCTTAGTCACAGGCGACTACCTGTATAATTTCAGCTACAGCAATGACAATGACATCACGGCTGTAACAGACAGCAATGGCAATACCCTCCGAATACGCAGGGATCCAAATCGGATGCCTGTCCGGGTGGTGTCTCCGGATAACCAAGTGATATGGTTGACCATAGGCACCAATGGATGTCTGAAAAGCATGACCGCTCAAGGACTGGAACTAGTTTTGTTCACTTACCATGGCAACAGTGGGCTTTTAGCCACCAAAAGTGACGAAACTGGATGGACAACATTTTTTGAGTAAGTATATGAACATTTTATTCTAACTATAAAATATCGATATCATAATATAGTGTGTAATAATAATACATGCTTAAGTTCTGAAGGAAACTATATTATTGAGGTCCTAAGGTTTCTATAATTTTCATATCTGTCTTTTAAAAAAAAGACAAAATCATGAAAATTAGATGCAGAGCCTTGGAGGAGACCCAGGCGTGTGAAACTCCTCGGCGATTAAATTTCATTTAGCTCCATGGTAAATTTACCTCTCCTTAGGAACTGACGTTTTTGCCCTAGTACACTTAGCAGATTAGTGACAAACCTTTCAAAGAACAATGGGAAGCTTTAGTTTTGGGCCCCAACCCTCTGGGTTTGGATTTGCCTGGTTGATAAAGCCTGCTGTGGTAGGAGCTCTCATTGAAGAAAAACTTGGAAAACCATTTACAGTAAACGGGGCTGGTTACCCCAGGACTGAAAATGTGAGCCTTATCACCCAGAGGGCTTAGCTTTGCACAGTCAGTTATTGGAAAAGATAAACCACACTTTAAGGGACTTGGGGACCAAATGCAAATCAGGATGCCGGCCACCTTCGGAAAGCGCTGAAGAGGGTTAGGAGGCTTCTGAAGCCAGGGCATTTGGCCCGGGTGATATGTTCTCTGGTCACATTTTGTGAGGTTAGTGAGAATGAAATGAAAATTAGCTGCTGTATATTTTATGGTGTGTGTACTTTACAGTGAGAGCCTGTGTAAAATCATTTTCGATTGTTTGCTCACGTGACTCCCATCGCCCACGCTAGGAGGGGAAATTAGCTGCACCGAGATGACATGCTGGCAAATGCAGACTGTCCCTTGTGTGATTTCTCACAGTGGCATGCTGAAGCGGAGTATTTTCTCCAAGAACACACCTTTAAGATTACAATGAAAGTCATGGGAAAAAGTCGTTCAGTACACAAATATTTTCTGTTCAACTTCTCTGGAATGGAAGCCTGCACAGAGAGCTCAGTTCCCCTGGAGTTCCAACTGCTTTTTCTTTTTTGACAGGTTCCCTTTTAATAAAACAAATGTTCCGCAGCAGCATGGTTTTGTCAGAGGAACAAACCTTTACAACTGAATTACATTAGAATTCTGTTCTTAGCATTGCTTTCCCTCATTGCAGGATCGCAATAGGAAAGGAATAAATTGGAAGTCGATGGAAGGCACTTCCTTTGCAGGGCCTTCAAACGGATAGCAGGTTCTCTTGCCGGAGAGGGAAAGGCACAGAGAGAAAACGCAGCCGTCAGATGGGCCCCTGGCAGGAGAGCAAGGGCACTCCTCATTAGAAGATCATCAGCCATGGAGGGACCTCGGGGAGGGCGTCGCTTTAGTTGAAAGCAGGGCGAGAAGAGAGAGGCTAAGTTCCCAGTACTGTCTTAAGCTGCAGGCTCTGCTCTGTGGGCCCTTTTTGAACATGTTCGGTCCAGAGACTGACACCGTACAGTTCTCCTTGTGGGGACTACCAGCAGATGAACCGGAAGCCAACAGGATGGTTTACTGAGGGCCCCCAAATTCACTCAAGCTTGGGAAATCAGAGAAACAGACTCACTCTATCAGTGGGGTAGATGTGGGACAGTTTAAACAAATTTGGATTTATTTTTAATGAAGGATGGTGACTCAAAGAAAACATACTCCTCTATAACATATATATAATATAATATATAATTTATATAATAGAGTATATTATATATTGTAATATTACATAGTCATATTATATAAATATATCTGCAGCCTTTGAGAAATTCAAGCACTATCAAGGCAAATCAGTCTTGTGACTAGAATAAGAAAGTATTATCTGGTAAATTTCATTTGTGTGTCCCCTCTCAGCACACAGCACATTTGTGTGGTCATTAAAAGGCACAGCTAGAGAAACGACAGCAAAAGTGACTATTTCAGAAAACTACTATGAAAATATTTAACTACAACCAGACACAGACTCTCTTGGGTATATTTTAAGAGTAGTATTAGACACAACAGTGTTTGCAAATTACTTTTCTAATAAAATTAACAGATGTATTCATTTAAAAAACAGTATCATATATATATATATCCCAAAACTCAGGAGGATGAGGCAGGCTGTGGACCCGGAGTCGGAGGCCAGCCTGGATGACGCAGTGGGTTCAAAGCCAGAATGAGTTAGACAGTAAAACCTCATCTCAAACTTTAATTTTTGAAAGCAATGTATTGTTTATTTTCTTCTACATATTTTCAGCAAAAATGTAACTTTAAAGATTGCCAAGAAGTATGTATGCTTTTTGAAAAGATATGGAAAAGTAGAGCAGCTAGCTTAAGGAATTCAGAACTGCCATGTCCGAATGAAGTGGTTTTTATTGTGGTTATTCTGTACGAGATTGTGAAGGGGACCACTTCTTCCAAGGTCAGAGCCTCTAAAACCCCTTTCCCGAGGCTCAAGCAAGGGACTTGTCCTCTTGGGCAGGCCTCAGGACCCATTCTCAGAGAACATTGCATTTGTCTCTGATCCTCGGAGGTGAGAAAGAGACAAACCTAACCCCAGCTTCTGCCCACAGGAGCCTTGACCACAATTTCTGCTTACTGTATCCTGACCCTCACAAACGATTGCTGTGAGTGCCCTAGTGTATAGGATGGGACCTCTGAGTCCCTAACGAGATGATGTAATTTGTTTTTAGAGTGCTGGAACCTTTCTCAGCCCATCTCTGGGCTATCATGGACCAGGTCACTGGAGCAAACATACGATCTGTGCTTATTCCCGAGCCAACCAGGGAAAGAAGCATGCACTATTTATGAATCACCCAGTAAAGGGTGGTTAAAGCCCTGCTCTGTCCATCTCTGACTCCAGCACTGACCTTGACTCTCTGATAGCATTTAGTCACCTAGCCAGTGTTAACCACCCTCCAGCCTTGCAGGTGCCTGACACACCATTCATCATACTAAACTCTCTTCTCACGGTTACATGATCGACTCATGGCTTTTCCACGGCAGGCTCACTTCTATCCCAGCCAAGACAGAACTGAAATCTTTGACTGTTACGTTACCTTTGGCTGCTTGTCTATAGCATAGTCTGGGATGATCTCTTGTTAGCAGCCATCCTCACTTAGCATTTAGTCTGTCACAGTTAGCCGCCTCGGGAGCAAGGATATATGAAAGAACAATCGTGTCTGTCCTACATGTGTTCCTCAAGGGACTCGGGGAGCCAGCCAGCCTGCAATTACTAGCCCAGAGCCCTGTCCCTCGTCATCTTTTTAGCTCGCTTATCTCGTACCCAACTTGAGGGTTTCTTACTCATCAAACTCGTCGTCTCAGTCTTGGCCGTGTTAACCCTTCATCTTCCTCTTGGCACCAGCCTCTGCTCTAGCTAGAATGCATGTTGGCACCTGGAAGCTTTTGTCACATGTCCTTTCCCCGCTGCCTACAGAGAGCTGGCTCCTCGGCCTTCCTTGGTTTTGTAGCTGTTAGTGAACTGATGTCCTGGTAGTGACCTGCTTCATGTTTTTGTAGTCTTGTATGTCTAATTCAGACATAGAAAGATACTTGGTAAGTTCTCAAAGAAGGGATTTGACGAGTTTGGCAATGGTCAGGGTTTTACCAAAACCACAGTGGGGTTGTAAAGAAAGGATTTGACGGGTTTGGCAATGGTCAGGGTTTTACCGAAACCACAAGGGGATTGTAACAGGACAAAAAAAAAAAAAAACCATCATCCCTAACTGAGAAACACCTGTTTTCTGTGACTTTCACCACACTAGTCCCTTAAGCTGGTCGATGGCCTATAATCATCTTGTGGCATAAATATCTTATGTAAGAAACGGCAGTTTCCAGTCCAAATCCCCACTTGTTTGTGGCCAGATTCTCGGATAGCTTGGTGCCTAAAAAAAGGTTTGAAATGAAAGCTTTTATCAAATAGAAACAGATGGAAGACCTGGAATCAATCAATTTGCCTACTGTAAAAATATGGTTACCATAGTTCCCGCCAAAGACATTTTAAAGGGGAGCGAGTTCAAAGGACTGACCTTGTGTGTTTTCTGTTTGTCCTTTTCTGTTGTTGCTACAAACTTTAGTGTGCCATTAGCATTTTGCAGTATGGGTGTGAGAACAAAGAAAAGGGGAAAAACTATTTTTTTTAATGTAAGCTGTTGTCTCCATGGCTCCCAGGGCTCATGGAATGTCACTGTGCACACACAGCGCCCCTTAGAGCTTTTCCTTGAAGAAAGATTGGAGGCAGCCGCCAATGACGTAGTCGGGTGAATATTCATTTATTGAATAGAGTCTGATGAAATCTAGAGCTGGATCACCCCCCAAGCTCGTTTGAAAATAAAAATGCTGTGTAAATGGCCTCTTGTTCTCTGAGATGGTTCCAACCCCCTGCACCAATCATTAATACCGAAAATGTCGCAATTTCCCATTTTTTCTTCTCCACCTTTTGATGTTTGCCTAATAGTACTTGTTTACTCATTTTCTTTTTTTAAAAAGATTTATTTATTTATTATGTATACAACATTCTGCTTCCATGTATGCCCGCATGCCAGAAAAGGGCGCCAGATCTCATTACAGATGGTTGTGAGCCACCATGTGGTTGTGGGAATTGAACTCAGGACCTCTGGAAGAGCAGCCAGTGCTCCTAACCACTGAGCCATCTCTCCAGCCCCTTTTTCTTCTTTATAAAATAAGAACTTCCCAGTTGATCTTGTTGTTCAAATAATTGAATGAGAAAAGTAAAGACTTTGTATTGGCAGTGTTTTATTCTGAAATATTGCTTTTAAGGAGCAAGGGCAGCAAGAACTTTGTATATAGCTGGTTGTGTTGATGTACCATCATAACCCCAGCGATCAGGAGGCAAAGGTAGGAGAATTAGGAGTTTGAAGTACACCAATCCGGGGTACCCCAAAAGTTCAAGAGCAGCTGGAACTACATAGTAAGGCCCTGTCTCACAAAAGTAAGGGGTTAGGGATAAAGTTGTTGAAAGATTTCTTGCCAAACAGTGATAGGCTCCGGAATCCTTGCCTGTGTGGTAGAGAATAAAAGAAAGCTAAAAAGAGTTCTTCTCCAGCCGAAGGGATGAGGGTCAAGGGGAAGAAGGTAGCCCCGCCCCTGCCCTTGTGAAGAAATGAGGCCAAAAGTTGTGAATCCTGTTTGAGAAAAGCCTAGGAACTTCGGCACTGGACAGGACATCCAACCCTGTAGAGATCTTACATGCTTTATCAAATGTCTCTGTATGTCAGGCTGCAGGCACAAAGGGATATCCTCTAGAAGTGGTTGAGAGTAGCTCCGATCCCCGGGCCCTCGATCGGCAAACAGCTACCCAGCCTCTTAAGCTTGCCCATAGCTGCAGGCCACAGACAAAGCAGGAGAAGAAGCAAGAAGAAGCAAGTGCTGAGAAGAAGGCTGCTGGCTAAGGGGATGTCCCCATTGAGAAACCTCCTGTCCTTTGAGCAGGGGTCAGTACAGTCACTACCTTGGTGGAAAACAGGAAGGCTTGGCGGGTGGTACTAGCCCATGATGTAGACCCCAAGATGGCAGTCCTCTATTGCATCAAGAGGAAAGCCAGGCTGGGGCAGCTGGTCCACAGGAAGACATACACCCCTTTGGCCTTCGCACAGGTTAACTCGGAAGACAAGGTTGCTCTGGCTAAGCTGGTGGAAGCTGTCAGGCCCAATTACCACAAGATCCACCACCACTGGGGAGGAAAAATGCTGAATCCAAAGTCTGTGGCTAGCATTGCCAAGATGGAAAAGGCGAAGGCCAGAGAACTTGCCAGTAAACTGGGTCATATGTACACCGCCAAGTTTTCTGTACATAAATATAATTACAAAATTATCCTCCAAAAAAGAAAAAGAAACTTAAAAAGAAAGCAAACATTTCTCCATCCCTGTGCGAGCACAATGTGTTGTATCAGGTACCAGAGAGGATTGGGGGGGTGCTGATTCCCTATTTGAGGTTCTTATCAGTCACTAATAAGATAGGCAAGTGACTCTAATTTAGGGCACATAGATGGTTTCTTTAGCATAAGAGCCTTCGTTTCCAAAGCTATACTTGTAGTGGTTTCTTTCTGTGGTGCTTGTGGTTGTTCTGTCCCTATTGTGATTCTTTGAAAAAGTCTTTCTGGACATGCCACTGGAATGCAGCGTCTGATGGCTTTCGCTCAGCTTTGATGTCTTGGGTGTTGAATAATTATCTCTAAGTGGTTGCCTATGACTTCTGACTCACTGTACAGTCGAAAGAAGGCCCACTGTGTGACTGAAGGCCCACTGTGTGACTGAAGGCTCACTGTGTGACTGTGGAGGCCCACTATGTGACTGTAGAGACCCACTGTGTGACTGTTCTCTAATAAGCCTAGTTGCATGTCTTTATTTTTTTTGGTTTTGTTTTGCGATGTTTGTTTTTGTGGTGGGGGTTTTCAGAGTGTTTCTCTGCAATCCTGGCTATCCTGGAAATTGCTCCATAAACCATACTGGCCTGCAATTCACAGAGATCTGCTTGCCTCTGCCTCTGCCTCCCGAGTGCTGGGATTAAACTCGCGCACCGCCACCACCTGGCAACACGTCCTGCTCTTTAAAAACAATTGCCCTACGCTATAATTTCTTCGTTAAAGTAATTCCAGAGAGACCACAAAGATCTCACCTGCTAAAATTGTATTATTTAAAAAGCTCATACCCAGAGTAAAACCATAGTTCTTACACTTGAGTGCACATAGAAGCAAATCCGGTGTATGGAATTGGGCAATGGAATAAATTATTTACTAGGAAATGACATTTCACAGCTCTCTGCTTGCTTGCCCACATAAAATGCATGGGTTTCGGCATTTCTAGAGGCGCTTCTTCTGGCTGAAGAAGAAAACGTAGGGGGGAAGCTATGAATTCTAACTGATATCCACATGCATATCAGCAGGTTAGTGGCAATTTTCCCGTCTTGGGAGTTTGAATATTTGGAGCTATGTGTTTGTGGAGCTGTGTGATCTTTGGTGAGCTGTACTCAGATTTACAGAGCAAATAAATGAGTTTCAACATTTCCCCGTTTCTGAAGGTATATATGGGTCTCCAGCTCCTCGTTTGGGTTCTTTATTGTCCCTCATTCAAGCTTTGCAATTTCAGAATGAGCTTCTGAATCATTTCTTCATAATGAACCTAACTCTGTGCCCATGGCACAGACATACAACCCACCACCCCCACCTATTCTGATACCCTGGGAGAGTACAGGGAAAGGGACCTCAAAGAAGAGAGGGTATAAATGCTAGCTATGGCACCCGTAGGACACTTTCTAATCCAAAACAGTCTACAGAAGGCACAAATAAAGCAGGGAAACTCAAGGATAATTATGTCAAATTAAGAAAGATGCGTCCTTGCTTGTTGACAAGGAATCGGCCAGAATCACCCAACAATGGTGTCGTGCTGTGTTCCTAGGCAGGCATCCCTCTGATCAGGCCTGAGGTAGGGGCTGATTAGAGATAGCTTCCACCTGACAGAACTGAGGATCACTCCTCCTTTGAAACCATCTGACAAACCACAGGTCATCGTTATTCCTGTCCACAAACAGCGTTAAGAATTAAGTCCCCATTTTACAAATAATGCTACTTGCCATGAAGAGCCCTCAGCCTCCCTTTGATAGTTCCAGCGTCTCTCTTTCTCTGTGAAAGACAGCATTTAGGGACTCAGGCCTGACTCTGGAGCGATTTCATCAGCAGAAAACTGAAACTCGTGGGGAAATCCTAGCAATGCTTCCCACTTCCGCTGTTTCGGTTCGTTCTCAAATTGTCTGGCCTGTATCAGGAAGTCAGTGAGAACTGTGTAGACCATTGAATACCATCACTATGGTACATTCCAAACGTTCACCAGTACACTATCAAGGCAATACTTTCATCAGTATTTGATTTATTCCAACTCCTTTCTGTAGTCCAGATTAAGCAAACAAACAAACCGGAACAGTGCCTAGTCCTCAGAGGCCAGCGTGTCTGCTCCAGTGTGGAGTTGTGTCCGTTGCAGCAAAACTACATTAACTCTTTCAGTGTGATCCATTTGGCAAATTAATGCTTTTCAGGTGCTAAATTACTTCCTAATGGCTCAAAGATGAGTAATCCAGCTTCTAAGTGTGGCCTTCCCTCTCTAAACCAAGTGTCTAAATTGGGTAGGTGTTCTGATAGCCTCACCAGGCACTTCATCAACTTGCCTTGCAAAGCACTTATCAGATAATTTACCCAACGAGCAAGACACATGTTCGCCACACTAAATGGTCGCTTGAGAAGAGATTCTCACATGGACAGGTCAGGGTAGCTTTCCCTTTTTGTTGTCACAGAGCTACGGATTGATAATTGGGAATTTTCTGGAACTGTGCATCAGCTCCAGCTCATTTCTGAGGCGATAAATGGAAGCCCGCATAGCAGCCCCTGCTCCTTCCTACTCGCCCTTCAGCTCTCCCGGGGCCAGGAGTCACTTCCAGACATCTAGAGCCTTTAGATGTTGACCCAGTGAGGACATTACCCTTCTCTTCTGAACTCTGACCTAAGATCAAGAAAGGGCAATGCCAAGAAAGAGATTGGATGGCTGGGCATCGTCCACGTGCCTTCGTTCCTCACGATATCCCATTATTGCTGCATCTTGTAAACCATTCATGCATTTCAAAACAGATTCCTTAGACTGCAAGTCCATCCCAAAGCTTGATCAGACTGAGAGTCTGAACTGGGAATACATGAAGGGGGAGGGAAGGAGGGAGGGAGAGGGAGAAGAGCTGATATAAGGAAATACTACTTTGGGCCAGCAAGGTGGCTCAGCAAGTAAAGGTGTTTGCTACACAAGTCTGATGTCCTGATACTTGGAGCCCGTGTAAAGGTAGAAGGAGAAAAATGATTCTACAAAAAAGCTGTCTTCTGACCTCCACATATGTTCCATGCCATGAATGCTTGTACATACCCATAAAAATAATCTGATTTTTATATTTTACTTCTAAAAAATAATATCACTTTCTAGTTCTACCTAAAAAGGATTCAAGTATTTCCTTACCTATTTAAGTATATGGTAAGGAAAGAAGTGTAAAAAAATTAAATTTTTCCCCATAATTAAGCCTTTTGATTCAAATGTATATAGAAATCAAAAACTAAAAAGTGTTGGTTTTTAAATAAGTAGATAGATTAATTTAAATTTAAGCAAGTAATGAATGTTAGTTTGGCATCAGATGAAAGAAAGACCTCATTCTGTGTCAAACTCTAAAAGAAAAAAAAGAGCTAGGTCCCTATAGAGGCAGACATACAGTACTTCCCTCCCAGAGGATACGTGCTATGGAAATAAAACCAAAATTCAAAGAATGTTGTGATGTGGAGCAGTAGCATGGCCCTCCACTACCTCCATCCACGTGAATCTAAGTAGATCAGACTGTTCCTATAGAAACCAAAAAGCGTTTGGCCAGCTGAAAACCTAAAGGAAGTTAGTGGCTATACGCAGTAATTAGTTCCAACTTAGAACAAGCAAGATGAGTTACAACCAGCAGTTTCTCTTCACTTACATATCTCTTATGTGCATATTCCATAAGAGATCACTTCATTTATGTCCTACTGATTTGATAAAGAGTTCTTTTTTATGTAATTTTAAGGCATATCTCACAAAGATACCGCCTCAACCACAGTTAGGCCCATGTTGGTGTGTCCCACCTGGCACTGACCTTCTGGGACGCCATTTATTAGAGGAGTAGTTAAGCCATCTCGAGGAAAAGGCGAGCTTCTTAAATGCCGCATTACAACAGCAAACTGGTTAGCAAAGTATTAAATATTTCAAACCTCTGAGGCTCCAGTAAGGTGAGAATTTTGCCCATGCCCTTTGGTCAAGGAACATGTCCCACTTCCCCACAGCTTTCCTGGCATCATACACATTCATTCCATATGGATGATGGCAGGTGCTGACGTAAGTGCTGGAGAATGGCAAGTTCAGCATCCGCTGGGCCCTGGACAGATGAGGAAGTGTGGTAAGTGCTAAGACAGTGTTGCTCAGCAGGCAGCCCAGGCAACCAGGATGCTCATCCGAGTCAGACTGGGGACAAGAGTAGGCAAGATATACATCTCAGTTAAGCAAGGTCTGAGGATACAGATAAACATTAGCAAGAAGAGGTGGAGCTGGGAGACTGGAGCTAAGCTTAGACTGGGCAGGCTGAGCATGGCAGGATTTGAACAAACATGCACCTAGGAATGGCTGGAGCGTGGAAGGTGCCTGGGAATCCTGGGAGAGGAGACTATGGGAAGATTTCGGGAGAGTGTGGTTCTGCTCAAGTAGGGCTTAAATGACGTGCTTAGGATTTGGACAGGCTAGGGAATCTTCCACACTGGATAGAAAAGGTGCAATTAGGGGAATTTAACTGGGAAGCTACCTGGTCAGTTTGGTGACCTCCTAAGCATGGACTTAAGGGGGAAAAGTAGAAAGTACAAGGAGAAAAAGAAAGTATGAATAAGAAGTGGAGAACTGAATGCAGACTTGGCACTAATCACAACTTGAATTAATCATCAGGAGATGAATAGATGGGCAATCTCTGGGAGCTCCCTATTTTCCCAACATAGCTGGCAAAGTAGATAAGAAAACACCAGAAATGTACAGGGAGTTCAGATTTGGAAGTTGTGAATGTAAGTTCCCATGGTACTGTGTTACATATGATCAAAACAGATAGCTGTCTAAGTACTTGTATGTTACTGAACACCTATATCCTAATTCTTGAAAGACTGAGACAGGAAGACCATGAGTTCAAGACCGGCCTGGGGAACTTAGTTAGACATGGTCTTAAAAATAATAATAAAAGAAAGAGAAAGAAATATGATGATTAGTTCTTAAGGAAAAAACCAGTTCTTGAGATGCATATGTGATATTGGAGCTACTGAGAGAACTAAATTAGGAGCGAATGAAATCACAATGGAAAAGGATGTAGAAGGTCTGGTACCAGTGGCAGGGGAAGCTGTTCGGAATCATGACTTGACAGTCTGCACTTCCCCATGGAAATAAAGGTAGTGCCCTGTAAACACTCAAGGATCCACTTTCTTGAGACCCGATTCTTTGTAATGTTCAAAGTGCCTCTCCTACGTGATATCACTTGCTGTATTTATCTTTAATACATGTGCATATGTGTGTGCACGCATGTTCATGTATGTGCATACAGGTTCAGAGGTCAAACTTTCAGAGTCATTCCTCAGGAGGCACCACCCACCCTATCTTTTTGAGACAGGGTTTCCCATTGCACCCAAGTAGACAGGCCAGCAAGCCCCAGGCCTATCTGCTTCTCCAGTGCTGGGCTTACAACCAGCTCAGGGGCTGCAGCCACAGCAACACCTAGCTTTGTTGTGCTGGTGACTGAACTGGAGTCTTCATGCTTGCCCGGCAAGCACTCTACTTCACAGCCCTGATCCCCTTTTGTTTACTCTTTTGTACTCCTGCCTGCCCGAGGCCCACTATGCCTCTTCTCTTCTGAAACTGAACAGCATCCATTTACCCTCTCATAGATGGTGAACAGACATCATATTGGTCTCAGTGGTCCCTTATTTTTTGCATTCTAAGCCTGCCCACTTACTAAGCAATGATCTAGTAAACAGTATACTAAACAGTAGTGTCCTGCTATTGTGTATCTTTGCATTCATTGGTACTCACCTGGGTTTTCCAAGCCATTGATGTGTGTCCTTGGTTTCCTGTGCCATTTTTTCTATTCTCTACTTGCCCCCTCCTTCTCCTCCTCTCTCTTTTTCCTTGTTTTTTTTTTTTTCTGTGTGACAAAGCTTTGGTTGAGTGGGAAAGACTCTCGATTAGAGTAAAAACCTTGACTCCAGGACCAATTTTGTCACTCAAAACTATGATGTTTGGCAAGCCACAGAACTACCTTTATTTATGAAATGAAAGGTTTCTTGGCAATGAAAAATTCCTCCTTACTGTAACAAATCTGTGACTCTACCATTCTTCCAATTTCTCTTGGCCTCTGATAACACTTATCCCATCAGAAACATTTACTAAACGTTACCAGATTTCCCATACAGAAACAATGATACATATTGCATCTCTGTTGAAATGAGAATCTTATGTAATATTATGCTGGTGGTAATCACAGCTACTCAGTGATAAATGAAACTTCTTTGTAAATAAAATAAATACCTACCCTCAAAAAGTTTTCTCCTGATCACAGTCTTCCCCTTTTATTCACACACATCCATTTCCTAAGGCAACGAGAGAATGGCAGGCTGCTGCCCCTGCCAGTTTCCTGGAACAAGCGCAGGTTAGAGCCTGTCCCTTAAGAGCAAGATCTCCTAAGGAAACTCATCCAAGCAAAGAAATGTAAGCTGGTATAGCCCACCCTCTCCTGTCTGTTCCCATCCCTGTCTCAAGATCCTCTCGGCACTTGAAAGAAAATCAGTGTAAAAACAAAACAGTGACTTCTTTATTCTTTCTTGATTTCCTCTTCTCCTGGCACGGTGATAGCAGCACCTATGAAAAGGCCCTGTCACCTTGATGTTGCTTGATTCCTCTAATTATCATGATATTAGCTGCTTTTTCTAATGCCTTCCCAATTTTGGAGGATTTCCTATTGGGAACATTGCTATTGAATTCAAAAGAAATGATTTGTCTCTGATATAATTGTTAAGAAATATTTATATGTAAAATCTTGGGGTTAATATTACAAATCACATTATTATTAACATCAGAATGCCAAATCAGCCCACCATTCAAGTATAAATGAGTCCTGTTCTTTTTTTTTTTTTCTATTGGTTTGCTTGTCCTGCATCAAGAATGAGGACCAAGGAAATGACTCCTGCATTCTTGTTCGGCTCTGATGGGGTGGTAACTGTGTCACTTACCACAGTGATGGATAGGTTGTTTTAAATTATCATTATAGAGAAAATTGTCACAGTAGGTGACAACAATGAGTAGATTTTCTTGGTTTCATTTTTATTGGTTCATGTGAAAGGAAGTTTAAGCTATTAGATGTATAAGAGGCACACTGAAACACAGGGCCCAAGAGTCTTTCAGGGAAAGTTCACTGTGATTCAAGTCTAAGAGCGAATCCATATACCTACCGAGAAACAGAGTAGGATAATAGTAGAAACTCCGGGAAGATGAGAAAGCCCATCTATGACTATGCTTAAACTTCCCACTGAAGAACCCATCTTAGCAGCAGCACTGAAGTCAAGCAAGTTCCAATGCCTAAGAGAACTGCAAATGGTTTCCACTTGAACAAATTTACAGTAGCAGTAGTCTATTGATATAGACATAGTTAAGCGTGTCACTTAGGCAGTGTTTCCCTCAAAGGAAAATCTACTGAAGATACTTAAGCACAGGAGTATTGTAATCATAATGTTCCAGAAAGTTACCAGAAAGTGTGGGGAGAGGCAGGTAGACCAGTTGTCAAAGTCTAGGGCAGCCGTGGGAATGGGAGCGTAAGTATGTGAAAGATGATATGAAGGGAAAATGAAGAGTAGCGCACTTCACGTCTGTGGATGGGAAGGAGAGAGAGGATCGAGGTTATGACTCTGAGGCATTTACTAATAATCTCGCTGCCTCGGAAACATAAAAGGAGTTTTGAAAACGCTCTCCAAAAGCTAAAGTAGCAAGTCTAGGCAAAAAAAATGCAATCATAATTAAAGTCAAATAAATAGATCGCCATAAAAAAGGGTACCCCATCGCTGCAAGAGCCAAAGGTCGGGGAGTGCCTGAGGGAGAGTGTCTTTTCCAAGCCGAGTCCTCTGTGAAGAGGGGTCAGCTGGGAGCAGCTAAGACCGTGCTGTGCGGTGGATCTGGAGCTGCGAGGCTACCCAATGAGTGGAGCAGCGAACATGAAGTCGGCGCTCTGCTCAAATTCCCTAGAGCCTATTGCATTGTAAATTCCAAAGGCTCATAAAAGAAAAACTACATCTCTAATACCCGACAAGCTGGGGAGGTCTGGTGCACTGAGACCAAGCCACTCACATTAAGCAGAACTGTAAAGCGGCACATGAGCAGAGGCGACGTCCGGCGGTACGTGGATTAGATGGGAAGGTTGCTGATCTCCCGGGGTCAGAGCCTTCCAGTTGGTTATTGCTGCTGCAATTGCCTGAAATGTTCTTCTTTTGATAACGGATTCTTTTGTTTCAACTCCATACCCAGAATCCTCTGGTCACTTTAAAGTCTCTCTCTCTCGACTCATTTTCTTTTCTGTTGACAAGCGTCCTGGCCTATGAAAAGGTATTCATTGATCTACACTGAAATGAAAAACTAAGCAAGGATGATGAGAATTCTTTTCATGTTGCTTTTGTGGGGGTTCTTGACACAGCACCCAAAGGCCTGGCTTTATTGTGCTGAGTGCTTTAAATGGAAGGAGACTAGAAACGTCCTGATCACTTCCCACCCTTCCTTTCTTCTTCCTTGCTTCACTCGAGAAGCATGCCAAAGAACCTGGAAGTCCTCTTCCCCAAGATGGGTCACAGAAACTGTGCTTCCTCTTCTTGTCATGCCAAAGGGGCCCTCTCTGTCCTTTCTGCTCTTAAAGTAGGCCATCAGACCCTCCCTAGGGAGACCTGGTTGAATCTAAACAGAGGCCTTGCTTTTCCGGTCCCTCCATTCATCACCATCTGTTTGTACATGTCTTGTCCAATCACCAGGTGGCCCTGCGTCTTCCAACAGAAACATAAAATTACACACAGGAGTAGCCGCCCACTTCCCCCATGTCCCTTGTGATAAACAAGGGATGGTACTCTATGTTTTCAACCCCAGAGTGTATTCCTTTTGACCAACTATCTCTCTGCCTGAAATAAGGCCCTTTCTGCCTTCAGTGCGATTAAATACCCTTCATTTATGAAGCGGTGGAGATAAAAGGTGGTAGGCAGCCCTTCACTTAAAGGCCCTGTGTTGGTCCCTCTATGTTTTGGGTAATCAGCGAGTCTAGGGGGCTCTCACAGCCTGGCCTGCCACCTCTTGGTAAGCTCCATCAGTGCTACCAAAGCCTAACAGCGTCACTGCCATATAGTCAAGACCTTCGTTACTCCCAGCTCCCACACCCCCTCCCGCTCCCAGTCCTGTGAAAAATCTCTGTTATCCAGGCCTAAGAACAGAGGTCACCTCAAGGATGTCCCCACTGGCTTCTCCATCTGGAGACATCTCTGCCTATGTTCTGGTCCCTCTAGGGACCCGAGGGGCACTCACTGTTAGGAGGCAAACTTTTACCTATGTGACTATTTTGTATTCTCTTTGGGTTCTCAGTACCCTTGTGTGCAGAAACTGATGAATAACTAGACATGAAGATGCCCTAAGGACTCTCACTCATTCCCGGCCTTCCTTCTTTACACACTTTAGTCCCTTTTATGCCTTAACTTAGATTTAGCCCCTTGTTGGCTGGCACACAGTCAGAACTTCCAGGGCCAGACTGTTAAGCTGAGGCCTTGAAGAGCCAGCCTCTCCTTACGTCATTCTAACTGTACCGTCTCCAAAGGTTACTTGTATTTTTATTTCCCAAAGAACCAAAGGCTAACAGGTTGCCGTTTGAATGCTCAGCATCCTGGGCTGGATCCCCGTGTGCTCAACCTCCTGGGATAGGAAAATGCCTGCCCAGCAGGAAAGGGAATGAGCGGTAAGCCAATGAAAGCATCAAGTCAAAGGTTGGCAAAATGCTTTCTACAGGAGGAAGGTGAAGTTTCTGCTTGAGATTGAATGGGGCTGGGAAATATAAGGGCAGGTCAGCAGCGGCCACAAGAATGAATCAGCACGCTGCTGGCGAGGGGGATCGTGTGTAAAGCACAGTTCTCCACTTTGAATTGGACCCTGTGATTTACAGAAAGGACAATGGGCCTGAGGTCAGGTGCCTAACAGCTCCATTGACAGCTCCGCCACGAGAGCCTGAGCCAGGGACTTAACCACACCATCTTCATCTTGCCACTTACAAGATGGGGGAGGGCTAATGCGGTCCAGAATGATCCCTATGGAAGAGCATTCGAAAAGATGTTAATCTCTAAAGGACTCGGGAGCTGTGAGCAGTACAATGTGACGCAAGAATTATGCCGAATAGAAGCCTCGACTTGAGACTGATTTTTCGTCCATAATTCTCCGTCTCTTGCTTTGCCGTGTGAACGCGCCAGTGCCTGCTTGTTTCGAGATCAATAATGTCTTCAGGAAAGCAGTGACAGCAGTAAACTATTTTGGATTTCTTTCATTTGTGCCTTAATCTGCTCGGGGCTCTGGGATTGCCGAGGAGGGAAGGATGTCTGCTCTGTTTCTTTGGTGCTGCCTTTTCTGAGTCCAAGCAATGATGACACTTAATGGCACATTCATCTCTTGTCCTCCTTCTCTCCCCACGTCCCCCCCGAGTGCCCATTCCCACCGCGGCAGCTGCGTGGCAGGCTGTCAGGCCACATCAGTCAAACCCGAGATCTCACTGACCCTGAGCCCTCTCGAGTTAATGGGTCAGCATGGGCAGACCTCTGTCTTCGCCATCTTCACTGCCTGGGACCTCCTAACTGCAAACAACATTTGCGTGCTTTTCTGCCCTGCGTTCCTCATTGCTCTGTAATTCTTGTTACCATTGTGTGTTTACCCACCCCAGGCAGTTTTCACCCTCAGCTAAAAACATCCGTTCTCCACCATCACTGCTTCTGGAAGGACACTTCCGAATTTTCATTGAGAATTTTGAATTTGTTTTTCTTGTTCAGATGATGTGCTCATCTTTTTAAGTTTTTCTCTGGTGATGTCACAAGTGGAAAATTCAGAATAATTGAATTCTTAGTCAAGGGTTGTTCCTGTGGTACATTTTTATCTTCACGGCATGGTATTTAAAATGGACCCTAACATTTTAAATAAGTTTCCCATATTTGTGTGCTAAAAGAGATAAGCATGTAATGATATCAAGTAATATCAAAGAACTGTTAGATGTTGGGAAATACTGTATCTCATTTCGCTAAATATAATAAGCCACTTGCGATAGCACACAGTCCTAAAATAGCAGTATAGGCCAGAGAGGGTGGGGGCTGAAGAGGTGGCTCAGAAGTTAGAGCACTGGCCCTTCTTCTAAAGAACCCAGCTTCAGTTGCCAGCACCCACGTCAGGAGGCTCGCAAACACCTGGAACTCCTTCCAGGGGCATCCTACACCTGTGTCCCGTGGGCATTGCTTGCATGTGCACATACCCTGACATGTGCACATGATAAAAATAAAGCTTTTTCTTAAAACAAAAAAGCAAACAAAAACAAGCAGTTCAGTGAGTTCGGGCCCAGCCTGGTCTACAAAGTGAGTTCCAGGACAGTCAGAGCTGTTACACAGAAACCCTGTCTTGTTTTAAAAAAAAAAAAAAAAAGTCATTTTTAAGGAAGAATATTGCAGTCACTAAAGTCCTAGACCATGTCAATCACTGAGAAATGTCTAACGTCCTTAGGGCTAGGGATGGACTGACACAGAGCTTTGGGATAGCTTTCAGTTGGTTTGGGTACCAGCCCCGACACTCTCCAAAAAGAGTCTTTGAAAGGCTGTTTTTCTTCTAGTTAATGTGTTGAAAATGCCTCAAGGTTCTAAAATAATCCTTTAAATGTGTTTGACGGGGGCACATATATGTGTATGCATGTTGCACGCTCATGGAGGGCTTAGTTGAAATAACCTTAAAAGCACTGAGCACCGAATTACGCCTACTTGATGGAAAATGTGAAGGAATACTAAGGAATTTAATATCAGCAACCATGTTCCCTTTGAAACAGCAAATTAGATGTGCAGGTGGGTTTTGGTCACACTTCAAAGACTGAAATGCTGAGATGGAGAACTGTTCTGTTTACCCTTGCTCTCACCAGTGAGATTTTTCCGTGTTAAACAGGCTTCTGATTACTTCAAAGCGCGTTTGAAGTCCTCACTCGGCATAGCTCATGCACAAAGACAAATACCCCTCCAAATTGGTGCTGCTAATACTGGCGGGCCCTAAATGTATAGGTAAAAAGTGCCAGCCACTCCCTTGTTAACACCACACGATGCCTCTCTCATTCAGCTATGACAGCGAAGGTCGCCTAACAAATGTCACGTTTCCAACCGGAGTGGTTACAAGCTTACACGGGGATATGGACAAGGCTATCACGGTGGACATTGAGTCATCCAGCCGAGACGAGGACGTCAGCATCACTTCCAATTTGTCCTCCATCGATTCTTTCTACACCATGGTTCAAGGTAAAGGCGAAGGCAGGGTTTGAAATGAATAACGGGCAAATTATCAGTAGGACCCAAGTAGAATGCGGCCCTTCGTGTTCTAAGATAAACCAGATGAGGGGAAAGGGAGGCAGGAATGTTTAGAGACACTGGTGAAACAAGGCCCTGCAGGCAGTATTATATGTGCGCATGCACACGCCATAAAGTGTATAGAACAATGCTAGCCTTGTAAAATGTCTTTTTCCATTTTTACTTAATATAACAACTTAATTCCAGCTTTAGAACATGTCCTCCTACCGGCTTTGTGTCAGTCAACAGTTTTTGAGAGCATGCCTTCTCCTCTGGCATCTCACTGCAGTAACTTGAGGTGAGGTGCTGTGATCCAATATAGTGTGGTATTTGAAGCCACATGCAATGGCGATTTTACCCCACATCCCAAGAACCCATTTATATATCTGAACTTTTTTCTCAGCTCAGAATATTTACTAAAGCCTGCATTAAACCTCTCAGTCTGCTTGGGTTTGGTTTGGACTGGCTTGTTTTTGTTTGTTTCATTTTTTTTTCTTTTAAAAAAAGTTATCCATCGGGCAATTTCTGCAATCATCTAATAGTAATATTTCTTACTCGTATTTCTTCTACAAATGATCCTATATTATTCCAAAGTCTTACACTGAGACAGAGGCACTAGTCTATAATATGAAAGAGTTTTTTTATATAAAAAGATGGATCCCTTTTCTTAAGAGTTGGTTTGGGAGAGAATATCACTTTATATTTTGAGTATGCAAACTATGGATACTGATCTTTCTGAAGTATCTTTGACAAAAGATAACAAGATCCAGATAGGGGAGGGGACTCCTCTAAGACCCTGGAGGTGGACACCCAGCCTACTGAAAGAACACATACTTAGTCCACTGCACATCCCAAAAAAGGTGAACCTTCATTTCCTCTATTAAAGTCTTTTAGTACTTTGGTACTTTTCAGTTCTCCTGAAGTTCGCCTGTGATATTTCAGCCAAAACCCTGATAGCATGAAACACCAGCATCCCCAGCTGCCCTGTTACCCTCTGGAAGGACAGCTGTAGTCCTTACTTTTTTACCACCATGACAGAAGCAATGGAAGGAAGGCTTTATTTACCGGTCCAGAGGTTTCAGACCATGACCACTTGCCCATGCAATTGGCCAACACATCCTGACGATGAAAACACAGAGTCGAAGACCTTCTTCACCTCGTGGTGTACAGGAAGGAGATGGGGGAAGGGGAGAGACAGGCAAAAATGGAGGGGGAGGAGAAGGGAGGTAGGTTGGTTGGTATCAGGTACCCAGCCCGGTGATGTCCTTCCTTCAGACAGGTACTACCTAAAATTGTCAGAGATTCCAAAATTAACCTCACAAACTGAAGACCAGGCTCCCAACACCTAAGTCATTTTTGAGGGGACGCTAGCTCTCCAGACCATAGCAACATCATTAAGTGCCCCTTTTGTTTTTAAAAGTTTTTGGGTTTGGTTTGGATTGGCTTGTTTAGAAATATTTATCAGTTCTGAATACACTCCTGTCAGATGCTTAATACAGACAGAATGGTTCACATTTTCTGTTTCTCTCTCCCTCTCTCTCTCTCTTTTTTAGACCAGTTAAGAAACAGTTACCAGATTGGCTACGATGGCTCCCTTAGGATCATCTACGCCAGCGGTCTAGATTCACACTACCAGACAGAGCCCCACGTTCTGGCTGGCACCGCGAATCCCACGGTGGCCAAAAGAAACATGACCCTTCCCGGGGAGAACGGGCAGAATCTGGTAGAGTGGAGATTCCGGAAAGAACAAGCCCAGGGCAAAGTCAACGTGTTCGGCCGGAAACTCAGGGTGAGTAGCACTTGGAGCGGGAGAGGCGGACGCGCAGCTCAGTGCTGTGTCCAGCGCTGCTCAGTGTAGACGGCCTACCTGCATGGGTAGGGCTCGCCACCTGCCACCCTCGCCTGTCTACACAGAGTGTAGGCCACAAATCATGCCAGCCGTCAAAACATTGAAGCGATTAAAAGGAAATTCTTCCCTGGGAAACTTAGAACTTGCGTGTAACATATTTCCAGATGCACAGCCTCTGGATATCAGCGGAGCCTCGTCTTGCTAAGGTCACCCTGAGACTCTTAGGACCATAGCCTTTTTCTCCCACTCTCTGTGCAGTGATGGCTTTGTCCTACATCGTTGGGGATAAGTTAGAACTGGTTTAAATAGTCACAGTGTTCAAAGTCACAGATATGAACGTTGAAGGACAACAGGCCAGCCATTGAAAGGTGACGTCTTTCTTTGCAGTCCCCTTGTGTTTGAACTGCAGTTTGGATGTGTAGTAAGATTTCCGACCTCAGAACCTCTCTCTATGCTGTGTCTTGGCACTTGACAGAAGCCCCACCTTTTATTGTTTGTTTGTTTGTTTTATGAGAAATGTGGTGTTTCTCATTATGCCGGTGTAATTGAGCTTTGCAAAATGGGCTCTGCATTTATTTGTTGGTTTTTTTTTTTATCACTCTTACATTACAGGCCAAACGCATCTGGAAGGCAAGCTTGATTTATGGTAGCTCTTGGGTAAAGACAATGTAGATTAAACACTGAAGCATGGCTTGCAAGAAATCACCTTCAGCCACAGTAAACTGAACCTGATTCATTCTTTATATTAGCACACAGAGTTTTAGTTTATCAGGTAAATGTAGATAATTCTCCCCAACATTACTTCCCTTGCCATTAAAAAAAATAAATAACTTCAAATCAAGAAGCAAGAACAAAACATGAAGCTTGCTGGTAATTCCCCCTCCTTTTTCTTCTACACTCCAAATGGCTAAATTATTATCCTAAGGGGCCAGCATTATTTACCTTGGCAATTCTTCAGGGTGAGAAGCAGCAACTAAATATTGCTTCTAGCTATTTCCAAGAAATAGAAATGAAATTTTAAAAAGAATCAATGGATCAAACACAGACTATATCCAGCTAGTGGGTTATATTGTGATTGCAGTCAATCACAAGGCTGGTGTTTGGGGCTATAATTCGTGGTCTCTCTAGCCAGGACTAAGTACAGCTACCTTATCCCTAGGCCTGGCTCCAGTCAGCCCCAGATTGGTTCTGGCAGGCTGGTGTGAAATGAAGCCGCAGGGAGACCAGGACAATGAGGGGAGACACAGTGGTTGGTCACTAGAGAGGATGAGAGGGGTGGTGTCAAGCTGAAGCAATGGGCAAGAAAACACTTCACATTTCTTTTTGCCAATTCTCCTGGGACTATGGTCTGTCTCCCAGTGCACTCAGGTTTCAGCCTGCTCTCCACTAAAGCTAGGGAGCAGTGGCTCCCACTTCCTGTCTCTGCCTAGGCCTTCCTTCACTCAGCCACTGCAAATGAGCTGGTGGGCTTTGCCTTTCTTACTCATTGGTTTCTGGGGTACATATGATATGCACATGTGAGTCACAGGCAGGCACACACACATGTCATAGGTACACACACACACACATTCATAAGTCATAGGTACACACACACTAGTCACAGGTACATACACACACTAGTCATAGTTACACACATACACGTGAGTCATAGGAACACAAAAATCATAGGTGCACACACATGCGCGCACACACTAATCATAGGTACACACCTGCACGTGAGTCACAGGCACACACACACCATAGGTGCACACACACATCATAGATACACACACATACACAAGAGTCACAATCACATGAAGCCTCTCACAGAGGCCTTCATCAAAAGACACACAAACTTCCATTCAATTCGGGCTTTCCCAGCCCTGAACACCAAAGAAAATATAACACCTAGAATTCAAAAAAAGCACAGGTTCTAGCCTAAGGCTCTCCTGTTTTAAGTTATTTATTACACTTATATATAAGTGTATAAGGCAATATAAGGCTGTTTTAATGCAAGTATATAATGGGCTTTGATGTATAATATCCCTGTTCTGCCCCGCCCTCTTTCCATTCCTTACTCCCTCCTACCCTGTTAATCCCCTTGGTCCCTCTAGACAGCTACACTTCTAGTCTGTGGGATCGATACATACATGAATCTAGATAAAATCCAGGGACCCTAAGTGAAAGAAAATAGATGACATATTTCTTTTTGAAACTGACTAGAGTCGCGTAATATAATCATCTCCGCATGTATCCTTTGTCCTGTAGACAACATAATTTCCTTCTTCTTCATGGCTGAAAACCAGAATCTCCTTGTGTGTGTTTTACATTGTTTTCATCCATCTCTTTAGTGTTGCACATGAAGGCCGTTTCATGACTTATCTACTGTGCACAGTGCTGCAGTAGGTGGGCTAATGAAATGGGCGGACAGTTCTGCAAACATAACACACACACCAATAAAAACACGAAAAAAATAGTCAGCATCACTAGCTGTCTTAGTTTCTGGTTACCATAACCAAGGTGTAACTTACAAAAGAAAGCATTTGATTTGGAGTTCAGGGTTCCAGAGGGTTAGAGCCCATGCCCATCATGGCAGGGAACATGGTGGAAGGCAAACAGGGTGCCAGAGCAATAGCTGAGAACTCAGATCCTGTTCCACAAGTACGAAGGAGAAAGAGGGAGCTAACTGGGAATGGAGCAGGCTGCTGAGACCATAGCCCATCCACAGTGACAAGAGCCACACCTCTTCATCCTTCCCAAACAGTTCCACTTACTGTAGACCAAGCATTCAAATGCATGAGCCTATGGGGACCGTTCTCATTCAGTCTCCACCCTACCCAGCAGAGAAATACAGAATTGCCGTCCAGCTCATGTAGTGAGAATGGCACTGGCTAAGAAAACAACAAATAGGCAGCATGTGGACTAAGGGGATTCGTTATAAACTAATGACAATGGGGCCATAATCTGGACCAGCCACTGTGGAAATCAGTGTGGACTTTCCTGAAGCCGAAATTAGATGTAACACATGACCCACTCCTGGGAATCTACCCAATGACACCAGGTTTTTTTTATAATAGTATCTCTTATAGGCCATCTGTGTTCCTCCCTCTTTATTTGCCTACATATCATTACATCTATATTAGGGAATAAGTTAAATAGTATTATCTAGATAATATCAGAGCATTTATGGTCTAGATAGTTGAAATAAAAAGCATGGTGGCATACCCCTAACCCTCACCCAGAGACCCTCAGCCACATGTGCAAAATCTTGAGTCTTTCGACACATGCAGCATATGACTCGGAGAGAGCTGTCCAGTTTTCTGTGAAGAAAAATGTCTGTGGGAGAAGGGGATACTTTGTCCACAGGCTACATGGTGAGTTCCGTGCCGGCCCAGGCTACAGTGTTTGGGGGGGGATCTGGATATGTCTGGGTGTATGTCTGTGTGTGTCACAGAGAAAGATCAATCTGAAGTCCCTGGTCCTTCACCCCACTCTAAATGGAGACACCAACTCTGCAGGTAGAGCAAGAGAGTCACACTCGCAGGGATAAGCACTGATGTCTGTCGAAATAGCAGGACCGCAACGCCTCAGCAAGCCACTTCAGCAAATGTCCATTCAGGGGGCCTGTTCAGTCAGACTGAAAGGGGATCTCCAGCTATACGTGTGATTGCTCTCCCAGAGACAATGCCCAAGATCACAAGGGAGGGTTTCTTACCCTCAAGATAGGATTGGATTGCCGACTCTGACGGCTGATTTCATTCCTTCTCTGTGGATTCCAAGAGGAAAATCAGAAGGAGAAAAGCGATGATGGAAAAGGCTGTTTGAGGACTAAACCCACCAGGATGGGAAAAAGAAGTAGGGGCAGGAAGCCTGTGGCCGCATGTGACCTGAATCAGTCTGGAGGGCCGTTTGCATCCTCCTTCCGAGACCCTGTGTCTCCTCTGTCCTTTTCGGTATTACCTAGCAGAAGGTTCTTTTCATTCTCAAGTTTTTGACTTAAATTTTATCTGTGTGCCTGACACATGGAGGACGCTCAAATATTTATTCAGTGAATGAAGGAATGCGGGAAGATGGGCTCGCAATATGGATCGGCTGTGTTTCGTTACACGTAGATCATCCAAGGAAAGCGGCTGTGTGAATAGTGTCTGGCCTTGCTCATGTCCACTTGCTACAAACCAGCCTAACACTGCACTCAATAGGTATTACAGATGGGTGAGTGATAGGTGGATAGCTAGTTACTATAGAAAGTGTGTGGCATAAAATAGACTTAAAAGTTAAAGAGAAGGCAGGAAGTAGAAAAGGGAAAATTCTATTAGAATCCAGCAAATGCATTTTCTATGAGACAGTGCTGGGGACAGGAAGAATGGTTAAAGGAAATAGACACATGGAACCTGGCAGCGATGCAGGAAAGCATGGCAGAATAAAGATCATTCGGTGGCTTGCTGGCTAGTAGCTAAACTTAAAAATAAATACAGATGAGGGCTGAGTTGGCTCAGTCAGTAAAACACTTGCCTTGCGAGCATGAGGACCTGAGATCAGTCCCTATAAGCCACTTTAAAAAGCCAGGCAGGGCGCACAATTGTAATTCCAGCACCAGGGAAGCAGAGACGGGTGCATCCCTCACATTTTCGAGCCATCCAGCATAGCCTAATTGGCAAAGCTCCAGGCCAGTGAGAGATTCTTTAGAGAGAGAGAGAGAGAGAGAGAGAGAGAGAGAGAGAGAGAGAGGTGGACAGTTTCTTCTGAGGAACAACACCCAACCCAGGGCTGTCCTTTGGCCTCCACCCTCGTGAACACATGCATGCACAGACATGCACATCAACTCACTCACAAATAGATGTATACATAGTAGGTGCTTGTGTTTGTCAGATAATAGCTGGTAAGGAGAAGTGGAGCTCGGGCCCAGGGGTTGGCTCAGCAGGTAAACTTGTAAAAGCTTGTAGGCAAGAGTGAGGACCTGAGGTCAGAATCGCAGAGCTTGTGTAAAGCCAGGGGAATTAGAGTATATCTGTGATGTCAGCACTTCTCCAGCAAGACGTAAAGCCAAGACAGGAGAATCCCCATGTGTGTACATGGGCTGGCTAGCCTTGAGTCCAAAGAACCTCTCTCAAGCCAAGTGGAAGATGATGACCAGTTCCCAAGGTTATCCTCCAGCCTCCACAGACATGCTTGGCATAAACATGCCTGTATTTACACACACTCAAAGATTTTTTTAAAAAGTAGTCGCCCTTAAGTGACACAGACCAATAATCCCAACATTTAAGAAGCTAAGGATAGAGAATCATGAATTTGAGGCTAATCTGGGCTACGTAGTAAGACTGTCCAAAAAACAAAGTTGACAAATAGTCCTGAGTTTTATCCATGCTGGACGTCAGGAACAAAATTCATTTTTTACACCTGTCCAGAATTTATGTTAAAAAGATAATTTTAGTGAGTCAGTTTTAAAGAGAAACACTTGGAATTTTGAAGTCCGAAGCGTGTTTGAAGGCATACATAAATACGATAGCATATTTAAATCTCTCACACTCGGCCCATCACATTTGTGTGGTATTTTCATGCAGTGTTCTGTCCTGGAAGGGGATCACACATTTAGTTCACTCTCAAGATGAGTGGCTACGGAGACACGGAGCCATCTGTGGCAGTTGATGCTCCAACAGGGCCACGGAGAAGGCTTCATGTTGTCTCTGAGCGTGCTGGGTAACAAGCCAACCCTTTCCTCCTCCGTAACACTTCAGAAGAGTGTGCAGAGCCCGATTGTGCTGGCAAATTGTTTAAGGTCATTGTGAGTTTAATTCTCAAGCGCTCCAGAAGGAAGATTGTAACCATTCCCCTCTCACAGTCAAAGGACGCTGTGATTAATTGCAGTCATGCTAGACGTCACTATGAAAATGCAGATTTTTCCATGCTTGCTTAAGGGAACTAAAGTTGGCCACAAAGGCAGTCACAGTGGCCCCTTCACTGTACCCAATACTGGGATTCACTTCCAGGCTGAGAGAGGTGGAATGGTGATTGTACCAATGGTGAAGATAAAGGTTGGGTCTTGAGATTAGGTATTTATTTTAGCCTCGTTTTTGTCTTTGTGTGTGTGCAGGTGCATATATGTGCACGTTCATGTGGAGACCAGAAGTGAACCTTAGGTGTCATTCCTCAGAAGCCATCCACCTTGTTGTGTTGAGACAAGTCATGTCGCAATGACCAACAGCTAATTGTATATTAGACTGGCTGGCCATCAGACCCAGTGACCCTCCTGTCTCTGTCCCACCATTGCAGGATTTACAAGCACATACCACAGTCCCCAGATTTTTTTGTTGTTGTTCTTATTGTTCTTAATATGGGTGCTAGGAATTTAAACCCAGGGCTCCATGCTTATGTAGCAAGCCCTATACTGACTGAGCCATCTCACCAGTACCATAAACTTATACTTTTATAACTTAAAATATGAAATCCCCACTAAAACAATGTGCTTCATAAACACACTATCGGAAAAAGATTTAGGGGGCTGGAGAGATGGCTCAGCAGTTAAGAGCACTGGCTGCTCTCCAGAGGTCCTGAGTTCAATTCTAAGCAACCACATGGTGGCTCACAACCATCTCTAGTGGGATCTGATGCTCTCTTCTGGCTTAAAGGCATACATGCAGATAAAGCACTCAGCCACAAAATAAATAAATCTTAAAAGAAAAGATACCTTGTTTAGAGTGGACACAACTCTTGGCCACTGCAATTTATTTACAATACCCAAAAAAAGGCATGCTTGAAAGGAACAGAGAGAACAGGAGGTCTGTTCGTGTCTTGTGAACTTTTGTATTTTAAATAACAGTTACTAATATCTGGAAACACTAAGAATGTTTAGCATCTTGCCAGCCAAAGTGGCACATACCTGCAACCCCAGCAACCTGTGAAGCTGAAGCAGGAGAATTGCTCAAACCTCGGAGTTTGATACAGCTATAAACACAGATACACACACACACACACACACATATACACGCATGCACGCACACAAACATACACACCTTGATTTGTGTTGAAATGTGCATAAAAATATCCCCCTCCCTGAAACTCATTATTTCAACTTGAGGATACAAGGAGGATATTACATACAGTATTTGTCTAGATAAAAAGGAAATTAAAACATCCATCCCCTGTTGGGGCCCCTAGTGCTTCCAGATGTTCTCAGACGGTGGCATATTTGGCATAGAGACCCACACAGTGTTGACACTGAGGGAGGGAGAATTGGTGTCATGTAACCATCCTCACAAGCCAGAGAAGCCAGTCAGACACAGACCAGGAAAGCCAGCCAGAAGCCAGTAGCAGATTGCAGGTGAGCAGAGACGACTTCCAGACTGGTCTTTGTTATTCACTGATCATACCAGATATGCAGCCCAGAACACGGGTGCTGGAGCCAGAGGAACACTGGACATAAAGCAGGGTTAGTGAAGGCAGTAAAGAATTGATGTACAAATTGAAATGGATGCATACTAAAATACAAACAGATGGGGCAATAATGCAGGCAGTATTGTGGAAACTACACAGTCTTTCATGGTTATTCATGGGTTGGCACAACCTAAGGGTTCTTTTAAAAAAAGAGGGAAAACCTAAACTTGGGGGCAGGGGGGCCATACTACTAAAACAAAATCTGAGAAACCCAAAAGCCCTAAATCATTGAAATTGTACAAAACCCTTTTCTGCTTTTCTCCTATTTAATACTATGTTTTTATTAACTGAGAATGTCTCACATGTGTAGAATATATTTTGATCAAATCCATCCCGGACCCCCCCTCCCCGCCCGAGCTTCTCCTCCTCCATCCACCCTCCATCCTCTCCCAACTTTGTCTTTTTTTTTTAATAACCCACGGAGTATCTTTTGTGGTGCTTATACACTCACACATGTGGGGCCATACACTAGAGTGTGGTTGACCTACCAAAGTTTCTTGCATTCAAAACAATGCCTTTAGAAGCTGAAACCCTTGACCCCGCCAGTTATCGAGCTGATGTAATATCTACAGACCTGAGAAAAGATGTTTGCATAGTAGCTATAACTTCCTTCCAAAGCGTCCCGCAATCTGTTGCAGAGTTCACCTAGGCAGGGAACACCTGGTGCGGACGCATCTCTTCATCAGGAAAGGGAAGGGGGCAGGAAGCCTCCAGCTGGCTGGCTCACAACCCAGTAAAATCGCCAAACTGCAAAGCCTTGGGGATCCAGGCCAACGTCTGTGTTTACATGTGGACGAAACAGATGCAGGGTGGTTCCAAGCCCAATGGCAGGCTGCCCCTAGGCCTTGTCACTCTTGGAGGTCAGGCTTTAGAACTCCTGGGGCTTTGTGTGTGCGCACATGCTCACACACGCACACACATCATGTAGACCTTGATACAGACAAATTTCTGCCGTGATATAATGTAATAGTTTTCTTCCTCCATATGAGCCCTGCCTGAAAAGGCTGGGTCACTCCATCTCTCGTCTCCATGCTGAGTTCAACCCTTTCTCATTATTGGCAGATCACCTCTCTGAAGTATCCCCCCCCAAACTCATTTCCTTAAGACTTATGCCACACCTCTCCATGGACTTCACACCTCCCCCTTGAATGGCCAATTAGAAAGGTTTAGACTTAAGGAATATTTCTGCGTAGAATGCAATTAATATCAGTGATAGGATGCAAAAACTAATTTTATCATAGGTTTTACACAAATGTTCATGTATATCATATACATACCTGCCTGTGCATACATGTGTGTTTGGGTGTCAGGTTGCCAAATCCTCACAGTCATCCTAACTGCACTTAGAACCTCCTAACTGGCTGAAGCACATCCCTGGGTGTTTCCAGAGATAGTTCACCGATGAGGGAAAACCTACCCTTTGTCCCCATAGGCTGAATAAAGAGAGGGGAGGAGAGAAAGCCAGCCTAATGCTATCCCTCTTCCTTTCTCTGTTTCCTGACTCCCTCCACTATGTTTCCCCTTGATTCTTGATTGACTGAATGAACTTGAACTGTGAACCAAAATCAGTCCTTCCTTCATCGAGGTATTCTTTCAGTATTTAAGTCACAATAATAAAAAGCTAAGATGCCATGTAAACACAGGTGTTAAAGGTGTGAACATCATGTGTGTGAGTGTGCATTAGTTATGTTATATTTATATAGAAATGTTGTGTGCATCTTATTTTGCTTTCGGTTGCTATAACAGAATGTCTGACGCTGTGTAGGTTATGGTGGAAAGAGGTTTGTTTAAGCTAGTCATCCTGGAAGTCCAGAAGCAGATCACCAGCACCTCCTTGGATTCTGTTAAAAGCCTCAAGACAGGAAGTAGACGAACAAACGGTCACAATTACAGAGGGACAAAGAGCATGCCTCTAAGAACCCGATCTGAGAGAACAAATCAATTCCCATGAGAACTATTTTGGTCTCTCTGGAGAAACCTGAGTCCCTCTTAAAGGCTCCACATCACCGTCCTGTACACTGGCAACCAAACTTCATCCTAGGTTTTGGCAAAACAAACCGCATCCAAGCCACCAAACCAATCACCTTGAGCTGTTCATTTGTTAATTCTAAAAGTTCTAGTTAAAGTGTGGTCATGCACTGTCAAAGTTGCTCCATTTAATTTTTAACAGTCTAAACATCTATTGAGAGCTTTGGTATGTACAGACTACCGACCCCACAATAAAGACCAAGACCCCAATAGAGGAGTGGACTCTGCCCTTTGGAGTTCAGCCCGCAAACACTGTCACCTACTTAGCAGCACACTTGCAGTACAGTAGCAAGAGCTGGCTTGAGTATGTCTTCCCTGCATTATAGACAGTAGCAGCCAGATCTCATCAGAGATCCCGGACATGGCATACAGCCACAAAGAGACCAATTGCAATGATACAGTGCTAGGTTTATAAATTAAGTCCATGTCCAGCCCGCGGATATGTGGTAGGAAAGAACTCGAAAGTCTGGACTGGTTCCCTAGATGTTAGAAAAAGAAAACAACACTCTAAAAAATTGTGACTTTTTAAGACTGGGCCCAAAGCAATGATCGTGTTTGTAACCTCCTGCTAGTTCAACTCATTAATAATTTACAGTAATGTGGGCTCCAGCTTCTACTTAACTGCACTTCAAAGGGTTAGAGTCGCATTTACCACTGTTTTATTTAATGTAGCCATGATTAATTCACTAAGCAATTATTTTTTCTTTGTCCTTTTAGGGGAGGAGCTTAGAGCGATTTCCATAGGGTGTTGTTTATCATTGGAAAATCTTTAAAGCAAGCACATTTTGCAAGCTCTCTCTCTCCCTATCTGCCTCTCTCTCCATGTTTCTCTGTCCATCTCTGTCTCTGTCTCTCTCCCTTTCTCATCTGTTGCTTCTAGTTTACAAAATTTAATTGAAATGGTTTTGAACAAATGCCAGGCTGTCTGTCTGCTTAATAAAACCTTATGAAAGAACAATTAATCTATTACCTTGTTCTTGTATCTCAGAATATGCTAGATTAATTTACTAGCAAAGTGACTCAATCACCATAAACAGTGCTTAAACAATACCGAGAACTCCGATGGGTGAAAAGCGGCCAGCCCTGGAATGATGTTCTCTGTCTCACTTGGAAACAGGTTAATGGACGAAACCTCCTCTCCGTTGACTTTGATCGGACCACCAAGACGGAAAAGATCTACGATGACCACCGGAAATTTCTACTGAGGATCGCTTATGATACATCAGGGCACCCAACGCTCTGGCTGCCTAGTAGCAAGCTGATGGCCGTGAATGTCACCTACTCATCCACGGGTCAGATTGCCAGCATCCAGCGCGGAACTACAAGTGAAAAAGTGGATTATGATGGACAGGGGAGGATTGTATCCCGGGTCTTTGCTGATGGTAAAACATGGAGTTACACATACTTAGAAAAGGTATGCCCGTGTTCTAGTGCTCAGATGGGGACGGGATGATTAGCATTCTCAATCACACCGAGCAGGACGAGAAGGAAAAAAACACAGCAACACATGACTGAGTTCCATTTGTTATTCTAAGCATCCCTGTGGCAGTCACAGAGGTGCAGGGTGATGAATTTCTGTATTAGCAAAGTAGTTTGGCCTTAGTTAAGTTCTACTATCTGAGACCCTTTTAAGTGATTTATGCTGTAAACAAACACGCTAACACCGTGCACCTGCCAAGCTCCTGCACTGACAACATTCACAAATTAGACCCAGGGCTTGCACGTCATTTGTAAATAATTTCTGCTCGGGCTCTTTCATTTAAGAGAGAGCTCGCATTAGTACAGTTAAAACTGTCAGTTGTGTGTTGTCCCTGGCAGAGCTTCAACGGAACCATAAAAAGCATGCAGAGCCTATTTATGCATTATTAACCGAAAGAGGCTATTTTCCTAGAAAGCCATACTGTCAGATACCGTGTGATGTCTCTCTCTCATTTGCATGTGAGAGATAAGCATCATGACTTGGGCCGGTTCCCATTCTTCAGAGCTGTGCACAATGCCACAGATGGAGATTTAGAACTTGGAGGTTTACACATGTGCTAGGCGCTAAGCTGTAGGCTGTGCAGCCTGAGGTTTGGGCTGGGGTCAAGAGGAACGGAAGGGGGAAGAAGGGAGGGGGGTGTTTCCTGTAACTCACTTCTTAAAGAACAGAATCCACCAAAGAGCATTTCCACGAATGTTTCATCTGCCTTTGGGACAAGCATTAGCCACAGAAAATGATTTGGTTTTGAGTGCTTTTATGCCTCAAATCTCTCAGCGCTATATTCCCAATTACACAGCACCTAAGTTACAGCCTCAGCTCTTGGCGTTCACTGCCTCCAGTCCTGTGGATGTTGAAAGTTAAACAAGGAAAGGTCTGTCCCCCAGAACAGTCATGAGCCACGCAGGTCACTGCTGAGTCCGTGCATTCGCCTCAGCAATGGCGTTATCCACTAGAGGCGCTCTACTGAACCCCTCGGTCTGAACCTAACCCTTTATGCCTGAGCCCATCTACTTCACAGCAGCCCCCCAACCAGATTCAGAAATCAAGGTAGGTTGCTACCACCTTATAGCACCATGTCACCTCTAAATGCTTCCAGCAAGGATCCTCCTGGCTGGACTCTGGGCCGTGGACTGTCAGGTGACAAAATCCCTCCTGCCGTCACTCTCTAGCCACCCGGCAGTTGTTTAGAGACCACGGATAAGCTCCCTGTACACATGCCTGCCTAGGAAAGTATCCTGCCACCTGACATGTATTTCAATGTCTAGCCCAACAAGCTCCAAGAGGACTTCTGCAAGCGGGAGGGGCAGAGACAGGAACATTAAGACTAAGTGCATGACAGAAATAGCAGTAGGAATACCCCGTCCCCACAAAATAATGGATATCATAATTTGACTTAAAAATGTTTAAAGGAAAGCAAAGGGAGCATTGTTGGTTAGAACTACGTTCACACAGCGACAAAGGCCACTCTGAAAATCATCTTCATGTATGTGTGAGAATCAGAAAACCCAATGGGACCTTCCTTCTTATTATCTCCTAAGTTTCTAAAACACCCCCCCCCAAGACTGTGTCTGCTTCCTTCCTAGGATAGGCACACCAAATCCAAACCTATTTATAGCAAGACCAGTAACAGTTGACTAATCACCATCAAATATGACTTTAAAGACCTGCAGAACTACCTCTTGTGGAGATTGGTTGTTCAAGCCTTCCTGGGAAGAACACAAGCCATGCGTTAGCCAGCTTTCTGCTACTGCAACAAAATGCCAGAGACATAACCTGTTGGGAAGAATGGTTTTAGCTCTCAGATGACTCAGTCCATCATCACTTGGCTGTACTGTGACAGGGTCTGTGGTGAAGAGGCACAGCAGGGAGCATGTGTCAAAGTTGCTCACCTCATGGGGCCAGAAAGTAAAGGAGGAAGTGGGGTTCCAATGTCCCCTTCAAAGGCCTGTTCCCAATACTCTAACTTCCTTCCATGAGGCCTTGCCATTTAAAAGTGTCACTACCTCCCAGTAGGACCACAGACTGGTAGCCAAACCATCAACATAGGATCTTTGGGGGGACGTTTCAGATCCCAATCATAACAAGTAAAAATTGTCACTGCTCGTGACCACACAAGAGACTCTTCCGGAACCTGAGTTGTGAGAACTGTTTTTTAATTCAGTGGGAAAGGAAAAGAATGGGTTTTGACAAAAGATTAGATTGCGTTTCCATGCCAGACTCGAAAGAATAAGCCCCAGAGGCTCCCACCTCACTGTCCTTCCTGTGTGGCTATCATTCAACCTTTTCTGATGGGGGTCAGAGGAAGCTGCATCTCAGGAAGACCTGCCCTAGGCCTGCATTACAGTTGGGCCTTCCTTACTCAAACAAGCTCAGGGTTGACCTTCTCTCTGGTGGCTCAATAAGTTGATGCCAACCATCTTTCTGTAGGGACCTGGGTGTGGGTAGTAGAGATTTTTTTATTTGTATGGTTATTTTCCTCATAATTTAATACCAACACTTAGGGAGCCCAGAAACAATGATTGTAGCTCCTGAAGTGAAATTCAGATTTGGTATCTGCAGAAGGAATTATCAAAATGTTAGGCTTGTCTGTACAGATCCAAGGTTGAGATACCATGTCCAAATCCATATTTCTGTGAAGGGCATTTACAACCTGGTTCACTGTGCAGCTGATTTAGCCCTGTTTGTTGACATTGATGCTTTATGTACACATTATCCATTTAGAGCTAATTTTGTGTCTCTTCTTCATAAATAATATTTTGGCTTTGTTCCTCCCCCAAATACACAGGAAATTAAAACCTGATTTGAGTGGCTCTTCAGCCAAATGAGGGGGAAGGACACCTTACTAAATAATTGCCAATTATAGATAGGATTGCATTTCCCCTCTGCTATTTTCCCCTTGAAATATTGTCTTTAAACCAGCTTAGTCCATGCCTGCATTATGACTTCTCCAAATCCATTGACAATCTGCTGGTTGGCTGGGAATGCCTGGAAAAAGAATGGCTCAATCATGACAAGTAGCACATTATGAATCTTAAGCCACTAATTGCAGAACCCTTCACAATTAAGCATCCAAGCAAATTAGGCAGGAATCATTGACACCATGTAAGGTCAAGGATAACTCAATTAAAATGAAAACCATTTTTTCAGGCAGAATGTCCCTGTGTGTTTGTGGTCACTAAATCTGCTTTTGTGCCCCCACCCCTCCAGCCCCCACCCCAATTCACCAACCCTGGATAACAGCCTGTGCTCTCTTCACAGTCCATGGTTCTTCTGCTCCATAGCCAGCGGCAGTACATCTTTGAATACGATATGTGGGACCGCCTATCTGCCATCACCATGCCCAGTGTGGCTCGCCACACCATGCAAACCATCCGGTCCATCGGCTACTACCGCAATATATACAACCCCCCAGAAAGCAATGCCTCTGTCATCACAGACTACAATGAGGAAGGGCTGCTCTTACAAACGGCTTTCCTGGGAACAAGCCGGAGGGTCTTATTCAAGTATAGAAGGCAGACCAGGCTATCAGAAATTTTGTACGATAGCACAAGAGTCAGTTTTACCTACGATGAAACAGCAGGAGTCCTGAAAACAGTAAACCTTCAGAGTGATGGTTTTATTTGCACCATTAGATACAGGCAAATTGGCCCCCTGATTGACAGACAGATTTTCCGCTTTAGTGAAGATGGAATGGTAAATGCAAGATTTGACTATAGCTATGACAACAGCTTTCGAGTGACCAGCATGCAGGGTGTCATCAATGAAACTCCACTGCCCATTGATCTGTACCAGTTTGATGACATTTCTGGCAAAGTTGAGCAGTTTGGAAAATTCGGAGTTATATACTATGACATCAACCAGATCATTTCCACGGCTGTAATGACTTATACAAAGCACTTCGATGCTCATGGCCGCATCAAGGAGATTCAATATGAGATATTCAGGTCACTCATGTACTGGATTACAATTCAATACGATAATATGGGCCGGGTAACCAAGAGAGAGATTAAAATAGGGCCCTTCGCCAACACTACCAAATACGCTTATGAGTACGATGTCGACGGACAACTCCAAACGGTTTACTTGAACGAGAAGATCATGTGGCGTTATAACTATGACCTGAATGGGAACCTCCACCTGCTGAACCCCAGCAGCAGCGCACGCCTCACGCCTCTGCGCTACGACCTGCGGGACCGAATCACCCGCCTGGGAGATGTTCAGTACCGGCTGGATGAAGACGGTTTCTTGCGTCAGAGAGGCACAGAGATATTTGAGTACAGCTCCAAGGGGCTTCTGACTCGAGTGTACAGTAAAGGCAGTGGCTGGACGGTGATCTATCGGTACGACGGCCTGGGACGGCGTGTTTCTAGCAAAACCAGTCTGGGACAACACCTTCAGTTTTTCTATGCTGATCTGACGTACCCAACGAGAATAACTCATGTCTACAACCACTCCAGCTCAGAAATCACCTCCCTCTACTACGATCTCCAAGGACATCTTTTCGCCATGGAGATCAGCAGCGGCGATGAGTTCTACATCGCCTCGGATAACACGGGGACCCCGCTGGCTGTGTTTAGCAGCAACGGGCTGATGCTGAAGCAGATTCAGTACACTGCCTATGGCGAAATATACTTTGACTCCAATATTGACTTCCAGCTGGTAATTGGATTCCATGGAGGTTTGTATGACCCGCTCACCAAATTAATCCACTTTGGAGAAAGAGATTACGACATTTTGGCAGGACGATGGACAACGCCAGACATTGAAATCTGGAAAAGAATCGGAAAGGACCCGGCTCCTTTTAACCTCTATATGTTTCGGAATAACAACCCTGCAAGCAAAATCCATGATGTGAAAGACTACATCACAGGTAAGTTTTTTTTCCTTGCCAAGTGCTAAATTACTATTACCATTAGATTAATACACAAAGTAACTAGAATTGACCTTTTGGATATATTCATTTCTCTAAGGATCTATAGAGAAACCACAAAGGGAAAATGAAATACAGTTACTTCCCACTCTGCCTGACTATGCTCAAGGCCATGGTTTCTGAAATGACACAGAATTCAATCATCTAAGGAAGGGAAGAGATACAGAGAGCAGAAAACATGCTAAATTCAGAGTCCCGAAATTGAAATACCAATCGCTACAGTGGTGTGGCTTTATAGTCTAGTCCCACCCTCCCCCCACCCAGCCAAGTCCCAGTTGCTGTAGTGGTTTGATTTCTGTCATTACGACAAAATTCCCAAGATCGTCACCTACAAAGAGGGAAGGTTGACTCCACTTGGGAGTCCCATCAGCCCCAGCGCTTCACACCTGCAGCAAGCCAGCAGGCTGTAGAGTACATAGAGGAACAAACCAATCACATTATCACCAGGAAAGGGGCGGGAGGGGATCAGAAAGCCGTAATCCCCTTCAAGAACATACCACAAGGGCATAAAGACCTCCCACGTCCTTCCCCTCTCCAAGGCTCCCCTACTTCCCAGCAGGAGTACTCCAGGAACCAAGTATTTAGCAAGGGCACAGGTGACATCTGATCTGTGGCCTGAACAATGAAATGGGACGGGCAATGGCTGCCTGTGGCATCAGATGTCAGTGTGTGCAGAATTTTGCATCAAACAGTAACCACTTCAGAAACATCTCCTGCTGGGTTTCCCATACATATGTACATTTATAAAAGGAGTCCACCACATGATGCCTCCCATCGCCTCAGGACAGTTACTTGGCCCTCTTCCATGACGACATCGCTAACATCCACACTAACGTCGTCGCTAATGTGGAGTGATGACCAGGCTATAGGATGAGGGCCTTTCCAAGGTGGAATCCATGTGACTCCTGTGGCAATGGAAATGTAAAGAACCGAATTGCACTTCCGCCACCACAGGGGCACGTGATAGAACGCAGACAGGAGCTTACAAGTCCCGCTGTGGTCCCTGTACTGGACTGCCGCCATCTTCCATCCTCTTCTCTAAGAATTTTAGATTCCCCTGCTTCCAGCCTCCCATCCCTGGTTTATTCTGCCACATTTCAATGCATGCTGCTCGGAGGTTTATTTCTGTTTTCTCTAGTTGTTTTGCTTGAAGTTTTTCCTGCTGTGTTCTGGCTTGCGCCGGCCGCCCCATCAGCCCACCTCTGTCCCAGTTGAGTTTCTGAGCACACCAAGACATTCTCCCTTTTCTTAGGACCCGTGTGAAAAACGCTACCCCTGCTCCACATCTGCTTTCCACCTTTCCAAGTGACACGGAGCTTTCCCCGTGGCCCTTCCACGAGCCCAGCTGTAAGCCCCTTCCTTCGGCTTCACCAACAACTGTCTCAGCAATGCCCTGGAGTGTTCTCCGTCAGCACACTCAGATCCCATTGCCTTGCTAGGCAATGCTTTTCAATTCTAAAGACTCCAGGTTTCCTGTGAGCACGCATTGTTCAGAAAACAAGAAGCTGGCCTCAACCCGTCAGCATGCAGATGACAGAATTTTCCCCCAAACTTAAGGCCTCCCTGTAGCCACCCATGTGTACACTCTCCCAGGAAGGTAGCACCTTCCATCCCCTGTGAGCCCTGTGGAGACTTCTCCCCACCCCATTTAACAGAAAGGACAGCGCTGATTTTGCAGCCATGTGACACCTGGACAAAGGAGGTGAGAGTTTGTGCCCTAGAGAAGGAAATGGGGAGCAGGCAGCTCTCCATCATCCTGACAAGCAGTTTACCACTGGTTATTTGGGGTGCTGACAAGGGCTGACTGAAAGAGTGGAAAGCCCACAGCTCCTGAATTCATCTTCTCCTAGCAACACGGACTGCAGGGAATGCCATGGCAGCACTTTCTGAAAAACATCAAAGGAGAGATGGAACGGCATAAAATATATTAGGTGAAATGCAATTTCAAATTTTCCAGCAATGTGCTTAATATATAAAATAATCTACACCCAACTGTACTCATAAAGCGGCAAAGCCTGCTGAGTGGCTCTGTAAATCATAACCTCCAGAAGAGAAGAAAAGCCTTATTCTTTGCTTAATGGCTTTCGGGGTCACGTGACAATATTTGAAAATACCACTTTTAAAGGTTTCCATGTTCTTTCCCCCAAAAAGTTAGTCTCCACCTGTGCACAGCGAGGCTTTGAAGTCAAATCAGAACATCGGTGCCCTTGGCCAGGTTTGCCAGCTTTCGGCATTCATCTTTGATTAAGAATCAACTTATTTTACTCTCCTCAATCTAGAGGGTTTTCATTAATAGACAGTGGCTCGTGGAAGTCCCAGGGTCTTTGCACAACTACGCCTGAGGGCCAGTCACACAACTTCTACTTAAGACGGGCCTTTCCTAAGCACGAACTTCATTTGTTTTCTGCATCTGTGTCTCAAATTCTCACGCTGCTCTGCTTTGCTATTGCCGCTTTTGTCACTATTACTGGCACAGGATGCAATTTTGCGCTTCTGACAGTTTATCTACCCCATCTAAGTGAGTATCTATTACTCTCCATTTTCTGCAGCATTTGCCATAGTTCTGCTGTTGAGGCTACTGTCTGCATGTCTAAAAATAGACAGCGGATTTAAGATGGTAGGAGGAAGGCAAACTTGGTCTCCTTTTCAGATGAATAATTGTGAAACTGGATTGTGTTTTTTTTAAAGATAATTATGTAAATTCGTGGAAACACCCCATAAACTCTTACCACCTCTGACTCTGCATGATCTCCTTCTAGATGTTAACAGCTGGCTGGTGACATTCGGCTTCCATCTGCACAACGCTATCCCTGGATTCCCCGTTCCCAAATTTGATTTAACAGAACCTTCATACGAACTTGTGAAGAGTCAACAATGGGATGACGTGCCGGTAAGAGACCAAACGAACGAGGGGAAAGTGATGAATGGTGTGTTTGTCTCATTTACCCACATTTCATAGAGCTGCCCTTGTGAGGACTGTGCCAAAAGCAGCTTTTCTGTTTCCTTTTTCCTTTTTCTTTCTTTTCACACTTTTGAGGAAGGAAAACCACCAGTCCCACTGCATTTCTGTTCAGCATGCTAGGGGCCTGTGGAACAGGCCGAATCTGTTTCTGGCGATGCTAATAAAAACATTGAACTACACTATCAAAAGGTAGTAAAACGCAAAGGCTTATGTTTCTCGTGGAAGGCTTCTGCAGAGAACCCCAGGAAAAAGCATTGCTGGCACCTGGGAGCTGAAGGCCAGATTCAATAAACAGGAGAGCGGGGATTCAGATTTCCAATTAACAACCCAACAACGGTACCAGAACAGCGTTTGCAGAAAAGTAAAACGAAACATGTCCTCTAGTAGGGCTCTGTGACCGGGTGCTTGTAGACTTTTCCTGAAGCCAACAGATCAGGCCTGGCCCTGGGGTGAGAAGTAGAGCTAAGAAACAGAATGGGCAATTGTCAAGTCAGAGCTGCTGTGTCAGGAAGTGTGCCTCTTTAAATTCCCATCATTCAGGGCTCAGAAAAGAATGCGCATCAAGGTGCCAGGACTTCTAGCTCCAAGCGAGAATAATTAGAGATCGAGAAATTGGGTTACCGCTTAATGATAAGGGAAGTGCGGAGTTCCTAGAGAAGTTAGTCCCCACCTTGAGCAATTCCCTACCACTTCCGTGAATACAAAGAGGCAGTCATGACTATAACACACAAGTACACACATGGCACACCCAGTGCTCACAGATATGCTTTTCTGATAAAGTTTCATTCTTAGCATAAAAAAAAAAACCTGTGTTTCAGGTGGCACCTTATGTAATAACCAAAATCCATCGAGTATCTAGGGTCTAGGGGCCATTTTAACATTGCTTCCTTTTTTCTTTATATATATATATATTTTTTTAAACTGTGTGTACAGAGATTTGCATGTGTGAGTCCAGGTGCCCTGGGCCTTCAAATACAGATGAGGGCATAGGATCCGCTGAAACTGGACCCGCAGGCAGTTCTGAGCTGTCAGATGTCAGTGCTGGGAACCAAACGTGGGTCCTCTGGAAGAGCAATGTGCTCTTAACCCATGAGCCTTCTCTCCAGTCCCCACCTTAGCGCTTCTCCTGGCAAACATAGCTGCCCTGACGAAGTGCCATGAAGACGCTCTGAAATCTCCTAATGCATTTGCACATGCATGTCCTATCTGTATGACTTAACATGTCTGAACGCACTTTAGTCTGCCAGTGCAAATGGACCTGACAACTTTTCTCCTAGGCAGCCTTTCAGTGTGGCTCAAGTTCTCTGTCAAGAAAAGCGCTTCATAAGGACAGCTTAGGGATCACGGGGAAAGCTTAGGGGTCATGGGGAAAGCTTAGGGGTCACGGGGAAAGCTTAGGGGTCACGGGGAAAGCTACCGGCAGCCTCCCTCGTGCAGGAGCTGCAAATGAAGCAGATGTTTCCGTTTGGCCAGACAAATACCTGCTTGTATAAGTGGCTGGGTTAGGATACCCCAATTGCAAGCAGTGTGCCAGTGGAGATAGTCCATTGTCTTTCCATCTGCCTGAAATACTTATTTTCTAAAATTTAAGTTCTCACACCCGGATGGCCCCTGGTATGCTCATCCCAGGGCATTTCCACTCTGCAGTCACACTGGTGACTGTCAGCCACAAACAAGACAGGAGGCACTGAGGACTTACAGCATGGGCATTTAAAGTGTAGGAGAGCCTGGTGACCCTTAGCCTTTCCTTCCATCTGCGGCCTTCTCCGGAGCCCCCATAACCCCTCCCCCCCCCGAAAGCTACTGCTGTGCCGGGTAGACTGGCTTTCCCACGTAGAGTGGTTTGGGGGGGGAGCATCTAGAAATTGCCTCCCTTAGAAACTAAAAATGCAGTCCAAAGTAAGGGAAGAGATGGCCTTTGTATTTTTTATTGCGTTTTTATTTTGTGTGCACACACACCGCACTCAACTGCGCATGTGTAGAAGTCAGAGGACAGTTTGGTCAGGCTTGGCCGTTGGGACCTTTACCCAGTGAGCCATTCACCAGCCAATAAACTCATTTTTGAACATTTTAAAAACTAGTAGAATCACCATGAGGGAAGGAGATGCCATTCCATCCTCGCTTGGGTAGGCCTTCTAATCCCTGTAGAGCCAAGGGATTTTCAGTAAAGGTTCCGCACCTCACTCAGACCTGTTTTGTTTGATTGTTGATTCGGTTTGGTTTTGTGAGTGTGCTTGTTTGAGATTGGGTTTTGGGGGGTAGGATCTCGCATAGCTCAGATTAACCCTGAATTTACTATGTAGCCAAGTGTGGCCTTGATCTCCAGATCCTCCTTTCTCCTTCTCCCCAGTGCAGTGCTTTCAGTGTGTGTGTTGCGGGGAGAGGGGCTGCTTTACTTTTGGTCAACAAGCGTGGTTCCCATCAACCAGGCCCTGCGCACACTGATGTTCTTTTAACCTCCTTCCTCTTGTGTTTTGCCCTCCAGCCCATTTTTGGAGTTCAGCAACAAGTGGCAAGGCAAGCCAAGGCTTTCCTGTCCCTGGGGAAGATGGCCGAGGTGCAGGTGAGCAGACGCAAGGCAGGTGGCGAACAGTCGTGGCTGTGGTTCGCCACGGTCAAGTCGCTCATCGGCAAGGGCGTCATGCTGGCAGTGAGCCAAGGGCGCGTGCAGACCAACGTGCTCAACATCGCCAACGAGGACTGCATCAAGGTGGCGGCGGTGCTCAACAACGCCTTCTACCTGGAGAACCTGCACTTCACCATCGAGGGCAAGGACACGCACTACTTCATCAAGACCACCACGCCCGAGAGCGACCTGGGCACGCTGCGGCTGACGAGTGGCCGCAAGGCGCTGGAGAACGGCATCAACGTGACCGTGTCGCAGTCCACCACGGTGGTGAACGGCAGGACTCGCAGGTTCGCCGACGTGGAGATGCAGTTCGGCGCGCTGGCGCTGCACGTGCGCTACGGCATGACGCTGGACGAAGAGAAGGCGCGCATCCTGGAGCAGGCTCGCCAGCGCGCTCTCGCCCGGGCCTGGGCGCGCGAGCAGCAGCGCGTGCGCGACGGCGAAGAGGGCGCGCGCCTCTGGACGGAGGGCGAGAAGCGGCAGCTGCTGAGCGCGGGCAAGGTGCAGGGCTACGACGGGTACTACGTACTGTCGGTGGAGCAGTACCCCGAGCTGGCCGACAGCGCCAACAACATTCAGTTCCTGCGACAAAGCGAGATCGGCAAGAGGTAACCCCCGGGCCACCCCTGCGCAGAGTCTCCTGTAGCACAATCCGAACCGGACTCTCCAAAGAGCCTTCCAGAACGACACTGCTCTGCAGACACACATCGCAGACACACGCGCGACACAAACCAGAAACAAAGACAACTTTTCTGAATGACCTTAAAGGTGATCGGCTTTAAAGAATATGTTTACATACATATATCGCTGCACTCATTTGGACTGGAAGTATGAGAAGGAAAATAAAAGCATTAACGATGCAACGTTTTGCTGTGACCCTCTGTACCTTTGAGGCACTGTATTTAACAAAGGTTTTAAAAAGGAAAAAAATGCGTACAATGTTTCCAGATATTACTGAATTGTCGACCTTTGCTTACAGGAAGTAATCTCTACTTAGGATGTGTTATACATAGATCTGTTCATTTTAAAGTGTGGGGCAAAGTTACTGTTTATAGAACCCAACTACTTTCCCGTGCTACTTTGTAAAAGGACATTGGCACAAGGGACGTCTGCTTCGGCGGGGATTTAATAATGGATTTTACTAACATGGCTTGCCCTGGGAGGGAAAAACTGACAAATAGAATCCTTGTCACTGATAAGCAAAGGAAACCCTGATTTTTTTGTAAATTATGTGAGACAAGTTGTTTATGGATTTTTATATGAATTACAATTTACTGTACATCAAATATTAGTCTCAGAGGAGTTAATTTATGTAAAGTGTTTAAAAAGTTTATACTTAAAAATAAAATGATAAAAACATGTGAACTGTGTGATTTTTTTAAAAGGATTGCACCTTTTGTTATCTGTTATAACTGTACAGTATAACTTATTATATTGTAGAGATATAACAACTTATGCCTATAATGTCCAGAAGTGTTAATATTTTTGTATTAGGTTGGAAAAAAATGTGCAACTTTCTATCATGTAGATGGATAAGACCGTGCAATCCTAAATGGGTGGCTAATCAGAGAACTTTCTCTTCCTTCTCTTTCCCATCAAGACAGTGTCCTCAGCCATTATCAATCAAGAGGCACAGTAGATATCCGAGGCTGGTAGAATGTGAAGGGGGAGCAAACAGAAAACAAGACAAGGGGGAGAATGGGTTCTCTGGCCCTCTTGGGACCCTAAAAGTCAAGCTGGCTTACTCGACCAGAGCTTCTAATACTGTAGCGTTGTCCCTTGATGCTCCACTTCATGATGGAGGGAAGAGACCACAGTCTGATGCTCGGAAACCTTTGTGGGGAGGGAAGGATGTGATGTCATGGTAACCATGAACATGTATCTTAATATCTAGGAGAGATGGCAGAAACCGAGCAATAGTGAGCCAGGGGAGCCAACCTGTCAAGGTCACTCTCTGTGAGTCTTAGAGTTGGACCCTTAGGTCAGCAAGTGGGACCAAAGCAGGAAGGCAAAGTCCTGTAAGCCCACATGGCCCAACCATCGTAGGGGCTTGTTTGAGTACAGCCTGTGCTGGCCAGGGGGAGCCTGGGTGGTGGATGGAGTAGGAAGGAAACTGATCAGTGCCCCTGACTGCAAGCTTGGGGTTCCACCATAGACACCATCTGCACCTCTTGTGCCAACCCAGCCGCTCTGACGAATCTTTCGGGAGTACTAAATTCAGCTACAAAAATATTTTTAGAAAATATTTCTCAGTTCATTGAGCTATAGTACACACTGTTTTCCTCTATGTATAATGGTGATAAATATAGCAAGTGAACATGTCGTAAATATAAAGGTTCAAGTGATGTATTGAAAATAATTTTCTATCTGCTCTGTATGTATCACATACTCTAAACTGCACAGTGGGTGTGTTTATCAAGCAGATTGGCTGGGGAAGTTTCGAAATAGCTACTGAATTTACGGTTTCAGTGCTATTCCTGTTGCTGTGTATGTGGTAGGGCATACCGAAGTAATTAATCTTCTAATGAATGCTGATATTTTATTAGAATGAAAGCACAGATTAGCATTAATATTTTTTATCCTGGAAATCCTTTGGCAAGTACTAGGAAGCCCAAATTTAGAAAACTATGAGATTTCAAACCACGTAAACATGGCTCTGTTTGACATTTTATTTTTTAACTGTTAACTTAGGTGTTCACAGTTCTGCTGAATGGGACTTCGGCAGGACTGCGTTTAGCATGCTGTAAGTACTTTTGGGTGAAATAGGCTCCGAGTCTAAATTCTCAGAAATGTCTGTGATGTATTGACCATGAAAAGTGTGTACCACATGACGGAAGTGAAATTACACTCTCAACATCTACGTGGACTGGTCTTTACCGGGGCACCATTAAATGACAGATTTGGAGAGTCTCCTGGTGCTTATTTTAGAAGAAGTCAAATCAACCCAATTAGTGTCTTGTTAGTACGTATAATGAGCCTATTTCTTTCTAAAAAGGCTTGTGGTCTGAACGTGCTTTTACAAGAAATAGTGACCTTGGGGAATATGTAAACAAGAGATCCTTTTCTAAGAGTTGGTGGGGGGAGGTTGGGGGACTGTATAATGACAAGAATTAGCTTACAAAAACAAAAGAAATTGATATTCAAAGTATTTTAGGCAAAGCCAGTCAAAATGCTTTCATGATATTTTGAGATGTAAATTTTTGTCTGATTTGTATTGTTCTTTTCATTTGCCTTCTTAACTTTATATGTGACCTGAATTTTCCATAACTTGATGACTATAGATTGCATCTAGGCATTCCAATAAAAGCCAACCCAATGTGTGTGCGTTTACATATTTTTCTTTTCAAATCTGGGACTAGCCAGAATTGCTTTTGTGTTTGACATGGATGCAGAAGGAAGCAGATCTTGGGGTGCTGATTCAGCTGAGACCCCAGTGATGTGTGCTTTTATTACTGGTTTTGGTTCTTTTGTTTTTGTATTTATATCAAAATGACAGCTCGGAAGAGCGCACTTCGCAGAGGACTCTTCCCTGGTCTACTGTAGAAAAATGTCAGCTACACCTCCACAAAGACACACTAGCTGGGAAAAAGAATTGGGGGAAACAAAACCATCCATTACTACTTGAAAAGCAGGTCTCCTTCCTGTGATGCTGGCATTGAGTGTGCTTAATTAAAACACTTGATTAGAATAATCAGTTTGGGCCTGATAGGTTCTCAGCCTCCTGGAGATGTCTAAATCTACATATAGACCGACTGATTAGGGTTCGCTTTGTTCAGCAATTCCAGGATGACATGCCACGGCTTCGATTTTAGTGTGAAAAGGCAGACTTCCCCTTGCTCGCTTTGCAGTGACAACCTCAACTTGATACCGTGCGGATGTCACAGGAATCAGGTAACTCCACTTGGCTAAAGGGTCTAGTTTCTTCTCAAATTAGAGTTTAATATGCTCGAAGCACGGGAGCCCAGAAAAAAACAAACAGACAAACAAACGCTGTGGTTTCCAGCCCTTCCTCTCTGCGATGCTTTCCCTCTCCGAGCATGCAGAAAGAACAATAGTGGACGTGGATTTCAGATAAAGAACTGGGTACCGAGCGCACCACTTCGCAGTGAAGCGTGCATTTGTATTTACACTATTGCATGTTACCTAATGGTCACAGGAACCCTCAAGCCCTTGAAAGAAATGATGATGAGAGGATCCTGCCTTCAAACCCCTGACCACGCCCACTCCTCTCTTTTCTTTGGTCTCAGCTGCTCCCAAATGCAGCCATTCCGCTCACCTGGTAAACAGCCACCAGGCTCTCTGAGTGAGGTGCTTTTTGGAATGAAGGAGTCCAGAATAGGAAGCCTGAAGGCACTGATCCATGGCCTGCTCTGTCTGTGACAAACACCACCTGAGCAGAGTGCAGAGCTTGCTGTACTTATAGGTCTCAGCCCACCCATAAAATGCCACCACCCAACCCAGGCGAGATAGAATGACATTTAAGCTCCTGTAGAGTGAGTGAGGCAAGACCTCCTCTGGAAAGCCTTGAAGGGCAGTGTAGCAAGATCTTACCCCTTTCACAGATACCCAGACTCCATCATCCTGTCCTGAAAAGAACCGAGCTTGGCTAAGCACTCTGGTCCACAGCAAGCAGTAAATTCTAGAAGGCAAGGGAGAGGGAACTGAGAGAAATTTGAGTAAGTTGTCCAAGTAGTGTGGAAGGAGGTCAAGCCAGGAGCAGAGTTCTCTATCAGGAAGCAGCCTTTTCTACCTTGCATAGTCCCCCGATAACGCTCCCCGGAAGGTTTTGAGGTACCACCACCCCTATCTGCATAGGTCATGAGACGTGTGCTGTGTGCTCCCTTTCACCTGCCAATAATTCTGGCTTCTTGGCTCTCGTGTAGAGAAGTGAGTCTTGCAAGCAATGCTAATGAATGTCCATCATTTCCAGAGGAAGGGCTAGAGATTTTCCATAGGTCACCCATTTGATCATCCTACCAAGGCCATGGAAAAAACTGCAGGTTGTTTCTGTCCTTCCTACTCACCTGAGCCACAGTAACAAGCAGGAGTACTAAAGAGGGGTTGATAATACTGCTGGAATTTTCTACCCTCTGCTTCGAGCCACATACTGAATATTCTCGGTTGCCAGTTTTCTCATTTGTTAATTCACCACCTCTACGACGGCCTCTTGATGTCAGTTAATTACTAATAACTTTTAGGTAGATTGAGGAAACCTTTTCACTTATGAACCGACTTAAATTCCTGCCATGGAGGATTACAGGATTCCTAGGGCCCTGTGTATAGAGAATTTACTACAAACCAAGGCTGAGCTTAAAGTAACATCATCATTCGGTTTAGAGTTAATGGGCTCCACGAAGCAAATTTAATAAATCCTTCTGGGATCTAAGCAGAGGAAAATTAAAATTAGAAATATAAATTGTGACTTTTAGGGCAAGAGAGTGGCTTGGCTGCAGCCTTCCTGCTTAGGGTGAATTGGGAACGGCCACAGCCATTTGGGCCTGCGTTAGGAAGGGAGACCTCATTCTTTTGCACAGTAGCGGAGAGTTCCTGAATGCCACAGACCCTAGCCATTTCCATCCGACTTAGCTCACTGCGTAGAACTGACAGGATTTGCAAGCGGTCCGCTGGGCGGAAAGGAATTCTCTAAAGTGTTTGCAAGTTCACTTTATCAAGGGGAGGGAAGCATCGATACCCAAGGAGGTAAAATGACAGCTTCTTCTCCATGAGTGAAGGCTGAAAACAGAACGGCTCAGAGGAAGTCCGAGGGAGCACACCAACTAGGCTCCCCAACCACCGGTTCTTGTCACACAGTGATTAAGCAACTGTGTAAGTAATGACCTACCCCATTCCAAACCGTCCTCCAAGACAAATGGGTGGAAAGTGAAGTCTACCCATTGCAGAAGATACTCCTTAAAAAATCGTGCTCAGGCCTCCTGTCTCTGCATCCTTCTCCTTTCTTTTCTTACTCCTCTTTTTCCGGAATGACCCCAGCAAGAGCTGCCTGGGATGTGACCAAAAAGATTAGGCCTGCTTTTCTTCCCCTTAGGAGGAAAACCATGCTGGTCCATTGATAAACCATGTGATTTTAACTGCTGCGGATATCACAGGAAGACGAGTCTTTCATCCTCAACTTATTGACAAAAGGTTATAAGCAAGCAGGTTTCAAAGTCTCACTTCAACGGTGACATTCTCTCCAAGGTCAGGCCTGAGATTTCCACGTCATTCTCAACCACTGACAAGGGACCCTGTGTAGGACAGACAGGTGGAGGGAGGACGGGAAGGGAGACAACCCAGCTTTCTTGAGGTAGGGAAGGGAGAGACCATCTTTCCACAAATCGGTCCTCCATTTCCCTCTTGCCTTCCCCCCTCAGTTTTTCAGGACTCTGGCTTCTTTGAAAGGGAGAGCCTGTCCCAACCTCTGGTGGCACCCTGGAGGAGTGAGCCTCAGCAGAGCCCTGTGTCTGGGTCATGGCGGCCGCGAGGCGCTTTCCTGAAGGGCTCTTGTGCCCCCTAGCGATAGGCGCCTTAGGTGCGGACTGTCGATGTTAAAGCTGTAGCAATGTCCAGAACCAGAAACAAACAAAACATAAAAACAATGGAAGGCCTAAGATCTCCCTCTCCCCCTCTTCCTCTCTCCGGATGGGCCCATTCAAATGACCCTCTCTGGTCCCATTCTACTCTGCATAAAGCGATTCCTTCTGCTTCGTGCACCGCCTCAGTGAGGCCGGGTCCTTGCAACACTCACTCCCGTAAGATTTCCCCTCACGCCAAGCAGAAACTCTGTCAAGCCGTGTTCCTCTCGCCTGGCAGATCAAAAGAAGGCCCTTCCTCCCAGGTGTTGTCCGCAGGCTATCTGAGCTCCTCAGCCCACTCAGAACAGTGATTTCTGAAATACATTGTTTACCTTCTACTTTCCATGTTAACAGCCCTGTCGCTGGGAAGACCTTCCCAGAAGAACAGATCATTTAAATTCAGAGTGGCATTTTTATTTCTGCCCAAGCTAGTGCTACAATGACAGGGAGCCTGGAAAAAGCAAGCTTCTTCCTGATTCCGCCGCTCCCTTCCTCCCTCAGCTTGGCTTCACTGCAAGGGTGAGAAGAAAAAAAAAGGGGAGGGGGGCTTTCAACCTTTTATTTCTGGGTTGTCATACAGAGAAGCCAGTAGACGCACATGGTAAGTGACAGTATGTACCTACCTCTAGAGACTGTCCCTGGCTAGATAAAACCTACTGACATTTCTGGAGGCTTCTTGGGGACCCAAATATGTAGGCCCGTTTTCCCACTTTCTCTCTGAGATAAGAAAGGAGACTAGAGATGGCATGTGGAAGTCAAAATAGCATGGAAGATAAGGTGGAAAACCCCTACAGCTTCATGAGAAGATAAAAATGGACGCTAGCTGGATTTCCAGATTAGAACATCTTGCCCTGACAGTACCACCAGGCCAGGCAAGCTGGGGGATGGGGAACAAGTATGTCCAGCTTGTGTCTTCACAGCTCATCAGTAAAGGTCCCTCGGGTGCCCCTGGAAGCTGGAATGCCAGGCAGAGACAGGCCCATGCTAATAGCCACACCTAACACACGCACCAAGAACACTGGGGAGCCAGTTTTTGCAGCTGGATTAGGAGTATCAGTCCCGGTCTTGGGCCCGTTTTACCTGGAGCCGAAGCAATGGCTTCTCCATGTTGTTTCTCTCACCGGGCCTCTGCCAGGGTACATGGGGGTCCTTCACACACAGCCCCTTCCTGTTCTGACCGCTGTGACTCTCTTTGGTGGCTGCTGGGGAACCAGCCCTAAGACCCGAGTTGTTGCCTCTTGAGTATGAACTGGCAGCATTCCAGCTGCTGAGGTCTGTATCATAAATCTGCACTCCGCTGGAGTTCTCCACTTTCGTTCCCAGGCCCTCTCACCCACCGTCACATCTAAAGGCAGTGTGCTGTGCCAGTAGTAAGGGCAAGGGAGGCAGGCTCCAGCTTGGGGCTCTTTGAAGGCAACAGGTCCCCAATTACTTCCCACTCATTAAACTGTGGACACAGCCTTGCCTGGCTCTTGTAAATCAAAGAAAACACGACTAGCCCTGCCATACTCCGGCTCTGTCTGCAGCCTTCACCAATTAGCACTCTAGTTAATCAAACTTTAGAAGGTCCCCGGAGAGGTGGGGAAACTGGGAGCCGTCCGGAGCAGAAAAGACCCATTTAGTCTCAGCTCCACCAGGTTGAAAGCGGCATCAAGCAGTTTCCTCCATCTTTAAAGTGCATTCTGCACCTCCCATAAGCTGTGTGTGTGTGTGTGTGTGTGTGTGTGTGTGTGTGTGTGTGGTGTACAGAGGGAAATGAGGGTGGACAGAAAAGCTAGAACAAAATTGCTCAGGGTGGTTCTAGCCCGAAGCCTTTTCGCATCTCTGGAGAGTGCTGCCGAGCTGTTAGGATCTTTCCCTAGCAAAAGAAGGGAGTTCTCTCCCTGGCTTCTTCCACCCTGGCACGGAATCTTCATCCTTCCAAGATGGCGTGAACAGTCGGTGGGTTTTGAGTCGCAGGAGCGTCATATGGAATAACATTCTGCTTCAGAGCACCACCCACAGCCAGCTTCCCAGGCTTTCCCCCATTCAAGAAAAGGAAATCCAAGACTGGCTGAGGGAAGTAAGCAAAGTACAGTAGGCCAGCATCCTTGGGTCAGAAGGCACAACGGAGGCACAGCAGGGCTTCCTTCTCTTGGCAGTCTTGAAGGCCAAGAGTATACTGAGCCAGAAAGGTGTCATGGCCAGGAAATGTCCCTACTCTACCTGGCCCTGCTCAGTGTTCTAGAATGTCTGGCATCTTACAACACTGGAGGCCCTACTAATGGGCATCCCAGATGATGACCCAACACCAAGGCTGTGTAATCTAGAGTCAAGGTGAGCAACGGGATTGTGACATGTTTCAAATGCTCTTCTCAGTGAGATAAATACAGAGCTCCCATGAGGCTAGGGAGTAAGAGTGGTAGGACAGTGACCTCCCAGTCCTCTTCTGTCTCCCCAGGGGCCACTTGGAGAAGAGCTGCTCTCAGTAGAGTCCAGAAGGAAGCCTTTGCTCAGGGAAAGTGAGGCCAGGCTTCCTAAGGGACCAACACAGGAACCTGTAGAGGGACTGATCAGAGAGGGGCCTGACAGAGCAGCCCAATGTCACAGCTTTGCTCCTGTGTGCCCTCAGACATAGCACCCCAACCCTCATTAGCATCTGGAGTCACGCTAAGAAACTGATCGTCTAGCTAAGGACAGAGCATTTGAAGTGGGGCCTCTGGATACACTGACGACCCCCATCCACACACAACCCTCAGTTAGGATCTGGCTGCAACTCCAGACAACAACGTTAACCTCTAATAGGATACTTGGGGCCTCAGCTGAGATCTGAATTCTAGACAGAAAGATAGAACAAAAGAACCTCTCTCTCTCTCTCTCTCTCTCTCTCTCTCTCTCTCTCTCTCTCTCTCTCTCACGCACACACACACACACACACACACACTCTTCTCCCCTACTAGGGTAGGACAGACACATCCCCTCTCCCACAGTCTCTGCTCTCTCCTTGTTTAAAGTGTGTCGAGACTTCTGCCTTGAGCCCTTCTTCCCATCACTCCCTCCCTGAAACTGCTTGAGACACGGGCAGAGGTTACATCCCCTACCGCTGTCATTGGAGAAGCTGGCCCTGGTGGACCCTTCCTTTTCTTAGAGTGGGAAAGCCCAGCCAATAAGGTCAGGAAAGCAGCTCTACTGAAGTATCCAGTCCCTTGGGAGATCCCTGGTCCCTGTCCTCCAGCTTCACACAGAGGGCCTTGCTAACCACAAAAGCCTCTTGGTATTGCTGTTGCCTTGAAAGAGGCAGGGCAGGGGCTGCATATCAGAGATGTTCCCTGGATCTCCTGCTTCCTTCATACCATTCCCATACTGCACTTCAGTAACATGGGCCAGAAAGTCAGAGAGAAGCCCAAAGAGGGCCGGAGTCCGAGTGCCTTTGAGGCATGCCATTGATGGTTTCAACTGTGGGTCTTGTCTACCAATCACAACTCACATAAAACCCACGCAAAGGCCTAGTTGCTAGGACGGAACAGGGAGTGGGCAGTGCCCTCTACAGATGAGAGGCACTGTGGGAAGTGCTGGGGGGAAAAGGCCTCTGGAATCTCCAGCCCACCAGGGACAGCAGACACAGACAAAGGAACCTCAGTCGATGTAGGGGAGTTAGGCTTCCGCAAGGGGGTGGGGCTGACTTGTGGCGGGGGCGGGGCGGGGGCAGTCCACAGCAGTGATCAGGGATCAAAAGAAGGGCAAAGCTGTACAGACTAGACTGTAGGCAGAAGTGTTCCCGAGTCAGACTCCACCCTGGTCTTGCGCTAGCTATGCGCAACTTAACATTCTGCAGGTCCTTCTCTTTTGCAGAGTGAGGATTCCAGCCCTATGGGGTTGCCATAGATTAAGCAAGTCTTCAAACAGCACTCTGAACGGTCGCACGCTTCCTGTATAGCTCCTAGGTGTCAGGATCTCAGGCTGATCTAGGTGTAAACCCAAACTTCTGTGGGGCAGGGAGTAAGTCCTCTTCCTGCAATTCCTGGCCCAGGGGGGTCAGAACCCCACATGTTTGTTTGGACTCCAGTTTAAGCAGGATGAGGAAGTGACTGCTGGCAGATTCTGGGTCCTCTTCTTAGTGGTGCTGGATGATGATGGTCCTGTCTGGGTTTCAGTCCAGAAAAAAAAGTCTTCCAGAAAAAAAAAAAAAGTATTCTGGTAAGGCTTCATCTGCCACCACACAAGTTAGTAATTCACCCAAAATCCACATCTACTGTAAAAGGAACAAGAATTGAAACTGTAATGCACAAAGTCCAAGCATGAAGTCCCACGCTCCAGCTGTCTACTCAATCCCTCTCTGGCATCCCGAGGTCCCATGTGCTAAATGCATCCTACAGTCCAACTGTGTGGAATGGCTCCCACTTTTGAAGAAACACTACCATCCTCACATCCTTGAAGATTCGCACATGCTGTTCCCACTGCCTGGGTACCACACTGGTATTTCTGGCTCCACGTTGCCCCTATTGTTTTCACCATAGCCAGTCCAGTCCCCCTCATGACCAGATCACAAGTAAACCCAGCTTCTCAGATCCCTGGATCCTTGAGCAAGGTGGCCCCGAAGCATACTCTATGGTTAAGGATGTACCACCTATGTCCATGTCCCAGACACCGTACAAAATAAAAAATAGCTTCTTCATTCCTCAAGATACCCAAATGCCCCTGGGGACTTGGCCCTTGTTTCAAAAATAAACTTTAAATTTAAAAGCTGCAGCCATTTGTACTGTAGAACTTAACTAAATTATTGAAGAGCTAATTAACGGTTCAAAGTAGAGACATAGCAGGTGGTCAGCTCCCATAATGCCCATGGCTTTGGGCTTGCTCTCAGTGTGACAGAGTCCTTTCTAACCCACCTGCCAGCTCTTCCTCCTGTAGTTCTCCTCGGGCTGGCCTCACTCCAGAGCAGAAACAAACTATACTGAGTTCACGGAAACTGAATAGCTAGGGCTTCCCCTTTGTCTTATTAAACTCACCAAATAAAAATGTTGTATTTCTCTAAAAATGGACAATTGTGAAGATAGTGACAACCCGAAGAACCTAAGGGCTGGTTCCCGCCACCAGCACCTCCCACTTGGGACCTTATCTCTGTCAGCTGGAACCTTGGCTCCGTCCATCTGCTTCCTCTCCATCAGCCACTCCCCCCCAGTTACAGGTATCTCCAGACCTGGCCTTGGTCTCCCTCCATATGTAACCTCAGGTGACATAGTGAGGACATGGTCTCTTCCTTCTGGCTTCTACACATTTCATCCTGCCAGCCAGGATGGGTGTCGGCAGCATCCTGTGAGACCAAGAAGAAAGTAGCGCAGGGCCAGGCCAAGCTCACTTTTCCTCTGCTGGAGGCTGTGGCACAGGGTGAACTGTGCCTGGTCCCTCTCAGCAATGTGGACATGAACTGTCCCAAGAACTTCACTGCATACTGGCCAGTTCTCCAAACCCCTTACATCCATGGCCCTCCTCATCCTCCTTACACCACAGATAAGCTATTCGCTCCATCCCAGCACTGTAGACTCAAAGGCACAGAGGACTATGCGCACGCCACTCACAGTCATCAAAGTTGATTAGCATCTATGCAGACCTGACTCCAGAATCTAAACTGCTTCCTGCATTTGACATAAAGACAAAATAAAGCTGGAGACCAAATACCTAAAAGCATGCCCCACCTGCTCTCACACTGTAACAATAAAATCCTTAAGAAACCCTACCAGTTTCCCAGACTCAGCACAAGCCATTCTGTTGGCCCTACTATGCTCTCCTAGGAGTCACCAAAGGCACGCTGTGTGCTATGGACCACAGGAAGGATTCAGACACTGCATCTCTAGTGAGCAGCGTTAACCCTGCAAGTTAGGTTTTATCCTTTTCCTGTTGTACAGAAAAGACAACTGAGGTCAAGGGTCCATGTGAAAAGCTGGGCCAGAACTTGAATCCAGCGATGCATGGCTTCAAAGCCAGAGGCTTTCTCTCCTGGGGTCTTCTGCCCCCACGGCATTACCCCTGGGACACTCTTGAGTTAGTATCTCCGGTCTCCATGGCACTTGGCAGGTGGCGAGTGAATGAGCTACAGTAGTGGATGAGCAGCAAATGACTGGATGAATGAACAAATCAATACCCTCTGTCCAAGAGCACCTCAAAGATGTGCTTCCCAGAAACTCATGTCTGACCCACCCGACCCAATGAAACACCACTCCGTACTCACCAGCAGCCAAAGGAGCCTTCTGGGTACCTTCCTTGCTGGTGCCTGCTCTTGCACATGACAGGAACAGCAATGCCAGCCATCAGTCCTTAAAAAAAATGCCTCCCACATTGGCCAGGTGAGTTCTAAGACATCAGAGTTAGAAGTTTGGGGAGTATGGAATTTGGGAGTTTTGGTCCCAAGGGGAATGGGGCATGGGCCAATTGGGACAGGGTTTCTGGAAAGCACATCTTTGAGGTGCTCTTGGACAGAGGGTATTGACCCATCTGCAGACATTCTCACCATGATGCTGGGTTGAGTCATCTTGAGTGGTCCTGTTGATCTTTCTGGGCTTTGTTTTGAGGATGAGGGACCATCACTTTTTCCATTAACAGGCTACATTCTCAGAGTTTATCTTCATGTCCAAGCGAGACACCAGGACCACAGAGCTCCCCTAGGGCTCAAGTGTCAATCCCCCTGCACATCAGCACCCTGCCTCTGGCCACACTGACCTGGCCACCCGCTCATCTTCCTTACCATCCCGAAAACTCCCTGGCTTTCACCTTAAATTTCCTGTCCCTATTCCGAAGAATTCAACACAACTCTGCCAACTGGCTTCAGGTTTGCCAACTGCTCCTGAGTCCCCTGATTCACTGCACACCATTGCCACCTCCCCAGCCTCCCTCCTCCCTTTCCCCAGGAGGGAAATTGAAGACAGTTTAAAATAGAACGAATCAGAGTGCAGAGGCTGATGCCAAGTGCCGCTCAGCAGGGACTGCAGTAGGCTCGAATCCCTCCTGCTGGAAGCCGCCCCCCTCCCCATAGGCAACACAGAAGCGGCCCCCCCCCGCCTCTCCCGTATGTTCAAATCCTGCCAGATTCTCATCCAGCTGGTGGAAGGGATGTTCAGACTGCAGGCTGCTGGCAGTGCTTGGAGAGCCAGCAGGGAGGGGTGCCAGCCGATCTAGAGCTTCCCTAACTGGAGTAGCCAGCAGGCCGCCACCTCCACCAGCCCTTCTGTGAGGCCTGGACCTGAGGACTTCGGCCAGGGGAGAGGTTGGAGAAAGGGGCTGTAGTTGCCAGATAAAAGGCAGGACGCAGGAGCCATAGGAATTTCAAATCGACAACGAAAAAGCTGCTCATGTGAGGTTGTCCCAGGGAATATTCAGAACATGTTTGTGCTAAAATAAATGTTGTATTTGTTGTCTATCTTAAACTCAGAGTCACCTGGCTGCCCTGTGCTGTGTAGCTTTTATGGATGTGTGTGAGAGACCTGGCAACTCTGGGTGTGGCTTTGGAACACAGAGGTGACTCTTCCCATCACAATTAACCTTCCAATGAAGCAAAAGGGAAAGCAGGAAGGAAGGAAGGAAGGAAGGAAGGAAGGGAAGGAGGGAGGGTGTGGCAAGTCCCCCTGTTACCCGAAACCAGTATGACAGATTGGGGAGTTTCTAACAACAGAAATTACTGTGTGCACTCAAGCACCAGTATCTCTGAAGATGCTCACTGCTAAGTGAGGCTGGTACCCTCCTGGTCAAACCCCGAAGTTAATACAATTCAAGCCAAATCTTTTTGAAGAAACCTGAGCTCTCACCTCTTTAACCTTTCACACAAGTGCACCATGACCTCGAGCTAAGCAAACCCCAAAATGTGTCTACTCTCTTTCCTTTTATGACTGTAGACTAGGCTTGAACCACATAGTGAGCAGGTTCAGGAAGGGGCCAGCCCCTAGACAAACGGTTCTTTACCTGGAGGTCGAACAACCCTTTCACGGGGGTCACCTAAGAGCGTCAGAAAACACAGATATTTGCATTACTATTAATAACAGTAGCAAATTACAGTTAAGAAGTAGCAACAAAAGAAAAATTTATGGTTGGGAATATCACCACAACATGAGGGACTGTGTTGAAAGTCTGCAGCATTAGGAAGGTTGAGAACCTCTGCCCTAGGTTATGGAAAGTCTCTTGGAGCAAAATTCCCATGCTGCCCTTGCTTGGGGAGAGCGTTGCTTTGAAAAGAACTCCTGTGCTTGCCTTGTCTGCTTTGTGGGTGAGAAATCTTTCTGCCCTCTCTTGTACATTGTCTGTGCTTGTTTTGACTTTGCACTTTCGGGGATGCTGGTCCCTTGCATTCTATCACAATGGCTTTGCATTCCCGGGGATGTTGGTCCCTTGCATTCTGTCACAATGGCTTTGCATTCCCGGGGATGCTGGCCCCTTGCATTCTATCACAATGGCTTTGCATTCCCGGGGATGTTGGTCCCTTGCATTCTGTCACAATGGCTTTGCATTCCCGGGGATGATGGCCCCTTGCATTCTGTCACAATGGCCCTGGGGAGGATCTTCCACTGCCCCCCTTGAGCTATTTTCTTGTGGGAGCTGGTCACCCCAGGCTTTTAAAACTGCTCTGGTCTGCCACAGTCACCACACAGCCTTCTCCTCAGGCAGCCTCTGGGTTTGCCTTCTCTGGTAGTAGCCATCATAATGTGCACACAAACACACCCTACTTCAGTGTGCCCTGGTCACACTTCAGTCATAGTCTCGGGTTTCTGCTACACGTGAAAGTGAGGGACTTTCTTTAACCCAGTGAAAGAAACTAAGGCTGATTTTGCTCTGCACGCCCTCATACCCTCCTCTCTGGAAACTTCTAGATCTACATGGTTTTCAAGCAACAACAATAGTAATAAAGCTGTGGGGGCTGGTGAAGGAGCTCACTCAGTGAAAAGCTTGCTATACAAGCACAAGGACCTGAATTCAATCCCTAAAATTCACGCAAAACAAAGCTAGGGCTTCCAGGTCTGGAGAGGCAGAGGCAGGCAGATCCCTGGGGTTCAGTGGCCAGCCTAGCCTACCTGGTAAGCTAAGCTTTGGGCCAGTGAAAGAATTTGTCTCAAAGCAACTGTAGATGGCCAGTGCCTTAGGAGAAATATCCAGCTGTCTGTCTTCCACATACATTTACTCTCTCTCTCTCTCTCTCTCTCTCTCTCTCTCTCTCTCTCTCTCTCTCACCTACTTGATATGTCCACAAATCCCAAAAGAATGTTCCAGAGTAGCACGCTGTATATGCCTTGTATAGGAGCAACAACACAGAGGCTACCTATATCTTCCTCTTTCAAATACCTTATTGAGAAGGATGCCCATCATGATAGCCTCCAGATGCCAGTGTGACATCATAATGCTACATAAGAAAACTCTAGAAATGGTGTGCATGTGTGTGCATGCCTCTGTGTGTGTGTGTGCGTGTGTGTGTGTGTGTGTGTGTGTGTGTGTGTGTGCATGCTTGTGTGTGTGTGCATGCTTGTGTGTGTGTATGCCTGGGGCCAGCAGCTAAATCTGTGAGCCATGTCCATGAGTTCCACCTGAGGAAGGGGAACTGCCCCAGGCTCAATGGCCTACAAGTCCACACGTCCTGCTTACCCTCAGCCCAGACTTCATTTGAGCCAGGGTCTGGAGCTTGGCCAATGGGGTGCAGAAGCTGACAAGAGCCCACAGTTCCAAAAAGGGATGACGACTTCATTGGCTTCTGAATAGCCTCCCTAGCTCTCCCTTAGGGGAATGGGGAAGAGGCCAGTGGCTGTTTCCAGGTGAGCTTTCTGCACCCTCTTAACTACTAGAGCCCCGTATCTGTCCCTAGCTGCAACCTCTCTGTCGCTGCAGTGGCTGTGTCTGGAATTCAGGGTCCAGACCTTTAGGAGATTATGCAAGCCTCTGTCATGTCACCAAACATGCCGGACGCCTGCACTTAATATATGAGGCATCTCTGACTAAAGAAGCCTTCAGCTACCTAACAAGCAATAATTAATTAATGGAGCTTCTTGTCTGGGTAGCCATAATAAATAGTAACAGAGTAGACAGTAGTGTGTAACTTAATGCATTAAACCAACACACACACACACACACACACAATGAAACACTCTCCCATTGGCTGGATCTGCAGCAGAACCCATGATATTCTGTGTTTATGATAGCCTCCTAATCAGATCAAAGGCTCAACACATACATCCTCCCTGTCCTCAGCCTACCACAGCCCACCCTTCCATACATGTAACGACACCCGTCCTCCCTGTCCTCAGCCTACCACAGTCCACTCTTCCATACATGTAACGACATCCTTCCTCCCTGTCCTCAGCCTACCACAGCCCACCCTTCCATACATGTAACGTTTTTCAGAGATGCGGGACTTCAAAGGCTGAGTCTTTCATTATGTGGCTGCCGGCTGCAAACGGCCTGGCTCACATGGAGAGACTCAAAGGCATGGGTCTTTGATGCATTTAAGATGCACTCATCCTTCCAGGTTCCACTGAACCTTCTAGTGCCTTGCAGAGACTCTGGCCTCAGAGCCGACTGGGCATCAATTGGTGCATCTTTTGTAGAGCGACCACAATAGGCCCTGGTACAATTAATGGAATATTCTAATATAAAAAGGAGTATGTCATTTCTGAGCAATCAGTTCACACATATCCACCGGTGCCCCATCTTCCGTGGGCACCCTTTGTTCAGACACACAAAGTCTTCCTCTGATGGGGAAGTGACAACTCAATGTCCCCAGAGGGAGTACCAAGTACTGAGAGCCCAGGCACAGAGAAGCAACTTTGGTGAATTGCAGAAAAGAAAGTAAGAGATTTTTGATAATCTACAGTTCCTATCTGTCCCCAGGCCAGAAAGAATAGTGTGACCAAGGAACCTGGCACTTCTTGAGGACAAGAGCACAGAAAGGAGCTTGAAAACAAGTCTTGTCCTGGCCATATAAAGAACAGGAAGGAACGCAGGCAGGGGAATCTCCCACTTTCCCATAGGGCCTTCCTACTGGGGGATGACAGACAGAGGAGCAAACGGAGTCGGAAACTTGAATTTAGAGGTCTCAGACACAGAATTTATTGTTGTAATCAAATAAAGCTTACAGTCAACTTCCTCTGACACATATAAAATGACAGGCAGAATCATTACGGTGCTATTGGTAATTAGTTCTCCTAAATGTCTGCAATTAGAATGTATTGTGCACTAACCCACCATGCATGTGTGAGGGTCTATGGAAGAGAAGGGATTTGACAGCTTGGCTGTGCCTGGCTCTACCCATGAGACACAGACCTTTCCACTTCCTGGGTGGAAGATTCTCCATCATTAAAACTAGACCTGAGCTGAAGAGACAGCTTAGAGGGTAAAAGTGCTCACTGCGCAAGGGTGAGGAACCAAGTTTGAGTCCCCAGGACCCAGGTAACAATTTAGATGTATAGTGTCAGCATCTTTGAGCTCAGCACTCCTGACGGCAGAAAGGAGTGGAGACAGTCCCGCGAAGAGCACAATGAAGAGACCCTGTCTCAAATAAGATGGAAGGCAAGGCCTTCTGACCTCCACATGTGTGATCACGCACACACACACACACACACACACACACACACACGTTCAGCCCACGCATCTTAACGCTAATAACTCTCTTCGCTCTGCTGCTCCTCTGAGGTGTCCTAGATCACTAAGTCAGACAATGTAATTCAATTTATTGCTATCTGCTCATGAACCAAAGCCTCCATTGTCCTCACTAAGTACACTTAATCAGATTGCTTTCCTAGCACTTAGCTCCTAGCCAAGAGCAGCAAGAGTGACCACGGATCCCCTGGCATCCCTAGTGCGCTCATTTCCAGGAATAAGTATAGAAGAATGCCAGACTATGTACCACGGAAAATGGACAAGAGAAATTATCTCAGATTTGGCCTTTAAAAAATAACTTAATATCTTATAATCCCCTTAGATCCAGGAGGGAAAAGCCTAATCCCAGGGCAAAAATTCAAAGTAAATTTCTTCTTAGATCCTCATCCTCCCCACCACTCAGATGTCCTCTAGCTTCTGACATCTCCTTTCTTCTGCCTCTCGGGAGTCCAAAGTTTTTATGTTGCTGTCTGTCTATAACCTGTGCCAGCTTCCAGTGGCCTTTGCCTCCCCGCACAGGCCGTGATCAGCACTAACTTTTCCTGTCTGCCTTTCCTCAGGGTGTCATTCTCCTGGGTCAGACCCTGAGCCAAGAGGCTCCCCCTTTCCTGTGGTGATGATCCTCAAGGCAGAAGAGAAGTCAAAGTACCGGGAGGAAGACCGAATGAATTAAGAGAACGGACAGCCAGCAGCAGGCGAGGGGAAGTACTTACAAAAGATACAACTGATAACTGACCGCCATATAAAATACATAAAGCATTGTTAAAACTCAACGATCAGAATACAGCCCAGGTCATGTGTGATGGTGGGCACTTCTTTAATCTCAGTACTCAGGAGGCAGAAGCGGATGGGTCTCTCTTGAGCTTTAGGCCAGCCTGGTCTACACAGTGAGTGAGACCCTGTCCAAAAACAAAAACCCCAAATCCACAACCCAGCTAAAATTGGGCCCAAGACTTGATGGACACCTCAGCAGAAAAGATATATCAAATGACAAATAAACATAAGAAAAGGTATTGGCATCAGGGATCAGAGGACTGCACATCGGGACAGCAGTGAGCTACTCCACATCAGAACAGGATGCTTGCAAGAGTCCTGGTAGCAACGGCACCAAACACTGATGAGGAAGTGGGACACCAGGCACTCCCTTCTTTATAGACACTTCGGGAGACAGTCTGCAGTTATCAAATGAAATACATCCTTCCCAGCTCTCCAGTGGTTGCCCTTTTTGGTACTTTCCAAAGGGAATTGAAAACTTATTATCACCCTCAAATCCTGTCCATGGTTGTTTAGAGTACCTTCATTCATACACGGCCAAACTTGGAAATAGCCTTGAATGGTATTCTATTTATAAGACAGGATCTCACTATGTAGCCCTGGCTGCCCTTGCACTCACGGAGAACGCAATCATTGTCTTTGGATGATGATGCCAAGGCGGTTCGTGTTCATCAGTCATAACGATTGCACTGTCCTGATGAGGGACAGTGGCAATGGTGACTATGCATGTGATCCACCCTGTCTGTCTACATGCCCGTCTTCTTCATCCTCCTTTCACAAGCCTATGAGCATAAATACCTCCTACAGGTCTGCAACGAGGCGGACAGGGCACCAACTGCTCCATTAAGCTACCCGCTCCCACACCCATCCCTTGCAAGTCCAGTCAGGAAAATGGCTATTTCAGTAGAGGAATTTAACATAAGGAACTGGCTACAAAGAAACGGAAGGCCAAAAGGGAAAGGTGACTCTGAGTGACAGTCAAGGAAAGAAGATACCAAAGGCAAGGCAGCAGTGCGTGCCCTTAGATGAGGTAGCAGAAGGGCTGGCTTTAGTCAGAGCTAGAAGCTTCGCGAGAGGACTTCTCAGACTAAGGACACAGGCTTCCGAGCTGGGGAGCGGCCAGTTTCTGCTGGCTAGCTTCGAGAGAATCTGGAAGCGGGAACAAACTGCTGCTGCCACGGGGACAGAACAAAATACGGCAATTGGAGCCATGACAATGACGGGAACAGTAAACAAGCAGGAAGTCCCTTCTCCCGTTTCTCTCCTTCCCCTGGCTTCCGAGGCTCCCTATTGGCTCACTAAGTCAACTGGCAGAGGAGAGAGGCAATTTCCAGAGTCCCGGCCAGGAGCAGAGAGGCGAGAATGGGAGAAGAGGTTTGGGGCTGAGAGAGGCAGATGACTGGAGGGCTTGCTCGGCTGGCAATGGCTCCCAGTTCCAACATTTGGCATCCTCTACTAGATATCCAAGTGCCTTTCCGCTGTAAGCTTGAAATATTCATATCACACAAAGGCCTATAATAGGAACCATGTATTTCAGAACAAGTCTACACACCAAAGCCATTCCAAGCCTTGCTCTCGGTGTCTCTGTGAGCACCCTGCTCACACAGGAGTGGGCAACGCTGCTGTGAAAGGTGGGACCGGACAGGAAGTCACCTATGTGGAGACCAGGCTCCCTCTGCTAGGCTCCTGGCACTTCCTGGAGATGCCTTCATCATTCCCTCGGTTACTGCAGCTGGCTCTGCAAACATTTGACTCCCCAGGGATCCCATCACATTTATTTCTATCACCACAACCACCAGCATGTGTGTGTGTGTGTGTGTGTGTGTTTGGAGGCCAGCACTTTTATCCCCAGGACCCAGAGGCAGAAACTGGGCCAGCACTCCCTCTAGTGGTGGCCTGAAAATTCCCACCATTTATTTTGCACTAACTCTGGACCAGGCACTGTACTAAGCCCCTGCTCCCACCTCTTCCGGATGCAGGGTCTTCTGTGGATAGAAGGATGCTCCCACCTCTTCCGGATGCAGACTCTTCTATGGATAGAGAGCAGATAAGGACATCCCCTGCACTCTCTCACCAGCCCTCCAGAGCAGTGGTCTGGACAGGTACTGTCCTTCTTGCTAAATTCCCAATGTCTCCAATGTGTTCTTTAACACCTTTAAACCATCTCAACACATTCATCTTCTGTCAAGGCTCATGCAGGCTCAGCTACTCATTGGTGATGGCCTCGGAGTAGCCGTTCACCTCCTGCATTAGGGCACATTCCTGCCTATGGGGTATGCGGGTATGCGATCCCCTGTGAAATACCCTCCTGCTCCCTCCTCCTTCGCATCAGGCAGTGAAGGGCCCTCCAAATGGACTCTACTTAGTCCTATTCCTCTAGCCTAGATTACAGTTCAGTGTTTAAGGATCTACTAGGATATCCAGTAATGCAAATAAATACAGTTTTAATTCAATAATGAAATTCTCCCTTGTCCTAAGACTCCCACTGACTGCCTGAAAACCTGAGTACAACCAAACCCTTTAAATCTGGTGGGTTTCCCTTTATATATATATACATATATACATATGTGTGTATGCATATATGTGCATGTATATATATGTGTGTGTGTGTGTACGTGTGTGCATATATATACATACATACATATATACATATATATATATATTCGTTTTTCAAGACAAGGTCTCTCTGTGTAGACTTGGCTGTCCTGGAACTCACAAAGATCTGCCTGCCTCTGTCTCCCAAGTGCTGGGATTAAAGGCATGCACCACCACTGCCCAGCAGGTTTTCCTTCATATTATATGCCTACGATAAAGTTTAATTTCTATGTTGGACCCAATAAGAGACGAACAATAGCAAGAGAACACTTAGAATACTGAGGTAAAATGGTATAAAGCTTTTCAATTATCCCTTTTTAGAGTTTTCTATGTAATATTTTCACATTACGGTTGGTCAAAACCAAAGACACGGAAGGCAAACTGTTACCTAAGGGAGGATTATTAGAAGTTTTAAAAATTCAGGACAAAATCCTTCATGGTCTTCATGGGTTCTGATTTTGGTAACTTGTCCAGACAATAAGTTAGCAATGCTCCATCCAAGGGCCGCACACAGCAAGGGAGGGATTTGTTCCTGATGCCCACACAGGGAGCTGCAGCTCTTCACTTGGCTGCTGAGAAGGCTATTGAGTTTGGGATTTTTTTTCTTAAATAGAAAGTGCATTTATATGAAAACAGAAAGGTGTTCTATATAGTTGACTTGTTCCTCTGATTAAAAATAAGAACAGGGTGTTTTTCATTCTCCGGGACGCCCACTTAGGGAATCCACCATAAAGTGATTAGTGAGACAATTACAACCATGACCTAACGCAACAACATTCGGTCCTTCTGCTTAAGTGCTACGAGAGTTTTCCCCTTGCTTTGCTGTTTATTGATTCTGTGTGCTTTCCCTTCTACCTTAATGATTCATAGTTTAAACTTGTCTACATGATTTATATACAGGCTCGGAGACACCTATTATTCAGCTCCACTCTCGAGCGAACACCCTGGGGACTGTGTCCCTCATCTCTTTCCCCCCATCTTTCTCATCATCAGTGGGGAGGGGGAGTTAGAGAAAGCTTGAAGGCATCTCGTGAACACAGAAGGAAATTGGTCAGGAGAGAAGGGAAGAAATCATCTCCAGGGACCAGAAACTGAGAGAGCTGATTAAGTTGCTGAGGGTCAAAGCTTAAACTAAACACAGACTCACCACCACCTCACTTCCCTTTCTGCAGGAATGGCTTGTCTTAGCAGATCGATTCACCTGGCTCAGCTTCCATCTTGATTCCCGAACACAAAGCGAGCCACAGCTACTGGCCCAGACTGTCCCAAGGAGGACGGTATTAATAACAATGACTGTGAATCACTTTTTCTGCACAGTTATTACCAGCGCTGTGTGGGTGCTTCTTATTATTATTAATAATAATTTGCCGCAGACTCTACCACTTTTGTGTAACAATGAGTACCTGGATTCTAATTATCTGTCTTATTTTAATATTTATGGAATTAATCAAACTTTTTAATGGAAAACCCCACAGTGAAATTACTGAGAGCATGCTTCAATGAAGACAGATGCCGCACGCTGTGGGAAACGACAGCTCAACTTTATTAGCATTACCCAGATCCGGCTCTGTGACGCAGGCTGGCCCCTGAGCCAAGCTGGCCAGCAGCGCCTAGCCTGGAGCCCTCAGCCAAGAGCCCTCCCTGCTCCCGGAGGGTGGGGGACCCAATCTGTGGCCTAGAAGAGGAACTCCTACATCCCATTGTCACCTGGGCCCAAAAGACAAGATGGCTTGACACCAAAGCTAACCTATTCACATGGGTAGCCATATAAGCCAAGTGAGTGCTGTGTCAATTGGCCCTGGCTGAGCTGATCCCCCAGGGGTAGAAGGGCTGCAACGCTTGGTTCAAGTACAACCCAAAGATCAAGGAAGATGCTCCTTCCAGAAGGAAGAACTGTAAGACTCAGCGTCACTTTGGTACCTTGACTGGTACCAAAAAAACAAAACAAAACAAAAAAACCCACCACCTATAGTATTTTTCAAACCCAGTGGATCGGAAACCTGGCCTGACATCAGCCAGTCCATTATTACCTAAGACCTTGTTAAATTTCCACAGTTTTCAGGGCCAGAGTGTAGGGAAGGGGACAGTGTTGCTACTTACACGCACTGGTTCCCTGTCACCATGCTGTCCCATAGTGTTTGCTATCTGCTCCCGACCCTCACTTTCACAAACATAAATTATAACTTACTAGCCGAGCAATTGCTTAGCATGTGGAAGGCCGGCCGTGGATTCAAACCACAGGAGGAGAGGGGAGACGATGGGAGAAAACAAGAAGGAGAGAGAAGGGGAGAGGGGGAGAAAAACATAATTGCTTTCTTCATTCCATAAACGATCAAAGAAGGCTAGTGATGTCAATCTGCTTGCTCACATTTCCAGAAAATGTCATTCGAAAAATGCTGGGTTTTGAACACAGGCTGTTTAATATTGGGGTCCTTGCTCTGTGCTCTCTGACCCTCCCCATTCTCTGAACCCCACTTGCTGCAATTCCTCTGTGTGGAAATAGGGGGCTGGGCCCCTCTGTTTCTGGGGCGTTGCACTCCTAGGCTCGCAGATGCATTTATCTAGCGTGGGATTTTTACATTATTCTGCACACCTCATCCTAAACACCCTTGGAGTCTGCAGCCTGAACGAGCATAGAAGAATCAGCTGGGGAAACTTCTAGAGCTCAGGCTGACCATTGTCAGTGAAGTAAGGGTCCGTAGCTTTTCTTCAAGAGGCTAGATAAGATTGTCCTGATAAGGTGTCCAGAAGACGAGGTTCCAACATGCAACCATGGTTCCCTTTGTGCCGGCTTCTCTCTGGAAAGCTCTGAAAAGTATCCAATGTGAGAGTACCACCATCCAGAGATTGCTCCGTTGTCTGAGGTTTAATTCTAAGGGATGGAGATGTATGTGTGTTTAAGGGTCTCGGTTTACTTTAAGCAGACCTTCTGGGCAGAGATACAGTTTGGGAAAAAAAGACAGCTGTGTGAAATTCACCCCAAGAAGTGAACGCTCTTCCGACAGCTGATATCCTCTTGCCCTGTATGTGAACTCTGAGGTCACATTCCCAGAGAGCTCACCCACACTTTGGGTATGCACACTCCTTTTGTTAAGTGCCTCTCCTTAATTAGTCTGTACTCAAATCTTTGCTTAATCTCTTTTTAATAAACTCTTGCTCTACTTCATGCTGGTTTGTCCCAAAAATCTTTTCTATACTAAAGTCAGGAATCCCAGCTCTACTTGTGTGGGGGTCTCCAAAAAGAATTCCCAAAACATCTACAGGTGACAATATGGAGCTGTCTCTGGCCCCTGCCTGCCTGTTGCAGCTTTACTTCAACACCACAGCAGACAATTCAGTATATGAAACAGGCATGTCTGTTATATTCGGGGGCCTCATCCCAGCCCCTGGCAACCATCTTTGGAATACTGGGCAGGAAGCTCCATTTCAAGTCCCGTCTCCTTGGTCCAGATTCCACCTCCAGTAAAGCATGCCAAACAGTGACCCCTCACCAAGGAGGGTCAAGACCACTCCCACAAGCTACTTAGGCTGCCCCCCCAGAGAATGAATGCATGGTCTCTGGGTTTTTTTGTTTGTTTGTTTTTTGGTTTTTTCTAAAGATTTATTTATTTATTATGTAAACAACATTCTGCCTCCATGTATGACCGCACGCCAGAAGAGGGCACCAGATCTCATTACAGATGGTTGTGAGCCATCATGTGGTTGCTGGGAATCAAACTCAGGACCTCTGGAAGAACAGCCAGTGCTCTTAACCACTGAGCCATCTCTCCAGACCCCGGTCTCCAGGTTTTGCGTGGTCTCCCTCTCTCTTTCTCTTTCCCTTGCCATGCTTTCCCGGTGCCACCCAGGAGCGCTGCATTAAACATGGGCATCTTTGACTCAGTTTCATTTGATCTGATTGGAATTATTTGCATTGGCAGAGGGCTCCTTTTAAGACATATTCCTAATATATGGAGGTCCCACGGAGATGTCATGGACCTCAAGTTTTTGCTTAACTGGTTAAATAAAAAATAAATAAAATAGGACAGGTGATAAAGCTCGGCGGGTAAAGGTGCCTGCCACCAAGCCTGAAACCTGAGTTCGATCCCCAAGACCCACAAAATGGAAAGAGAGAACCAACTCCCCGACATGCCTACTGTGACATGAGCACCCCCAGCCCTTCACATAAATACATAAATTGGACATTTTATTTACTTAAAATAAATTTTTATTTACTTAAATAATATTTTATTTACTTAAAATAAATTTACTTAAGTAAATAAAATGTCCAATTCTATTTTCTGAAGCCTGAGAACAAAGCTTATAATTGCATGAGACACAAAGAGAAACATCTTTAATTTAGCATGTCCTGCAAGGGGATCCCGATTCAAAGTTCCTCGTATAACTGTTATCAATTACCACTTAACAAGCATGTGAAGTAGATGCTATTATTATCCTCACCTTACGACGAAGGGACTTGGGTTCAGTGACAAAGAAGTGCCAAGGCGAGGAATCGAACCCTGAGCCATCTACCTCAAGACACCCCATGCATTTCACAGAAGGGCATGCCTGTTCAAATGTCAGCAAGGACGCATCCCCAGAGGGCAGGATGAAAGGAGCCAGCCGGGGAAAGCTGGGAACTATGGCCATGCCAACCAATGCATTTCCAAACTCCTTTCCTCTTGACAGTTTGTCTCTATCTCCCTTACTATCAGAGAACTAATTTATCAAGGGCCTTGGAGACTTCCAGAAGATCACCTAAAGAGAACAGGCCCAAATTAGAAATGTTTATCTTGTTTCAGACGACTTCCTGGTTCAGCTTTGTCAGAGAGCACTTTTGGGGGGAAGAAGTTGAGCAAAACTAACCTGCATTGGTATTCCAGGCAGGGAGGGGCCTGAGCTCCACAGACTATCAAAAAGCTCTGGGTTAATTTTTACAAACAATATTATGTGTGTGTATGATGTGCATGTATGTGTATGAGTGTACACAAGTGTCGTGGTCAACAATTGGAGGTCAGAGGAAAACCTGGGGTGTCAGTCCTAGCCTTCTACCTTATTTTGAGGTGTGATCTCTTGTTCACCACTGTGCACAGTAGGCTAGCTGTCCTGGATGCTTTGGGGTGTTCTCTGGACTCTGCTTCATGTCTTGCTATAATCACACTGAAATTACACACGTCTAGTCTACCATATCCAGCTTTTTTTTTAAAATTATTTTAGTTAGGATCTCACTATGCAGCCCTGTCTGGCCTCAACTTCACAGAGATTTGCCTACCTCTGCCTCTCAAGTGCTGGGACTAAAGGCATAGGCCACCATGCCTGACTTTCCATCCAGCTTTTGTGTGTGAATTCTGGTCTTCATATTTGCACAGCAACCTCCATATCCATTGAACCACTGGAAAAGAACAGAAAGCTGAACCCCTGCTAGAGTAGAAAGTCTGATTCTGGTTGGATCTTTTGCAAGAATTGTGGGAATTTGGGAAAATCTGACTAGGCCAAGGCTGTAAGCCTGAGTCAGCTCCAATCTAAACATTACTAACAAGGACATGTTTATTCTCGTCTATGATGCTGACTGAGCATGCTGTAGCGTCATGTTCTATGGCTTCACCATGTCTCTTCCCTTATTCTCTGCTAGAATGTAGTTTTAATTAATTTTCAGTAACAAGTCAATCGCCCTGTGTGCTTTCCCCTCCAAAGTGTGTTCGTCACCAGAGCCACATTAGTCATAAGCGACATTTGCAAACTAAAATCAATGTCCACACCACTAAAGACATCAGAGATACCAAAGGCCAATTAGGTCACCCCGATCAAGCCTCGAGAGATTGGCTCACCAGTCACAGGAAAGCCTGGGACTCTGTGCTCTCATCTTGCACCCCTCTTATCTGCAGGGACTGTCGTGGGGAACAACGACTAGACTAGTTAGGGTTCTCTAGAGGAACAGGACACAGAACATAAACATAAAAACAGAAAAAAGATTACTGGATTAGCTTCCATGGCGGAAGGCTGGAGCCAGAGAATGCAGCAGCTGCTCACTCCAGGAAGCTGAGAGCCTCAGAAGGGAGTCACCAAAGAAGCAGGCCCAGCCTTCAAGAATCACTGGTGTGAGTCCCACTAAAAGCCACGGAAGCTGCAGTTGATGTCCTCAGGCAATGGCGGACGCAATAGATGCGATCAAGAAGAATAGAAATGGTTGTCCCGTGCGGCAGCCAACTCTAGGTCCTCTCACAGACATACCCAGGATTCTGTTTTACCATACTCCTCGTATCTCCCAATGCAACAGTGTTGACGATCGGGATTAGCCACCACATCTAGGTACTCCATCCAGTCCTTGAGGCTCTTGACCAGGTCATGACTGAGGGAAGAGTCAAAGAGGAAGGCAAAGGGAGAAAGCAAAGGGGCTGGCAAAACAGAAGAGCAAGCAAGGGAATGCAGAGTGCAGAGGGAGGGAGGAATAGAAAGGGTACAGCTTGTGGAATTAGTAGCCTTGAAATGCCCCCCTGGATGTGAAGTCACCAACATCCATACCCATCACAGGGAAGAAAGCATCAAAAAAAAAAAAAGGAGCTGGGAAGATGGCTCGGTGGGTATGAACACTTGCTGAATATGCACGAGGATCTGAGTTTGGAGCCCCAAGGCCCCATGCAAAAAGCCAAGTGTGGTTATGTACACCTATAACCCCAGCGCTATGGGAAGTGGAAGCAGTCCTGGTGGAGGTTTCTGGATGCCACTCTACCTACAGGTTCAATGGCAGGCCTGTGTCAAGGAAATAAGATGGAGAAGAATATTGCAGAATGTCCTTCCTCTGGCCTCCGTGCTTACACACAAGTACATGTACACATACACACATGTGCACCATACATTCATACACACACACACACACACACACACACACGAGGGAAACATGAAAATAAAGAAAGACCACTGTGATGAGAACAAGCAAATGCCACTCCTCCAAAGTTGGCCGTTCTAAGAGGACTGGCCTGTCCTGGGAAGAACTCCAAGGCAGGCGTTGCAGTGCAGAGGGAAGGTTCCTAGCCTGTCCCAGCTGGAGACTGTTGCACGAGGAGGAGCAGGCTGTGTCCCACTGCCCAGCTCCAAGCCACGGGCCTGCTTTTGGTCCCGGCTAGCTTATACCTGAAATAATTACACAGAAACTGTATTCATTGAATTACTGCCTGGCCCATTAGTTCTAGCCTCTTATTGGCTAACTCTCACATCTTGATTAACCCATTTTCATTAATGTGTATCGCCACTTGACTGTGGCTTACCAGCATGAGTCTAAGCAGCGTCGGTCTTGGCCAGGAGAATCATGGCGTCTGCCACACTTCCCTTCTCCCCAGCATTCTGTTCTGTCTACTCAGCCCATCTAAGGGCTGCCCGATCAAAAGGCCAAGGCAGTCTCTTTATTTAGCCAATGAAAGCAAAACAAATGAAGAAGCACCTCCTACACCAGGAGGCGGTGTGGGGACATCGCAAGTTGGTTCGTAAAAGCGAGACGTCCACTTTGGTAAGTTAGGGGAGCACATTTGGCTTTCTTGAATTAATACTCAGTTGTAAGCAGGAAGCAAAATGAGAGCAGCTGCGGGTTACCGCCAGGTCCTCGATGCTTGGGGCCGACTGTTATAGGGGTAGGTGCGCCGGTGTGACTCACAGCAGGCTGGCTTTCTGGAACTGGAGCTAATGACAATGGGCTGGGTTCCGGGGCATACTGTTGCAGGAGTCCATCAATGCTTCGTTTCCAGAAAGGGTCTGGCTGTCGTACCAGTTGCTTGGATTTTCTTTGCTTGTTTTTCTGCGGCTCATGGCTTATCTTATTCTCACCAGTCATCATTTTTCTCCTGGATTTCGAGTCCTAAGATTTGAATCCATCCAGTCAAAATCGCCATTACCTCCTGTCCGGATGGCAGATATTGCTCTTAAAAAGTCCGGGTGAGCTTTCCGAGCCAGCCATCGGCAACAGCAGAGCAGCGATGGCTTCACCTTGCAGGTCCCAAGGCGATGGGTAGGCTGCCTTCCTCACCTCAATCTGGTGAATAGCCTGTGGTGAGCCATGGAGGGAGTGTAACAATGAGCCATATTCCCTGACAGGTGCCTTCCTTCTTTCAGAGGCCTGGCCGGGGGAAGGTGCTGTGAAATAACCTTTTGCTACACTGTGAATATGTGTCACTTCGATTGGTTTAATAAAAAGCTAACCAGCCAATAGCTAGGCAGGATTTTCGGAGCAGAGAGGATGCTGGGAAGAAGGGCAGAGAAGCCAGAAAGATTCGGAATGAGTTGGATACACAAAATGGGATAGAGGTAAAAGGTCATCATGGTAGAATGTAGATTAATAAAAACATAGATTAATTTAAGTTTTAAGAGCTAGTTAGGAACAAGCATAATCTATAGGCCAAGATTTCATAATTAATAAGAAGTCTTCATGTCATTTATTTTGGAACTGACTGGAAAGATCCACCTATAGCCAAAGTCATAATTCAGGGTCCTTTATGAACTCTTTATCAGAGACCTCTGAGACACTCCACAATGGGATCTGTTTTTCTGCTCTTCCAACCCTTTCCTTTCTTCCCTCGGATGCTGCATCGTGGGGCCCTTGGGCTATGAAGAGGAGCTGTCCGTCTGACCTCAGGTACCATACTCTAGGCTGACTCCTCAGCTCTCGCTGGCTCTCCTTCTGTCAGGAAAATGGAGCAGAACCTTGTAGGCTGGTGCTACTTTTCTTTTTGGCTTCTTATGCACAGTTTCCAAGCAAGGAAATAAATGAAAAATTGGTACTTGAGGTTCAGGCATAGTGGTCATTGACACCTGGACACTTGACAATGCTAAGAGCATTACCAAGTTCAGAGACCCACTTCTTTCTTAAAACCTTTTCCTGGTTTCTCATAGGCCCCCTTCCCTAGGGGCCGGGGGAACCTTGCCTCCAAGGACTGTCTTAACACAGAACTACAAACTGTGTGTCTGTTGTCTCTCTCACAGTTCCAGCACTAAAGTGTGAACTCAAGGTGTGCCCTCCGAAAACTGTAGAAGGTGCTTCCTTGCCCCTTACGGCTGATTTGCTGGTCTGTGCAAGCGTTAGTCCACTCCTCACATGGTCTTCTCCTTGCGCCTCTCCCCCAGTCCTCGCATGCCTGTGTCCAAGTTTTCCCTCTGTAGGGCTCTAGTCACAGTGGATTAAAGCTCACCCTAATGATCTCCTATGAACTCGATTAGATCTGCAATGACCCCATTTGGGGACAAGGTCACATTCTAAGGTAAAGGAACTAAGACCTCAGCCTCTCTTTCAATTCCTTACTATGGGTCTACAAGACCACCTCCTAAATCAGCCCATATCTCTCTCCCTCATGTCAGGGCCTCCTCCACTCACAGTGCACAATCTAGACAGAAAAATTCAGTTTCTCAGCCTAGGTGATCAACACGCCACCGTTGGATATCCGCAGACCCCACAACAAACCTTGTCTAGGGACTGAAGAACAATCTCCCAAAGGAAAGATGGGACACATGCGTTCCAGACGTTCCTCTGAAGGTTCCCTCAGGGAAAGCTACATCTGTTCTCTGTCTTCAGAATCAGCACTGTTCTCCCCAGGGAAGATAGCCAGTCCGTCCTGTGCACACTGATAAATCTGTCACCTGTCCCATCCATATGCTCCAAGTCTCACTCTTCCTTCTCTGTAGACTTGGTGGCTCTCTGAAAGAAGTTTACTAGATTCACAAAATGGAAACAGACTGGTGGGGTTCGAATGTGCATAATTTGCATTAAAATAATTCAGTAAGGATGCAGAGAGGGGGAGAGGGAGACCTCTAATCTACTCTCTAGGGAGAGGCTGTCTAGCATTTGCAAGGGTCACCTCAAGGGACAGGGGTCTCACATTCAAGCTAGTCTGGACCACAGGCGAGAATTAAATGTGATAATTCATTTTCACGTGTGAGATGAATGGCGCTGGAGAGATGGAGTTGCCTAGAAACAGATCATTTTACTTGCTTGAATGGGTTATAAGAATGGGAGTTGCGACACTATCATTTTTGGGAGAGAGTGGATGTCTACCTAGTACTGAGAATATGCCTCAGGTTTTTCTTCCAAGATTCCCAACAGAGTCTGTTGCTTGGTTTATTCTGAACAGTCCTGGATCCTGCATGCAGAATTCCGCCACACGGTTCTCATTAGATTTTTCTGGAAGTCAGTGAGCTGGCCCACTGCAGTGCTAGCCCGGCCTTGGAGAGCCAGTAGCTGGATGTGACAGCTCCTCCATCCTTATTCCCAGCCACACCTGAGAGGCATTGTGGGCACAGAGCCTAGGACTGAGTATGGTCTGATGTAGGTGGGCTTTTCTTTCCTACCAGCCAGTTCCCAAATAATCACACAGAAGCTTACTATTTATTGTAAATGCTTGATCAATAGTGCGGGCTTGTTACTAGCTAACTCTTATAATTTAAATTAACCCATATTTTTTATCTACCCTCTGCCATATGGCAATACTTTCTTTTAACACGGCATATTCATCTTGCTTCTCTCTGCCTCTCCTTGTGACCCCTCCAGACTCCACCCTTCTTCCCAGAATTCTCTGCCCCGAAAATCCTGCCTAGCCACATGCCAGTCATCTTTTTATTAACAATGAGAACAATATATTTTCACAGTGTACAGAAGGATTATTCCACAGCAGTCTGACTATCCCAAGGCAAAAGTGAGGATTCCATCAATGCCTCAGATGAAACTGGCTTGAGTAAGGGAGGCCTTGGTCATGCATAGCTTGGTCCAGTAAAGTAAAGATGGAGAGAAAGGTGATGGTGTCACCATGATGTGCTGAGAACAGAGCATTCCACTTTGTCCATGTGATGGTTAATCTTGGTTGTCAACGTGACAGGGTCTGGAATCTACTGAGGCACCATGCTGTGGGATATTTGCACACTGTGTCAAAATGTATTGCTGTGATCAGTGTAATAAAAAGTCAAACAGACAATGGCTTGAAAGAGGTTAGGCAAGACTTCTAGAGGACTCTGGGAAGGAGGGAGGAGTCACCAGCCAAATGGAGAGGGAAATAGGAGGTACAAGATGAAAGAGAAGTAATGTCACTTGACGGAATGTAGATTAGTATAAATGGGTTAATTTAAGTTATAAGAGCTAGTTAAGACAAGCTTAAGATAAAGGCCAAGCTTTCATAATTAATAAGAAGTCTCGGGGCCGGAGAGATGGCTCAGAGGTTAAGAGCACTGACTGCTCTTTCGGAGGTGCTGAGTTCAATTCCCAGCAACCACATGGTGACTCACAACCTTCTGTAATGAGATCTGGTGCCCTCTTCTGGCCTGCAGGCATACATGGAGGCTGAACACTGCGGTCATAATAAATAAGTAAATCTTTAAAAAAAAAAAAAGAAGTCTCTATGTCATTATTTGAGGTTGACAGTGTAAAGGAATGTCTGTTTACAGAAACATGCCCCCCTCTTTCTCTCTCCCTCTCTCCCTCTTTCTGCCTCTTTGTCTCTCTCTCTGTCTCTCTCTCTCTCTCTCTCTCCTCTGTTTGTGTGTGTGTTTACAGAAAGTATTCACTGAGGGGAGAAGACCCTCCCTCAAAGGGGCGACATCTTCCAAAGGGTAGCTCAGTCATAAAGAGACCTGAGGGGAAATCAGTGCTCCCGGCCTCCCCTCCCTGGCTTCCCTCTTGCTGGTGCATTCATTATCCCGCCCCAGGCTGCCGTCAACCCTCACTAGCAGATAGTATAGTAGCATGGTGGATGAGACACACAGACTGATGACAGATGACTCTCCAGGAATCTTCTAGACCTTCAATGCCAGACTGGGACTGCTGAGGTACCCAGCTTCACAGACGGAAGAGCTAGAGGAGTCCTAGGCCTCCCCTAGCATGCAGGCCACCACTGTGGGCCTACCCAGTACTTATTGTACAAGGCAATCTTATAAATCCTCTTTTATAATACATATTCATTCAGTCTTGTTCCTCTAGAGAACCCTGTCTGATACAGCCCTGCTTCTGTTTATTCAAAATTTTCTGCAGTAAAAATCTCCTAGAGAGGGCCTATCAAGATGGCTTAGTGGGTAAAGGACAACCTGAGTTTGATTCCCAGAACCCAAGCAAAGGAAGAAGGAGAAAATGGACTCCGCAAAGCTGTCGTTTGACCTCCACACATGCACCATGCCTTAAACACACATACACTGATAAATAAAAATTTTTAAATTCTTGTAGAGTGTAACAAAATAACTTATTTAGTGGTACTCAGGTTTATATTATTATACATTATCATGTCCTAAGTTTGAGTGTGCCTCATATAAACATCCTGTGTTATACAGTAAGCACACTGCATACAATGCAATCTATATTATAAAATAAATACTGTAAGGTTAAAAGAAACACTAAAATATATATAAGCAATCTCTCTGCTTCTTAGCCACTTTGGTAGACTCCAAACTGAGTTGGGTGTAAAAACACCACTGGAGTTTATACAAAGGAGGAATCTCAGAGAAGATTCTTAGCCCTTTGAGGGATGCAGAAACTCACTGAGAAGCCCGACACACAAGGCTCCTCTGTTCTAGTACATCTGCCCCCAACCAGCTCCCCACCAGGTCCTCCAGAAGCTGCATTCTAACCCTCGGAAGTCTGTGGTCAATCTCAAGGAGGGCTTGATTATCTTGGGTAGGAGCAGAAAGTAGACCCTTTCCATTCTTAGAGTCCTTCGGTCTGGCTCTCCAATGCCAAGCATCCTTACCCAGCAAACTTCAAAAGTTACAGACTCAACATCTAAGATCAGGTAGCAACTACAAGTACAAGGGAAGGGACCAGAGAGGACTGGAGTGGGTGGTGGGTGGGTTCCTCTGAAGCATTTCAGTTTACTTCTGAAAATAGAAGCATTATCTAAGTTTGGCCTGTAACTTACCTGTTTCCAGTCTCTGGCCTCAGACATTTGAAAACAATGTCCTGGGCCATTATAAAAAGTGGGTCAGGTGAAGACAAAGCAATGACGAATACCGTATGCAGAAGGGTCAAAGTGACAGAGCCAGTCTCAAGCTAAGTGTTGGAGCTTGAATCTAAAATGCCCCCTAATAGGCGTGTTCCCCACTTGGAGGTGCTACTTTAGAAGGTTGTAGGCCCCAACTGGTGGAACCAGGTTATTAGGGTGGGCATTTGAAGGTTTTCCCTGACACTGGGTTAGTCTAGTGAGCTCCCATGCCATGTCATCCCCACCATAACGGACTTTTCTGCAACCTCTGAAACTGTGAGCCAAAATAAATAACCCTTCCTCCCTTAGGCTGCTTCTATCATATTTATGGTTACAGGAATGGAAAACGTACCTAACACGCCAAAGAATGAAGACTGTTAGCATGCTCCTAGAATCTGGGAATAGGCAAGAGGGAAAGATTTTAGAGGGGATTCGGCCCTGCTGACGTTTTGATCTGGGATTTCTGTAATGATAAAAAATAGAAAGGTTAAATAGGTACCTTTCTGCAGGCCCTGCCAAAGTCAGCCACGAAGTAAACACACCACATGCAACAGAGCTAGTGCAGGTCTATTGGGGAGAGGGAGAAGGAGGGCAGTGAAAGAACGAAGGCCTTGTGGGAATGGAGGACACGAAAGAAGCAGACAGACAGATGGACAGAGACAGGGAAGAACCAAGAGGAAGAAGAGACAGAAAGATAGACAAGAGAGATAAGAGAAGGAAGAAGAAGCAAGAGAAAGAGCTGCACCTGGTGGGCGAGGCAAGGGGTGTTGATCTCCTTTCTTATTTGTGAAGACATGCATGAGTAAAAGAGGTTGTTAATTTCTCTGAATTTCAGACAAATTGTTCTGCTTCAGATGATGCTTGACAGGAGTTTGAGTCTATCACACGGGCCAGACCAGGGTGCTGATTGAGAAGACACCTTGGCTAAGTCATCCACTTGCAATACTCCATTGAGCAATGTTCCCCATTTCTGACACCCGTTAACCAGAGAGAAGAAACCCAGAAGGGTCCTTCCAACCAGTGAGGATGTGACAATGGCCTGCCCTCATTTCCCTCGAAAGGCCTGCACTTGGTCCGCCCTTGTTTCCTGAGAGCAGAGCTTTCACGGAGGGCTGTCCTCCGTGAGGAAAGCGACTTTCATCAGACTCTGCCACGGCGTCATCATGATTAGGGTGCGTTTAAAAAGTAATTAAAACGCTGTGTTGAACGTTAGGACGTCTGCTGAGCCACCGAGGAGAAACCCATTAATCAGATGCTTGGAAAGCTTCCGTCACTTCAGAGGCTGCAGTGACAGGGAACAGGGACCCAAGGGCAGGGGACAGCCACCTTTCTCTCATCTTTGCCTACTCTCCTTGATGGAGGAAAGCTCAGCTGATCAAAGCTCTGAGCACAACCTAGATGTGTAGTGTCGTTCATTGGCTTACATCCCATTCCATGTTCTCATGTGAAACTCACCTCCTGAACCTCAGATGGGATTTATGTTGGAAGATAAGGACTTTTCATAAGTAACCACAGTAAAACCAGATCAAGGTCAGCCTTAATTTGATAAAATTGGTGTCTTAGTCACTGCTCTATTGCTGTGAAGAGAAGCTATGACCGAGGCAATTCTTATGAAAGAAAGTATTTAATTGTGGGAATTGCTCGCAGTTTCAGAGGGTTAGCCCATGATCATTATAGCAGGAAACAGACAGGCATGACGCTGGAGCAGTAGCATGTCATGGGGCTTTTGAAACTTTAAAGACCACCCTCATCAACAAGACCATACTCCCCAGTCCTTCTCAAACAGTTCCATCAACTGGGATCAAGCTTTCAAACAAATGGGTCTATGGGACCATTCTCATTCAGACAGCTATAGCTGATATCCTTACCAGAAAATGGGGGAGGGAGATTAGAGCAGAAAAAAAGAGAGAGTGGGTGGTGTGATGGGCCATGAGGAGTCAAGAGACAGCCATCTATGAGCCAAGGAGAGAGCCTGCCTGGTCCCTGCCTCACAACCCTCAGACAGCATGAGCAGAGATCATATTTCCATTTTTTACTTTTTGCTTGAAATAAGGTAGTCTAGACTGGCATAGAGAAAAGGGGGCAGATTGCATTGTGATGCAAATACAGTAAGACCAAACACACAGAACTGGCCAGGACCAACCAACATGACTGACTGATGACCATCAACTAACTTTTGCTTCGTTACCATGGAGCTATCTTATCACTGCCCATGCAAAATTGTCTGCTTCCATAATCCAAACACTTCATATGAAAACAGAAATGGGGAGCTAACCCTACTCTGGAAAAAAAAAACTTAACCATTTCTAGAACCCCCCCCACCTTTTCCCTGCATGAATAATCACTAACCCCCTTAAAGTTTTCTCATTAAACAAGCTATCTAAAATCTCATCAAAGGGCTGGAGAGAAGACTTGGAGGTTAGGAGGTTAAGAGCGTTGACTGTTCTTCCAGAGGTCCTGAGTTCAATTCCCAGCAGCTACATGATGACTCATAACCATCTATAGTGAGATCTGGTACCCTCTTCTGGCGTTCAGGCAAATATGCTGACAGAACATTGTATACATAGATATAATAAATCTTTTTAAAAAATTAAAAATGAATAAATAAAATCTCAATGTCACGTATGTTCTCTCCAGAAGCCTAGGCTCATCCTCTGTCTTTTTTTTTTAAGATTTATTTATTTATTTATTATGTATACAACATTCTGCCTCCATGTATGCCCACACGCCAGAAGAGGATGACAGATCTCATTACAGATGGTTGTGAGCCACCATGTGGTTGCTGGGAATTGAACTCTGGACCTCTGGAGGAGCAGGCAGTGCTCTTATCCTCTGAGCCATCTCTCCAGCCCCTCATCCTCTGCCTTCCATGTACATAAAGATCTTTTCCTTCATCTTCAGAACCTCTTAAGAACCACAGTTAAATCTTGTCCCAAAATTGTTTTCTGTTTTGTAAGTCAAGATCCCAACTTCTCCTGAGTGAAGGCAGGGAGCCACATCTCCCACAGTGGCACTGACACCCAGAACTGAGACAATCCCTCTTGTGTGGAGGCAGGATAAAAGGACAGGAAAAATTAAGGGAAGAAAAGAAAAGAGTCTCACAGCCTGTGGTGAAGTTTGCCTTTCCTGACGACTGAGGGTCAAGAAACTTCAACGGAACTGATTCAGAAAGAATTTCATACAGAGACGTGTGTCTCCCTAAAGACATCACAAATGAGACTGTTAAAAACAACACATGACCTGTGCTTGTTTCATGCCAGAATGTTGAATTTTACATTAGTTTACATCCCTAAATCTAAACCACACACCTCACAGGGACCACCCTACAATTTCGTTGACAAAAGAGAATTCCTTAAGAAATATGAATAAACACATTCTTTATTTCTGCTTCATTTCAAGCTTTATTTAATCTTTCCAATCATGTGGATTGTATTCTTTGGGGGTTCTAATTATAAAGTCATAGGCTCTCCTATATAACCATTACTACTGTCTTCTGAGACGTGTCCTCCCATGTTTTGGGATTGTGCGCTGCACTAGTCTTGTATGCTGTCTAAATACTTAATAAACTCACTAACTTTGATTACTATCTCTATGACTGGCCCTGAAATTCTTATCTGTGGAATAGCCAAGGATCTGGCTTTAAGTGGAGGGGTTTTGTTTTGTTTTGTTTTTCAAAATAGGGTTTCTCTGTAGCTTTGGAGCCTGTCCTGGAACTCGCTCTTGTAGACCAGGTTGGCCTCGAACTCACAGAGATCCGCCTGCCTCTGCCTCCCGAGTGCTGGGATTAAAGGCATGCGCCACCACCGCCTGGGAAGTGGAGGTTCCTGAAGAAGAGAACTCCTTAGCCTGTTGGCAGAAGCACCGGGCTATTTCTCCTGCTGTACCTCAGACATCTTGAGCCATCTACCCTGCAATGCTAGGGCTACCACAGGGCAAACTGAAGCAGGCAAACCACCCTACTTCTCCAGACTTAACTTGAAGTCTAAAATCCCAGGCAAAGAACAAGCTTTCCTGGCTGCGTCAGTAACACAAACATGCTCGTGTGCTTCCACACTGTCAGAATATCAGTGCATATCAGCATAAGGAAGGGTGCCAAAAAGGAACCACCGGCATGGCTACTTATGAATAGGAGGGAAGATTTTTGTTAGAGATGAGAGAAAAGAGAATATCCAGAGACATCCTGGAAGAGCAAAGAGAAAAAGAAGCAGACTAGTCATGGCCAGGGATATCTCTCAGAAGAGAATGGTGGGGAGGGAAGTGAGCAGTGAGGAGAGAGAGAATAGTGGGGGCAGGGAGGAAATCTGCCCTAAAGAGTGATCTGTAACCTGGAGCAGCCTCTGAGCTAGCATACATAGTGCAGGGGATATGGGGGAGGGGAGAAGGGTCAGTGTGGACTTTGAAATGTATAATAGCTACTTGTGAATAGGGACTGAAGGCGTCTGGATGTATGACGGCAGGGACAGTCAAGAGAAGTGGCCCTTTCTGGGAGGCAGAAAGCAGGCTGCTGCAGAATGCTGACAGCAGGCTTTTATGCAACCATCAGAAATCCTTCTGTAATCCAGCTTGAGAGGAGGCAAGACTGTCGTTCTTTAACATATGCACTGCCATTTGGAGCTTGAGACCTGAAAGCAGTAGATTCACAACTTATAGCAGTTTCGGTGGCAAAAAATTTCCAGATACTTCCCTTTCCTTGACAGTTCTGTCTAAGACACACACAGTTTCTGTAATTGTGATCTTAATCACTAATACTAACTTTCAAATCATCCATTACATAGCACATAATAAGTATATCTGTATCTACCTGTGTATATATGTATCTATGCATTGAAGTTTCTATCTATCATCTATCTATGTATCAAAGTTTATTCAAGTGTGTATGTATATGTGTGTGTGTGTCTGTATATGTGTGTGTGTGTTACAAAATGACTACAAAGTGTTAAGTAGTAAGGGGGTTTCAGAGAACTTGAAAGGAGCCTGAGAAGCAAATCTTTGGGTCTTTCTCTGTCCTGCCTGCCAATTCCCAAATAACAACATGGAGACATCTTATTGATTATGAATGCCCAGTCTTTAGTATAGGCTTGTCCCACCAGCTCTTATAACTTAACCCATTTCTGTTCATCTACATGTTACCATATGACTCATGGTTTTTACCTCTCCTCCTGCATGTCTTGGTCCCTCTGTGTCTGGCTGGGAACCCCACCTTTCTTCTTCCCAGAGCTCTTTCTGTCTAGAAGTTCTGACTATATCTCCTGCCTAGCTATTGGCCATTTAACTTTTTGTTAGACCAATCACAATGGCATATTTTTGCACAGGGTAATCAAATATCTCACAATATCACTCAAAAGTTGATGGAGATGTCAGAGTCTCTGTATTGGCAACAGAACAAGCCCAGCAATGAGGCTGTAGGTCACAGATTTGAGAGTAAAACTACAGTTGAGGCCAGCTACAGATACAAAAGGGCAGAACTGGGTCCAGACAAAGGGACAAGAGGACAGGTGGACAGGCAGGTCCAGATGGATGAACAGAAGACAGAGAGATGGCAATTCCCCTGAAATCTCATGCTGAAAGAAAAGAAATCTAATAAAGCCAGGGCTAGCCAGAAAGAAAATTTTTCCCCTAGAAAACAATTCACAATTTGTGAGAGTATGTTGTCAATTACAAAGACAAAGGCCTTTGTGCAGAGAACTGCCCACACTTCCACCACTGACAAAATGCACAGTGCCAGACAGTATACAAGAAAAAAGACTGCCAAACCTTGCCAAGACAGGATAAGACAGTTTTGAAATTTTTCTTGCCTCTAAAAATGGTCTGTCAGTTACTCTAGGTTTTAGCCAAAGTTGGTTGCTCCAATGTTACAAATGAGGCTTTGGGTGATTGCCCAGGGAGCCAGATGTCTCTATCATTTACTGCACCTTTTGGAAGCTGCTTGATTGCACTACCTATTTACTCAAGTAATATTATTTCTCTTCTCAGGTTTTTGATGGGGTTGAAGACTAAATAGTCATAGTTATTTTCCTCCTATGACTTAGCCAAGCCATTTCTAATACAAGACTAGACTCCTTAGGATAGGATAACTATTAAAACATTTAGCATATGTTTCTTGCTTGATATTATTTATTCTGGTTACAATTCTACTTTTTATACTTAATATTTGTTCTTATTGTATGTAGTTTGGTATTAAGCTTAGAACTCTTTTATTTAGATAAAAGGGGAAACTCCTTCAGCCAATAGCCTTTAAGATACTGGCCCAGTCTGGGCGTGGCCACATGTACTATATATACAAATGTAAAAACATGCGTAGCCCCTTGGCTGCTGGATTTGGTTCCTGTTCCCCACTAATGCAGAGGACTGCTGATCTGTGAGTCTACCCTTAAATAAAGAGACCTTTATTAAACTCCATTCTGAGCAACTGTGGGACTATTTTTTTGCAATTAACAACAAGACCACTTTACCTAAAGATGATGATGGGCAAGGCCACACCTTGACCAAGGTTGCTAGATATGTATAGCCCTGGCCTTCTAATTAAGTTGTAATCTCTAGTTAGAACACTGATAATGGACTTGTGGGGTTGCTGGATGTTGACTGAGGTTTCTGTCCCACCTGGTCCTGCAGCCATTCAGTCCCAAAGAAATACACAAAGGTCTACATTAATCATAAACTGGTTGGCCTATTAACTCAGACTTCTTATTAACTCTTACATCCTACATTAACCCATAATTCTTGTCTATGTCAACCACGTGACTTGGTACCTTTTATCAATGAGGCATTCTCATCTTACTTCTTCTGCGTCTGGGTGACGACTGTAGATTGAATCTTTCCTCTTCCCAGAATCCTCCTGTTCTGCCTGGTCACCCCACCTATACTTCCTGCCTGGTCACCTCACCTCTACTTCCTTGTGTCTTTTCCCTTGTTTCTTTTCCCAATGTGGTCACACTGAATAAATACTACTTTTCTGGTTTTCACTCTTAATTTGGCTCTTTTAACTGACTTAAGGATAGATAGCTAAATCTGGCTTATTGATCTGAGGCTCTAAGTCTGATAATATTGTTATCAGGGAATTTTAAGATTTCTTTGTTGGGGGTTCATTGTCTCATTAATGAAATAATTTAAAATTAAATTAAAGTACACTCAAAGACAATTCTATTTGAGTTTAGGAGAAGGTTAGCATAATCTCCCCAGCCACTAGGAGGAGGAAGATGGAAAGGAAGAAGAAACAAAGCTGTAACATTTTGTGGTAGAACGGTGTGGGAGGTCCATCTGTCTATGTGTTGCTTTTCTTGGTTAATGAATAAGAAACCTGCCTTGGCCTGTTGATAGGGCAGAACTTAGGTAGGTGGGGAGACAGAACTGAATGCTGGGAGAAAGAAGGGTGGAGTCAGAAAGAAGTCATGGATCCTCCACCTGGGACAGACACCTGTTAGAATCTTTGCCGGTGAGTCACTGCCATGTGGCAATATACAGATTAATAGAAATGGGTTAAATTAATACAAGAGTTAGCCAATAAGAAGCTAGAGCTAATGGGCCAAGCAGTGTTTTAATTAATACAGTTTCTGTGTGGTTATTTCGGGATTAAGCTAGCCGAGCGGCCGGGACAAAAGAATGGCCACCCCCTGCAACAGTAGAGTCCAAAAAAGAAGGCAGTTTCAGTAGTAGAGTTCAGCAAATAGTCACATGGTGGGAAGGTGGCAGAAGCTTCATAAAACAAATGAGAAGGCTCAGAGAACCCGAATGAAAAAGAAATAAAGTAATAAAGAAAGAAAAAGAAAGTGAAGGACTGGTCCTAGGTTTGGTGGAGGATGAAGTTTACTATAGAAATATGAAAGGCCATAGTCAGAGGTAGAAACATCTGGGAGAGTCCACAGTGGACATGACCTTGAGCCAAGTGAGGAGATGAGGGGGTGGGGTGAAGGAGCCAGAGTAGAAGAAAAGAGCCCAGGTAATCGAAATAGTTGATTATATAGGGAAGGATAGCTCAGCCCCTGGGCAGGAGAAGTTTTAGGTAGGGGGTGGGGTATACCAGCTAGGGGAGCCCTGTAGTAGGTAGGGACTGAAGGGTACTGGGAGAACCTGGGGGCCAGGACAACTGTGATATGTTAAATAGGCACTGTAATGGTCTGTCCTGTCCCTTTAAGAGACAAGCCCCACCCACTCCCTCCCCCATCTGCTGAGGCAAGCAGATTTTCCTTCTACTTCCAGCCTGAGCTCTCTCTCTCTCTTTTCTGTTTCTTTCCCAAAGAGGTAGCTTCTCCTCTCCTCTCCCCCTCCTCTCTCTCTCTGTTTCCCTTTCTCTCTTTCTCTCTCTCTGCCTCTCTCTGCTCTTTCCCCTTCTTCCCTTCCCCCTTCTCCTCTTCCCCTCCAGAACCCACTAAATAAACACTCAAACCTTCTCTCTGCATAGCGTGCCTATCCATCTGTCTCTCACCCACCGTGGCTCCTTGTAGGACCAGCTGACCCACCGAGGTCTCTCACCCATGCCAGGCTCCCTGCCTGGGATCCATTGCCCCTTCTGGCCTACCTCCCACTCACTGCTGCCCCTTGGGGAATGGCACCATTTTGTTTTTACCATTACAGGCACTTCAGGCATTTGTCCCAGGCTTGAAACCTAACAGTACCAAGAAAAGCACACCTAGGCTTTGGCCAGTGTCCAAAAGAAAAAAGATAGAAAAGAAGAAAAAGTAGAAGTAAACTGCTCAGGAAAGTAAACAAGTCTCAGTACTACACAATGAGGATCTGCTAGCAACTGGGGTGGGGGTGGACTGTTAGGGGGATGATAAGTGCATTATATTACTATGGGGATAATTATTCCTCCCATATCCCTAACATATCATCAGATGACTCCATTGTCCTGGAGCATGGTCTCCTAGCCAGGTGATTGACAGACCCAGCTGTATTAACTCTTAAGGAAGGACTCTTTAGGATGCAATGTTCTAATTTTTGGAGCAGGTCAAAATGCTGCATCTCTACCTAGGACCAGGGTGATTCCACTCTTTTGGCCAAGGGGCCTGCAGAGTAAAGGTTAATGTTTTCTTTTTTTAGTGTTACCAAGGACTTTAGGCAGCCCAAAGTCCACCATGATAAAGGAGTTCACCCTCAAAGACTTCTAGAGCTATTGTGACAACCCTCCCACCAACCCACAAGATGAAACTGTAACCAGAAAACATTGAAAACCTATTGCAGGTTCCCCTAACACTGTCCCCCAGGTCTCTACTGATGTGGTTGGAAAGTGCCTTTATGAGTTTCCTTTGCCCTGTGATGTGATAGTCCATATAACTGATTCCATGTTTGACTGGGACTTTCAAGACGACTGAAATATGGTTCCTGGGTCATTCATACTTGGCTCAAATTAAACTATCTCTTATGCCCTTGGAGATGAGAGCTATATTTTGTGTTGACAAAAGAAAAGCAGAAGATAAGGAAAGCAAGGGCATCTAAGCTTTTGGCCCATCCTGTCCCCAAGTCAGAGCCTGTATAAAAAGTAACAAGCATTCTGAGTCTGAATCACGCTTGTATAGAAGTCAAAGTCACCAGCTTGTCTTTCCCAGGGAGGGGTGCTGTCTACATGGGAGATCTAATTGCTACTATTTTATTTTATTTCTGTTCCAGCATCAAGTAAACATTTTTATCTCACGAATTTATGGGAAACGGCTCTCTCTCTCTCTCTCTCTCTCTCTCTCTCTCTCTCTCTCTGATGTGTGCATGCTAATGTACTTCCTGCCCTGCCAGTGTTTGCAAAAAGCATTCTCAGCCTTTGACAGGTAGGGAATTTGCATTTCCATTAGTGAGGCCTTTGTCAGTTGTGAGTCATAAAAGCCCCAGAAGAATAGGGAAGGGGAAATGTATTGTGTTGTAAAAAGGGGACTTCATTGCATGGTTCAAGGCAAGGTACCAAAGGAGACAAAGCCTGCTGAGTAGGAAGAGGCAAACACCTTCCACACACCCCTCACCCCATCCCACCCCCTGCCATCCAAGAACTTCTGAAGGCTTGTGTCTGTCACAGGACAAGCAGAGGGGAGGGGAGCCCAAATGTAACTTTATTTGCTCACTATTTCCTATGTTTAACATTCAAATCATACACTCGGCAGAGGGTGATAGTGGAGCGTAGTGCTGCTAGTCTGGGACAAGTGTCTCTTGTGCCTGCCCCATTAGCTACAGCTATAATATTCTCATTTCAAATGTCCACTGTTTGGCTGCAGCAACTCCATCAGGGCTGGGGGTTTGATTTGTGTATGTGGCTTATTTTCCTCTTTATGTGGATACAGCCAAGATGCCCAAAGAAAATAAAAGTTCACGAATTCCCTAGCAGAAAAAAAAAAGAATGATTGCTAGGCATGCAGCGCCATTTGTTATCTTATTTGCCCTCCAGACTCTGTCCCTAAACACTTCCAGTTAAGTAATTGAGAGGCAGCACTAAATGTGTGTGTGGCAGGGATGGGGATGGACAGGACTGAGTCCCAGGATAAAAGGAAAACTGGACCTTTCATGGGGAACAAGCAGATGCAAAGGAGGGACCAGAAGCAGTGAGGGACCCTCCTTAAGGAGACCCCAAGCCTCTTCAGGGCTCTCCAGAGTCACCACAGAGTAGGGGCTTCTTAAACTCACTGCTGCTGAGATGAAAGAAGGCAGCCGTGGTTGTGTGATAAGCAGAGGGGGGGGGGATGTGATAAGCAGAGGGGAGCACACTTCTCTAAGAGTGGGGTAAGGCCCAAAGTCTCACCTGTCCAGGTGCAGGCTATAGGGTGTGCTCCAGAGATGAGCTATTTCTGTCACATCCCGGCCCTACTCTTTGCAAGTACCATTTGAGTGACTATGCCGAGCACTGAGGGTACAAAAGGCACGGGCTGGGCCAGATCCTCTTGATAGTGGATGCTAGGCAGAAAGAACTGGAATGAAATAGCCCTCTACAGCCATCTGCTCCCATTTGGAACATTTCGTTATCAATATGTCAGCTCTCTGTGAGACAAATGGCATGATCGGTGGTCAGTAACACACTGCTAGATAGGGGATTATTTTTATTAAGGAGGCAGATTTCAAGCCGTAATAATGGAAAATCTCCAAGCCACTTGTAACTCATTTCTATTGCTGGACTCCCAAGGCTAGATTAAAAAAGCAAACTAGTGCTGCTTGCCACTAAGTGATGGAAATTCAGAGTCTGCTTGTAAGTAACTGCAAGGTTGAAGATGAACCTTATCAAGATAACAAAGGGATCATGGGAAAAGAGAGGATAGAGACCAATTTGCAAGGCATGAGAAGGGAAGCAAGGACAGGAATGACAGCAAGAAATTGTCCAAACAGTGCAAAACTATGCACAAATTCCCAGGATTCCATCAAGCCGGGCCTCTGAAGCATCAGGAAAACTGAATGCTAAGGAAAGAGAATCTAAGCTCTAGCTCTCTAGCTAGATTCCAGAAATAGGATCTTAGAGAGTTTAGTATAGTTCCATTCTTGGTGGGACACCAGGAGAGGATTTTAACCTCAAAATGACATATTCATCCAACTTGAATTTTGCAATATTTTCCTAGGTATTGAGAACAGGAAGCAAAAGCAAAGAGATTTTGTTATGATGTTCCTGAAACCAGAATTCTGGGGTCTTGAAAGTACACACACACACAGAAAGAATGAAAGCGTTAAGTTTTTTCTGAACCAACAAACCTCTCCACTGATGCAAGAATCCAAATCAGACCAAATCGACCAAGTTAGAAGAAGCCCAGGTTTAATGGCAGCCCCCTGGGAAAACATGGAGAGGGGGAAAGAAAAACCAGAATGACCATGTGTGCATTCTCTGGGGAACAATTTAAATAGCCTGTGGGAGTGGTCTTGACCCTCCCTGGGGAGGGGTCACTGTTTGGCAGGCTTTCTCAGAGGTGGAATCTGAACTGAGGTAACTCCCAGGGGAGGGGCTTGAAATGGAACTTTCCACTCAAACATTCCAAAATGGATGCCAGGAGCTGGGGTGAAGCCCCCAGCCAAACATTCCAGACTCTTTGGATAAAGGATGCTAGGAAGCTGGGGTGAAGCCCCCGAACCAAACATTGCAGATTCTTTTTGGATAAAGATGTTAGGGGCTGAGGTGACGCTTCCAAGAAGAAGGAAAGAAAGAAAGAAAGAAAGAAAGAAAGAAAGAAAGAAAGAAAGAAAGAAAGAAAGAGGAAGGAGAAAAAAGAAAAGACAAAAGAAGAGAGAAAACAAAAAACCCTGAACATTTGTCTTTCTTGCTGAGTTTGACAACATCTGAGGAGAAACAGTGGAATAGCAGGTGGAAGTTAAAATGCCATCCTCTGTTGATGGACCAGGTATAAGAACCAAAGGCTTCTTAATAAAGACCTAACTGATATAATTCTGCTGGCCTGCCCTGTCACCTGGGTACTCTGTCCCTTTAAGAGACAAGCCCCACCACTCCCAATCTCCTCCTCCCTCCAGGCAAGCTCTTCTTACACCTCCTCTCTTCCTCTTTCTCTCTCTGTCTGTCCTTCTGAAGAAGCAGTCTTTGCCTTCTCCTCCTCCCCCTTTCCTTTTTCCTCTCTTTCTCTGTCCCTCTATCTCTCTCTCTTTTTCTCTCTTCCCTCCACAACCCCCTTGCCCTTATGCCCTATATTCTCCCAGTACTCACTAAATAAACTTTATACCCAAGCTTTCTCCACATGGCATATCTGTCTCCCACCGGCAGTGGGACCTGCCAGGGTCACCTGCCCTGCCATAAATCATAACAAACAGTTCTTCACCTAAATACCTTAAGAAGGAAAAGGAATTAAGAATATAAATTTCCCCAATCTGGACTGACCATGTTTCCCCCAGGAGCCATAGACTACCTAACAAAAACTCCAACACCAGGCATGAGATGTTCTCTTTTGAATTGTTGGCCAGAGTTGGTCAGAAACTTCCAAAACATGAATGGCTACTGATGCTGCCTTTTGTTGTCTCCTAGAAGTGAAAAATATTGCTTAAATGACTATGCACCTCAGACATAGAACCCAAAGTACTTAAGCTGGGACTGACCTCAAAAACTTCCTTCCTGCATACTAGTGTCATGATACCAGAAGGCACCATGCAAGCTTCCAAAGGAAGGAAGTGACCAATAGTGCTACCCAGTTTTGATGCCTCTGAACCATAACCACAACCGGCATGGCACAATAACCAGGATGCACTAGTGGCATGCACACCTTGGTGGTAACCAATCGCTCACTAATTGTACTGAAGGATCAGTCAACAAGAGGAACATCATGCTCGTTGGGAGTCTGTTTGGAGGTACTGGATATACAATACCAGAGTTGATGCATCTGTCATCAGTATCATGGCTGGTGGTCAGTAACTCCTTTTATATGTGGCTAAGATGGTAGGTGGTAATACCCTTCTCTATAAAGAACAGATGCAGCTAGGCGGTGGTGGCGCACGCCTTTAATCCCAGCACTCGGGAGGCAGAGGCAGGCAGATCTCTGTGAGTTCAAGACCAGCCTGGTCTACAAGAGCTAGTTCCAGGACAGGCTCCAAAGCCACAGAGAAACCCTGTCTCGAAAAACCAAAAAAAAAAAAAAAAACCCAAAACAAACAAACAAACAAAAAACAGATGCTCCCCTTACCTGATAATATCAGTCTTTACCTATGTAAAGCTGAAAAACATTGTTTTACAACTCAAGAAAACCAACCTAAAGTTGGAAGATGGAAAGAAATATACGATGCACCCAAAAAGAAGAGAAAGCAATGAGAAGTCACTATCACCTTAGTGAGATAGGAATTTACACACTCCAGTGCTGGGTTGCTTAATGGCTTTGCCCAGCAACTTCCCTGACCTCTGCCACAGGAAGCATATCATTCCCTTTTCTGCCTTCCCATCCCCCTAGTTGCAGTCATAATCTCTGGCTTGCCCTGTTTTTGTTTGTTTTGCTTGTTTTTTTGTTTTTAGCTTTTGTTTTCCCTCTTTAACTTCAAGAAGTTGACCTTGTACTCACTCATGAGTAAATTTTAAAATCCTTTTATCTGTAAGACCCAGAGTCTGCCAAAGGGACCCTGAGTCTTCAAGTGACGGTGGGGTGGGAGAGGCCAGGGTGACGGTGACACTGGGGCTCTCTGCCTAGTAAGAAACATCAGGGGAAGCATCCTGCCTGCTTCCTGTGACATGCTGGTCGTGAAAAGAGAACAGCTGATGGCTGACAGACTCAAAGTATTGATTGTCAAGCCCAGTGCCGGCCAGCCCCAGCCCTGGCCCGGGGCTAGCCCACAGCTTAACCTCTCTGTAGGAAATGTTATTAATTAGAACTCTACCAATCATCGGGGAGGTGGCATTCACAGTCCATCCCTTCAGTCGAGGATCTGAGCTGCCTTCCACGCCAGCACCCTCAGCGGATGCAAAAGGGCTCCTCCCACGCCCTCTCGTGGCGTCCGTGTATTTGAGAGTGAGATCCAGTCCACTGCTCCTCCATTTACCATTTTACAAGTTAGACAAATCCCGGCTCCTTTGTAACCTTTGCTCGCTTCTGCTTTTGATTTGCTGCCCTTTTACCTTCTCGCTCTTAAAATTCAGAAAGCAAAGCTCCACAGGACGTCCTGACGTCCTGTCACTGAGCCTGACCTCGCTGTGTGTGGACAGCCCAAGGCTTGCTCCCTGGTGCTGCTGTATCCTGGCCAGTTCATTCCGGCCACACTCCCTCTCTGCCAATACTGCTGCCCCACTGGCTATGGAATTCCACTTCAGAGACCCCCTAAGTCCCCAGGGCTTTGTCTGCTGTGCTGTCTCCCACCTGGGTCTGCATTAAATAGCTTGTACTCAATCCTTAAAATCATGTTACCTGTGTTATTACTGAAAGGTGCTTTTTAATTCATCAGACATTCATCAGACTTAACAAGGCTACCTGAGCCCTGCCAATATGGAGACATTTACTTCTTTCTCCATGTCTTCCAGCGTCTCCGGAAGACCAGATTGCCAGACTCTTGGGTATCAAGGAAGTTTCTGCAGTGCTCCACTCCTGGCCAGTGTTTCCCAAACCAGACACTCGAGTGGGTGGTATTCGGATAGCATCACTGAGCAATGAAGACAAAGCGCAATTGGCCCAGAAGTAGGTTACTTGGCTAGAGTTGTAGCTTAGCATGTATGCGGTGCTGGATGTGATTCTTAACACCAACACAGAGAAGAAGATGAAGAGGAAGAAGAGAAGGAGGAGGAAACAAAAACAAAGTGGTCTATTTGGTGAAGGTTAACTCCAAGGTCACCAAACTTGTCAGCCTGTTGCTCCTCACCCACAGGCATTTTCCAGCCATGAGGGTTTCCTCCACGGACTCTAGACCCTTTAAATACCCATCCCTTCCGAGGTCCTCTGGAAGCTGTGGCACTAGGGTGTCCTTGTTCCCAAAACATCACTTTACTTCTCCTATAACATTCCTACCCATGAACACTTCCCAGCACATTAGCCCCATACTTACCATGAACTGTCTTTTGGATCGATGCTGCCCAACAGAACTTTCTATGGTGCTGGTGCCTTCTATAGCATCTCTATCTGATCATGACCACAAGTCAAATTTGGAATGTACCTGGCAAGACTGAAGAACTGAATTTGTGATTCTGTAGAGTTGTCATTTAAGTTCAGCTGGCTACTGAACCTAGTAGCTCACTCAAGGTTTCTCTGTCATCTGTTCCCTGGACGCTGGTACCCAGTACAACTTGGAGCCAACTGGTAGAGATGGCTGAGGCTTGGATGGGGTTGGACCTGGATGACATCCCACTGCTATGACAACAAGTCATGTCAACACAGTTTTGTCTTCACATATCAGCCAATGAGTCGGCAATGAAGTTGAGTAAGACCTCCCACTGAGGTCAATCCCTACTCCATAGGACACATTCAACCTTGTGTGTGGCATAAATGATTAATTCTCCCAGTGTTTTAGAGATTATTGTTTTTTAGCTTAATTAAAAGCTCATGAAGGAGCAGACCCCACGTCTATCATTGGATGTACATTGCATTTTTCTTGCATTCTTGTCTATATCACCTGCAGTAGAGACACATAGGAACAGTCCTCCCTTGTGGTTCCCAGGAGGGGTCAGTCCTACTGACACGGGCAGCTGGGACTTTCCAGCTCCAGTGCTGGGAGACAATATATTCCTGTTGTTACTTAACCCATCTGCTTGTGGTACTTACTGGCCATAGTGGTCAGTCTAGAAAAGTAGTGAATGCTTTATTCACTTTTTAAAAGATAATCTTTTATTTAGTCATTGAAATTGTCATACATATATCTCGATCATATCTGCCTCCCAATTCCCTTCTATTTTCCCTGCATCCCCCGGCATATGCCCCAACCATCTTCACGTCCCTCTCTTTTTCTATAACCCACCACGTCTGATTAGCACTGCCTATTGGAAAGTTGCCTAATCTTGCTGGCTGGATCTTGGGCAAGTAATCATTACCGCAGTAAGTTCCTGAATGCAACGACCATGTCAAGTCCCAAAGACAGTGTTTCCCGGCAGTCCTTCCCCATGCTCTCGCTCTTGCATTCTTTCCACCCCCCCCTTCCTCAATGTTCCCTGAGCATGAGGAGGGCGGGGTTTCGTATATAGGTCCTATTTAGAGCTGTGCCCTCAGAGTCACCCATGCTCAGCATAAACCTCTATGTTAACTGCTGTCCACTGCAAATGTAGGCTTTGCTGACCATCTGAGAGCATCACTAACCTATGGGTGAAACCATACACAACCAGGAGGCTACTTGGCTTGTCCATTTATCAGAACAACAGTAATAGGTCTCCCCTAGAGCCTATGGCCTCCTGATTCACGTGCTTTTCACTGGGTTTATAGGAACATTCATCCTCCCCACTTTTTTACTATAAAGAAATGAATTGGAACTAAGAAAGAGCCTCATGTGTTCTGTATTCCAGTTCCTCCCAGCTTGAGGGAATTTTTTTTTCATCAGCCAGCTAGGTGTCACAGCATCCCTGTCTCCCCTCAAGGGGTAGCTAGATCCTCTCCAGGGTGCTTTGATTTCAAAGTTTCTACCCCACATTTCCTGATGAATCCATTTACCCCTGACACTTCTTGCCCTGATGTTCCATTATCCCTTAGATCAGGGAGCACAGATAATGCGCTTCATGATTGCTATCATAGAAAATAGAAAAATGTCTACTCCAGTGTGCCAGGGGCTCATGAAAGTAGATCAGGACGATGTGACACTTATGCCGGGGACACTGGGTCCAAGGCCAGCGTTTTGACAGCGTGATGCCGTTTGTCTTATTTTACTAACTTGTTCAAAGTGCACTTACTTACTGCCTGCTCCGTATCGTGTGCCGGGAGGCATCTTGTCAAAGCTTTGAAAATTAGCAGAAAGAATAGCCTAGAAGGAAGCTTGGCTATCTGCTCCATTTCTGTACCTGCCTGTTCCCTGGGAAGGTACGGAGTGAAGGACCATTTGCACAAGCACACAGTAATTAGCTAAGGGCAGGCAAGAGGTAGGAGAGCTGCCAGCCATCTGCAATAGGAGTCCCATTGCTATCTGTCTCTCTTCCCCACCCCTGGAGTGGATACCTTCTGTAGACTGTCTGCAGCCACATTAGAACCCTGCGGGTGGGCCGCTTCAGCCAGGCCGGTCCTGAGAAAGCAGACCAGCCTGCTCTCTGGCAACTTGGAAGCCAAATGGAGAAAAATGTATCTTTCTCCTGAAAGGAGACCTCTACACCTGACCACCACACCCTCGGCTGAGTTCTGGCAGAGCATGATTCTTCCCGCCTGCTACACTTGAGAGCACAGTCACCAGGAGCTGGGTAGCTCTCAGTTATCCTCCTAATAAAAGACAGCTGCTCCAGTGAACCAGAACTGAACTTCATGCCAGCTGACAGCCTTTATCAGACAAAATGGCAAAAGCCATCACTCTTGCTGATGTTGTACAACTTCTTGGGGGCTCGCACGGACAACTACCCGTGTATTCCGCTACCATTTCCTTCTGACCCCAGCCTTCCCTGAGTACTTATGTCCTTGACTAGAAGCTCACATCACACAGGTTTCTGAATGATTAGCTGTGCACCAGCTTTCTCGATGCCTCCCTGCAAAGCCTGGGCAGTCTGGTCCATTTGGCAAGAACTAATCGTACCTATGGGGATCTTGCCAATCTCTACAAAGTGGGGAACAAAAGAAAAGAATGGAAAGCAAGCCTGTCTGAAACCAGGGAAGGAAATCCAATGTAAGAACAGTAGCCCAGGCTAGGGCTGCCCCTGCTGGCTACCAGATCTCTGCCATGAGAACCTGAGCGAGATGCATTCTCTTTCTCTGTGAAAGCAGATATCTAAGCACCTGGCAGCTCCGTTAGGCAGAAGCTGCAAGGGGCAGAAGAGGTGCAGCAAGCACAGTCACTCACACAGAGGCAGAACCCTGGGCTTCATGGCCTTGGAGGTGAGGTCAAGCAGAATCAAGCTGCATCATTGAACCTTCTCTCTGAACTGAAGATGGGTCCCTTGTGCTCAGGTGTCTTGGGAAGCTTAATTAACTGACAGTTGTTAAATTCCTTGAACTAGGGAAACACTACAATAAACAGCACTTCTCATGAAGCAGAGTCACCACCCTAGCCTTCCTTCCAGGTCGGGATCTGGGTCACAATTCAGGATCAGTCACTAGTGTTAGTTTGTGGACTGGATAAGTCTCTTGACTTATCTGATTTCTTCTGTATGGACTGACTGATGGGCCAACCAAATGAAACAACCGCTGTTTAAAAGCTTGGTCACATAGAACTACAAGCTGGCCTTGAACTCACCACCTAGCTGAGGATGGCTTTGAGCTTCCAATACTCCTGCCTCCACTTCCCAAAGTGCTTGGGCTACAGGTATGTACCATCACATGCAGTTCATACCATGCTGGGGATTGAAAATGGAATTCCATGCATGCTGGGCAAGCGCTCTGCCAATTATTTTATTTAGTGTTGCTATGGCTGGGATCTGAAATATGGCACACGGGCACACCTTTTGCATGTTTGTTCTCTGGCAATTTTGAACGACCGCAGAGGGGCTGGCCTGGGCAGGTCCTCCAGTAGTCGAATAGTAGCCTAGTTCAGGCTACACTCTGCTTTCTGTCAATTATGATGTGAGGGGTTTTTGCAATGAACCCCAGCAGCTATGAACTTAGCCATGTCTTCCGCACTGTAATGGGTTAAGAACCTCTTATATCACCGGCTAAAATAGACCTGTCCTCCCATGGCTGTTCTGTCATGTGTTTTGTCTCAGTGAAGCAAAAAACTAATAAACATGTTCACCATCCAGCCTCTAAACCTTTGCCCACACTGTTCCTCTCCCTGCAAAGCCCTTCCCCATCGACCTTGCTCTCTCAACCCTCTTCTGCAAGCCTGAGAGTGGCCTGGGAAGCCCTCCCTGTATCCTGGCCATATGCTACCACCTGAGCTGAGGTTCCCCTCAGGAACTTTGCTTTCATTCCCCTGCAGCTAGCTCAGTGTTTGGCACATAGTATCTTTTCAATAAATACCTGGGGATGGAGATGATGATCAAAATGCTTAACTCAAAACTGGCATGAAGAAGGGACTCTGTTATTCCTTCCATGCCAAATGTCTTTGATGAAACCCAAGCCCATAAAGGCCTTCTAGTGGGAACACATTTATTTTACGGCATCAGCAGTCATGGTCCAGGTTCTCAGCTACCAAATGTGCTTACATTCAGCAGGCAGGGTTTTTCCTACTCACGTCTGGACAACTCTCTGTTCAGTCAGCAAAGATAGGTCTTTGTCTTATCCGTCTGTAGTAGTTGACTTTCTACTAAGACGCCGTGACCAAAAGTAACATGGGGAGGAAAGAGTTTGTTGACTTATCTATCTCCATCATGGTGGGGAATAAGAAGAGGAACTTGAAGCAGGCACTGAAGCAGAGAAACAGACTATGGAGAAATGCTACTTAATGACTGTTCTCCATGATCATACAACCCAGGACCAACTTCTCAGGGGTAGCAGCACATTCTGCCCACCCCATATCAATCACTAATGAAGAAAATGCCCTTCAGATTTGCCTATAGGTAATCTGATGGTGGCATTTTCTCAATTGGTTTCTCTTCCCTGGCAACTCTAGCTTATGTAAAATTGACAAAAATGTAATCAGGATATGATCCTAAATTGTCTTCGGACTACAACATCTTCAGGCAAGGGTAGTAGCTCTCCTATGCATCCTGGCACATGAGAGACAAACAGGGATCCCCAGGGCAATCTGTGTAGTAGCTACTGTAACCAACTGGTAAGCACTGGGTTCAGTAAGAAATCCTGTCTCAATAGAGGACAGTGGTCCAAGAAGATACCTTACATTGGGTTCTGACTTCCAAAGATACATACATGTGTATCTACATACTATATACATACATACATGGAAAATAAATAAATAACTTTAAAAATTATTTTATTTTTGAATGGCATGTCTAACTTGCACATATTTGTGGAACTCAAGGAGGCACTTCAGCCCATACATGCAGTGAGCAAGCACTTATGAAATCAGCCCCCTGTACCCACTCTGCCCTTTACTCATGTCCATGCCAGTCTCTGGCAGTCACAGTTGTACACGCAGATTAACATTTTCAGTTTCCATATATGAACAAGAACAAATGTCTTCCAGTGTCTGGTTTCTTTCACTTGACATAAAGTCTTTTAGTTTCATCAATTTTGCTTCTGATGATAGGATTTCAGTCTTGTTTATGATGGAATGATATTCTGTTAAATATATGTACCATGCCCTCTGTGGTGGCTGGAACAGGGCTGGCCCCCATAGACTCATGTATTTGAATGCTTGGACCATAGGGAGTGGCACAATTAGGAGGTATGGACTTGTTGGAAAAAGTGAGTCATGGTAGAGGCAGGCTTTGAAGTCTTATATGCTCAAGTGATGCCCAGTATAATACATAGTCTCCTTCTGCTGCCTTTGGATCAACATGTAGAACTCTCAGCTCCTTCTCCAGCACCTTGTCTTCCTGCATGCTACCATGCTTCCCACCATGATGACAATGGGCCAAACTTCTGAACTGTAAGCCAGACCCAATTGAATGTTTTCCTTTATAAGAATTTCCATGATCATGGTGTTTCTTCACAGCAATAGAAACCCTAACCCAGACACCATCTTAATCTAGTCACTTATTTGTGTGTACTTATGTCAATTCCATATCTTCGATACTCTGAATGAGGCCACGATGCACATGAACATAGAGATAGCTGTCTAGTGTGCTGATTTACATGAACATAGAGATAGCTGTCTAGTGTGCTGATTTACATGAACATAGAGATAGCTGTCTAGTGTGCTGATTTACATGAACATAGAGATAGCTGTCTAGTGTGCTGATTTACATGAACATAGAGATAGCTGTCTAGTGTGCTGATTTAATCTCCTTTGCATATGTACGCATAAGTTATTGGGCTGGATGATGTGGTAGATCTGTTATTGAGGGGCTTGATTCTGTTTCCTAGGCATATACTCTAGGCTGACCTTGAACTCACTATGTAGCTGAGGATGCCTTTGAATTTCTGGCTTCTGCTTCTATCTCCAAGTGCTCATAGAACAGGTATACACAGTTCACAGGGGTGCTGGGATTGAACCCAGGGTTCTGAGGATGCTGGACAAACACTCTACCAATTGAGCCACACCTCTCACCCTAGCTGTTAGTTTTTCTTTTTTTCTTTTTTCCAGACCGAGTCTGTAGGTAACCCAGGTTAGCCCTATTCTCACCCCTTTTCCTCTTCACATGTGTGGTGACTCCTGTTGTGTGTGGGTACATCTGGTGGCAAGAGGTAACACTGGGACGCCTTCTTCAATCACGTCTTCATCACACATATGCATGTTTTTGAGACAGGGTCTCTCACCCTAAGGCTAAATGATTTAATAATACATGCTTTAAAGCCAGTACCTAAAGAACTTTCTGCTTATGAGGACAGCAGTCTGCAGTGGCTAAGGGGAGAAAAATAACTGCTCACATTTGAGAAATGTCATGAGAGAGGAAGGCACAGAAAACATCCCCAAAGATACCTGTTGGCTATGTTCTGGGTCTAAGTGACCCTTCCTGCTGTTAGCAAGGAGGTCAGTCTCAGACATGAGCAAGGCGGGTCTTGTCTTCTCCTCACACAGCTTGGCAGGGCCTATCTCCTCACACAGACTCAAGTCCTAGAAAAACCAGATTCCAGCACCTCAGTTCCTCGCAAACTCTAAAGGACTACTCCATTGAAGACCTATGAGCTTGAGTCCCACCATACAGACAATCTCTCTTCCGCTCCTGCCTCGCCGGCATCTGAGGTAGCCAGAGACAAATAGCAACTTAACCTCAACTGGTACCAGAAAACAAACTGTAGATTAAAGCCACTGGAAATCAAAAAGCCTGACCCAGACCAAACACTCCGGCGTGACAAGCAGCATGAACTGCCCACTAAAACACAGTGACAGTTGGTGATGTAGTTCCCACCACGTTCCCCCTTGGGAAGACAAGGGAACTACATTGTTTCTGGAGGGGGAGTGGAGGGGAAGCCATTTTTTTTCTTCAGGAGAACATGGGGAGCCATGGAAAGATGGTGAACCTGGAAGGTCCCCTGCTAGTCATTCACTCCGGGAGCCCTTGGAAGAGGAATAAACTCCTGAATTCCAGTGTCCTCACCTATGGAATAATTTCCGCTCTGCCACAGTACAGGAGGCTAAGAGAGCTCACCCAGCACTGGACTCTTCCTTCCTTTCGTGACACAAAGGAGATTCTTCAAGGGACGCCTAGAGAAATAGCTTCCAAAGGGGGAAACCCCGCCCCTACAGAAGTCATATAGCCCCTTCTTTTAGGCATGAGGCACCACTGTTTCTGGCTCTCATCAAATGTGAAGGTCGGAATGGGCTCCTTGGCGCTCTTTCTCTATGGAAACTCACCATGTCAGAATCCGCCCCTTGGGTAAATGTGGTGGTATTCACAAACACCACAGCAGAAGGTCTTGGAGGAGCTGGAATTCAGGAGTTCTGGCCTGGGCTGCGGAAACCCAAGTCCAGAGGAGCCAAAGGCCCAGATGTCTAGACGCTTTACAATGAAGTATGCAAGCTAAGCAGGTCTTCCAAAACTAAAGAGTCAGCATTTTCTCAGTTTTTTTTTCTCTACTGCCAAATAAGGTGTATTTTTGTTTGTTTGCAATTTTGTTTGTATAAAGTCCAAGCTAGCCACAAACTCATGATGTAGCCCAAGCTGACGGTCAGGAACACACAATGTAGCCCAGACTGCCTTCAAGTTTAGAGTCCTCCTGCCTCGGCCTTCCCTAGTGCTGAGATTCAACTAAGTGCACTTGGCCAGGCTAATGATACATTTTTATGTTTAATCTACTTATTAAATATGTATTTATTGCTTGCTTGTCTGTGTATATGTGCACACACCATAGTGCATATGAAGTCAGAGGGCAATTTATGGGTCCTTCCACCGTGAGTTCCCAGGGATTGAACTATCAGGATGGATGACAAGCATCCTTAGCCACTAGGCTGTCTCTCCTGTCCATTACGTTTTTAATTAGTCATTATGAATGTACTGTTCTTACTATACTTTGAAAGTATGATCACATTCAGGGAATTTGAAAGGCTCTTCTCTCTCTCTCTCTTTCTCTCTCTCTCTCTCTCTCTCTCTCTCTCTCTCTCTCTCTCTTTCTCCATTCAAATTAAATTTTTTTCACAGATCCCAGTTCCATCTTCCATACAGACAATTTTTGCTTTTTCAAGATGGCCGTTTCACCCCCAGCCTCCGATGGGGGTCAGCTCAGCTGTTTCTAAAAAGGTTACAAATGTCTCCGAGCCAACACAAATCTCACTCAGGCCTGTTGAGACTGACAAGTTCATTTTTCTTGCTATTTCTCGTGAGGCATCTTTGGCTTGGTGACTTTATTCAGGATCTCCCAAACAGGACGTATGGCTGCTCTGCTTTGGGTATGGGTCTTAGTCACCTGCCCCTTAACCTTCATACTCCTACTTTATGTGGAAGTGAACTTTGATTGTCTCCCCGCGGAACAGCTGTTTGATGTATTGGTGCAGAGCCGGAACACATCCCCGTTTCTATTTAGAATCTGCTGCTTTGTATTTTCTTGGACCTGTGAGCGACTGAATTTGCTAGAAAGATTCATCAGGCTCCGTTGCTCCTTATCATTGTTTTCTTTTCTGTGTTTTTCTCTCTCTCCAGAAAAAAAAAAGTTTTATGAAGTATAGTTTAATTTAAAAAAAAAAAAAAAACAACCCTATCCAATGCTTCTAGTATATTCCCAGAGCTAACAACCTTGAATTTTAGAAAATTTTCATTACTCTAAAAATAAACTACACACCCATTAGAGTTATTTCCGATTTCCTCCCTGACAACCCTAGGGAAACCACCTGTCTCAGTTCGCTCTCCATTGCCATTGATAAACACTATGAACAAAAGCAACTTGGGGAGGAAAGGCTTTACACCTGTTAGAGCGCTCACGGTCCATCGGCAGGGAGAGCTAACAGTCTAGCGGGGCTGCAGCAGAGGCCACGGAGGAACGCCGCTTACTGCCTCATATTCAACTTTCTTTTACAACCTAGAATGACCCACCCGGGGGTGGCACTTCTCACAGTGGGCTGAGCCCTTCCGTATCAATCATTATCAAGAAAGTACCCCACGGCTTGCCTACAGGGTCAAGTCTGATGGAGGCATTTGCTCAATTAAGGTACTCTCTTCCCAGACGACCCTAGCTTGTGTCAAGCTGACAAAAACCAACCAGGACAGAACCAATCTGATCTCTCCTGTTGATTCACTTGCCTTGAATATCCTATAGAAGTGGAATCACATATAACACGTGGAGTTTTGCTTTGATTTCTTTGACTTGGTATATTTTCAGAGCTCATTCATTGTGTAGCATGCACTAGGGTTTTGTTCCTTTTCATTGTCCCACAGGTATCCATCGGGGGTCGTCATATATAATGTGCACATCCACCTGCAACTTTCTGTAGAGACCCAGGAGTAGATTTGCTAGGTTATTTCTCATGTTTTTGAGAAGCATGCGTCTCTGAAATCTTACAGGGTTATTTTTATCTATCGATCATGAAATTCTTCTAGATCTTTATTAAGCAAGTATCAACATGTGTTTAGAAAGTCCTCACTTAGCTGTGGCAGCAAGTAAGTTCCAACGTTTCGACGAGTCAACATGTGCAACGTTTGTTCCTTCACTGCCTGGCAGCGAGAAGTCACTGGTTGGCACACAGCTCCTCCCAGGTGGTAATTCTGGGCCAGCACATCTGCTTCTGAAGATTCCCAGGCGTAGGTATTCCCACAAGTGAGATGCAGTCTCACAGCTCCAACTCAATGCAAGTGGGACTGGAAACCCAGACTGCGTCAGGACAAGCAGCTGCTCCCAGAAGCAACTTCATGGCATGAGAAAACAATTTGAAAATGTCACCGGTCAGCTGGCCAACTGTCACATGAGGGTCCAGGAAAGGCTGTATGCTGGAGACTCGTGGCACAGGACTGACTAACGGGGATCTATGCCAGGAGCCCAGTGAGGATATGAAAGGCATCAATTGGTTTCTTTCCATTTTTCTTCTGTGTCCAACCAAACACTGAGATACAAGTAGGAACCGTTAAGTGGGATGCATCTGTGAGCTTGGGAACATTCCTTTTATCCAAAATACCCATCTGTATATTCCCTGATGCCATAACTACTGGCCCTATGGAGAGGCCAGCCACGGATCTTGGCATTTGGGAAGTTATCTAATTGGTCTTCTCTAGTAACAGTACAGACCCCTTGCTCTTCTCGGGAGGACTGTGAATCAAAGTACTCCTCTGCCTCTAGCCACAGAATGGACATTTGTCCCACATAGATGGGATTGACCCTTCCCCCTGGAATGTGAACCCAGAGTAAGGTGACACAAATATAGACCCACCCAGAGGTCAGGGTCCTGAAGAGATATTGTCCAGTCCTTTCAGCCTCAGACATCTTAAAATGCTGCCATCCCAGTTTTCTGGGGCCTAGTGCCTTAGCTCTGACTCTGAGTTGCCGCAGATCCTTACACAAAAGCTCTGCTTAATTAAGTCAGAGTTGGTCTCTTGTCCCTTGCAACAAAGGATCCTAACTAACACTCTACCCAAGGCAGGAACCTGAGGATCCTTCCAACATCTCTTTTGATCTGTTTGCCTTCAAGTCCTATAGACTCTACAACCGATGCTGCTTTCAAATCTGTCCCCTTTCTGGGAGGACTCCATTGCTAGAGTTCGGGCGCTCGTCATTATCTACCTGAACTTCAAGAGATCCCTTCACCCTTATTCCTCTGTTCCCATAGAAACTTTTCTAAAGCACAAATGCAGGCTTTAGGCATTATAATGGCAGCATTGGCGCAGTGGAATTACATGCTCATATATCTGCTGGAGGACTGTGTCTGTTCCAACCGTTTTCAAAGTCAGTTTGACCACCCGCACCAAAGAACCATTTCAAACATAATACCATCATTCTCAACACATTTGCTTGCAAGAATTTTTTCCCATTAAAGAAAGACTCACATACACAGATTTATATCTGAAAGTGTTCTCTAAAATATTCATCTATTCATCCACTCAATAAGTATTGAATGCCTGCTCTATGCCAGAGCTATGATTGCTACTCGAAATAAAATTATTGAGGGCACAAAATACATGTGTAGTTAGAAAGAACCGATTGAATCAACAGTTATGGTGGTATGGCACGGGTCTCTGTCATTACTAAATGCGGCATTTTAGGGGAATATTTAATGGTACTGGGCAATTTACTTTAAGGGGTGGAGGGAATCAGTTCAGTCAGTATATAAGATATAAACCCAATTCAAAAGGTTTAAAAGAAATCTTACACACACAACAAAACATTAAAAATGGTCAACTCTATTAATGAGACATTTTAAAATAAAACCTTTGCCTCTTTCCCAAATTTTAATAATGAAAAAGAAAATTAAATATTTTTGCTATCATACTCTAAACTCAGTTTGATTTGCCACTTTACTAGGTCTTTACACAAGTTAGGTTTTTTGTTTTGTTTCTTTTGTTTTGGGACTAAGGTCCTTCCATGTAGCCCTTCTTGTCCTGGAACTCGCTGTGTAGAGCAGGCTGACCTGGAATTCATAGAGCTCTGCCTGACTCTGCCTCTAGAGTTGGGAGCCAGGTATCACTAGGTCTGGCTTGGTCAGTTAATTTTTAAAAACCTTAAAAGCAATAAGGAAGTACTATCATGTCTCTACACTATGAACAACCCATCAACCTGCTCCTCACCCACAGACCAGAGGAAAATAACCCCCCACCTCCTACTCCTCCTGCATCCCCATCTCTGCGTTACTCCCCCGCCTCAGTTTCCAGAGTAGCTCTGTGTGCCTGAGTTCCAGATCTTTCATGCTTCAAAGGCCTTTTCCATGTCCTGGTCTGACTTCCTACAATTGCTCTTGTCTTCATTCACTCAATGGATACTCATGATGTGCCAGTCCTGAGCCAGGCCCTAAGGCTTCAACAGTCAACAAAACACACAAAGTCTGGTCTCATGGATGTTGTACTTGAGAAGAGGAGCTCAGATCTGGAGCACGTACAAGTGAGCATGGGAAGCATTGCTTTCTTATTTCTTCTTCAACAAATTACCAGAGACCTAGAGGCTTTAAAGATCACAGGTTTATTCTCACACAGCTCTGGAGTTCTGCAGGACTGGATGCCAGCAGGACTGGTCTCTTCTTGGGGCTCCCTGGCTTTCATGTTCTGATGACTCCTTGTGGCTCCTTCATCCGTTTCCAAAGCCAGTTGTTTAACTTCATCTCTTTTATTTGGTACACTGCGCCCTTCTGAAAAGGATGATTACATTAGGGTCAACTGGATAAGTCCAGAATGACGACTTCCTTCATTTTTCATATCAGCAATGTTCATTTTGTCAAAAAGGTGATATTCATATATATATATGTATGTATATATATATATATATATATTTCAAAAAAATCCTATTCCTCCTGTATCTGAAACTCTGCATCATTCCCCGCCTCAGTTCCCAGAGTAGCTATGTGTGCCTGAGTATGTATGTATGTATATATGTGTGTGTATGTGTAATATAGCATGCATTATTATAATATTATAATATATTAGATGATACATATATTACACACACAAACAAAGGTTCTGGGAACTGAAACATAGAGATATACTGGAGGTAAAATATCTAGGGAGTCAGAGGAGGCCACAGTGACTGGGTGACATTCAAGTGCAGTCTTATCACCCTCGATACTCTTGGTGTTCGTGAAGTTATCCTGGCAAAAAAATTCACAACAGTTAGTGCAAGTTCTCTGGAAAACCCTGCTATCCCTACTCTATGCTGTGGTGAGCTGTTATGGCTAAAACCATGACTTTATAGTCCATTCTCAATCTATATGAAAAGTTTTGGTCCGTGTATGGATTCTCCCTATAACTTGTGAATTTCCTCAGGACAAAGGCAATGAATTATCCCCCCCACCCGGACTCTACACTCTGCCAGGCATGGTAAGTGGCCAGTGAGTGGTTGATAAACACTTGATTCTATGAATGAGACCTGGTCTTAGGACCAAACATGAATTCAAGCCCCTCACTCAGCAGTTAGAGTAACTGGCAGGTGTAGTCCTTGGCCAGCAAATGCCCTTGATCCAGTACCAGAAGATCCATCTGGAGGGGTAAGTGTGTCCCTGCCCGGCCACCCAGACACCCCAGGAAGGGAGTACAGGCGCCCTTCAATCCCCTAAACTTTCTGGCCATTCAGCAGGGTTTCCCCTGGCTACTGGCTTTCCTACTTATCCCACCCCAGCTTGCCCCCAAGCACCCCTTTCCATCTGTGGGGTTGCAGGATCTCCCAACTCAGCCTGCTTCAGGGCTGAGGATCTGCGGACAAAATGGTAAGGGCAAGGCTTCAGGGGTTTCTTTGTTCCAAGGATCTGACATATACCAAGCTCGCCCTTTTATCTGTGAGGTCCTTGACCAGCAAGTAGCCCTGATACAGTACCAGCAGATCCATCCAGAGGGAGTCCTTAGATCTACCACCACAGCCTACTTCACAGAGGAGGGGATCTGAAAGCCAACTCCAGTGCTGAGGGGACCTAAGAGAGGACCTACGAAAAATCCCCAAGTACACAGTTAGCCAAAACATAAATCGAACCAAGCCGCCGAGGCTTCCTTGACAGCATTCAAAGGAAGAGATGGGCAGGTGCCAACGCAAGAATTCCTCCAACAACCTGAAAAGCAACATGATAACACCAGGATCCAGCAAATATGCAACAGGAAGACTTGAACAACCTAATCCAGAAGGAGTAGAAGAAATCGACTTTAGACGTAACATTATGAAAGTGATAGAGACTTTAAAGAAGAGGTGAAAAACTCCTTTGAAGAAAGGGATGAGAAAACTAACAAAAAGTTAGAAGAAATGAATAAATTCCTCAAAGATACCCTAGAAAACCAAGAAAAAGCAATCAAACAGGTAATGGAAACAGTTCAAGACTTGAAAACTGAAATGGAGGCAATGAAGAAAACACAAACCGAGGGACGGCTGGATATGGAAAATCTGGGTAAACAAACAGGAACTACAGAAACAAGTATAACCAACAGAATAAAAAAGATAGAAGAAAGAATCTCAGATGCTGAAGATATGATAGAGAAAATAAACTCATTGATCAAAGAAAACAACAAATCCAACAAATTCTTAACACAAAACATCCAGGAAATCTGGGACAACATGAAAAGACCAAACTTAAGAATAATAGGGGTAGAAGAAGGAGAAGAATTACAGCTCAAAGGCCCAGAAAATATATTCAACAAAATTATAGAAGAAAACTTTCCCAACCTAAAGAAGGATATTCCTATGAAGGTACAAGAAGCATACAGAACACCAAATAGACTGGATAAAAAAAAAAATCCTCTCGCCATATAATAATCAAAACACAAAACATACAGAATAAAGAAAGACTATTAAGAGCTGCAAAGGAAAAAGGTCAAGTAACATATAAAAGTAAACCTATCAGAATTACACCTGACTTCTCTATGGAAACCATGAAAGCCAGAAGGTCTTGGATAGATGTACTGCAGACACTAAGAGACCATGGAAGCAAGCCCAGACTACTATACCCAGCAAAGCTTTCTTTCACCACTGATAGAGAAAACAAGATATTCCAGGATAAAAACAAATTTAATCAATACATAGCCACAAACCCAGCCTTACAGAAAGTACTAGAAGGAAAACCACAACTAAAGGAAGCAAACAACACCCATAATAACACAGACATCTAACAACCCTCCACCAGCACAACTCAAAGAAGGGAAACACACAAACTCTACCACCCAAAAAAAAATAACTGGAATTAACAACCACTGGTCATTAATATCACTTAATATCAATGGACTCAATTCACCTATAAAAAGGCACAGGTTAAGAGAATGGATACAAAAACAGGATCCAACATTCTTGTTGTTTACAAGAAACATACCTCAACCACAAAGACAGACATTATCTCAAAGTAAAGGGTTGGGAAAAAGGTTTTTCAAGCAAACAGTCCTAAGAAACAAGCAGGTGTGGCTATACTAATATCAAACAAAATCAACTTCAAACTAAAATCAATCAGAAGAGATGGAGATGAACACTTTATACTCTTAACAGGAAAAATCCATCAGGATGAAGTCTCAATCTTGAATATATATGCCCCTAATATAAAAGCACCCACATATGTAAAAAAAAAACATTACTAGAATTCAAAGCACACATCAAACCCCACACACTAATAGTAGGAGATTTCAACACTCCTTTCTCACCAATGGACAGGTCAACCAGATAGAAACTTAACAGAGAAATACAAGAACTAACAGATGTAATGGATCAAATGGACTTAATAGACATCTATAGAACATTCCACCCAAACAGGAAAGAATATACCTTCTTCTCAGCATCTCATGGAACCTTCTTGAAAATTGATCACATACTCGGTAACAAAGCAAGCATCCACAGATACAAAAAAATTGGAGTAACCACCTGTGTCTAATCGGATCACCATGGAGTAAAGTTAGAATTTAACAACAATTCCACTCCCAGAAAGCCTACAAACTCATGAAAACTGAACAGTCAACTATTGAACCACTCCTGGGTCAAGGAAGAAATACAGAAAGAAATTAAAGTCTTCCTTGAATTCAACGAAAATAAAGACACAACAATACCCAAACCTATGGGACACTATGAAAGCAGTGCTAAGATGAAAGTTCATAGCACTAAGTGCCCACATAAAGAAAATGGAGAAACCTCACATTAGAGACTTAACAGCACACCTGAAAGCTCTAGAAAAAAAAAAAACAGAAGCAGACTCACCCAGGAGGAGTAGAAGACTGGAAATAATCAAACTGAGGGCTGAAATCAACAAAACAGAGACACAGAAAACAATCCAAAGAATCAATGAAACAAAGAGCTAGATCCTATGCTGGAGAGGATGTGGAGTAAGGGGAACACTCATCCATTGCTGGTGGGAATGCAAACTTGTGCAACCACTTTGGAAATCAGTGTGGCAGTTTCTCAGGAAATTGGGAATCAACCTACCTCAGGATCCAGCAATTCCACTCTTGAGAATATACCCAAGAGATGCCCAATCATACTACAAAACATTTGTTCAACTATGTTCATAGCAGCATTATTTGTAATAGCCAGAACCTGGAAACAACCTAGGTTGTTTCTTTATCCATTCTTCAATGGAAGAATGGATAAAGAAAGTGTGGAATATATACACATTAGAATACTACTCAGCGGTAAAAAACAATGACATCTTGAATTTTGCATGCAAATGGATGGAAATAGAAAACACTATCCTTAGTGAGATAACCCAGACCCAAAAAGATGAATATGGTATGTACTCACTCATTAGTGGACTCTAGCCATAAACAAAGGAC
>PVIU01000016.1:620868-667833 GCA_004026605.1 Ondatra zibethicus | reverse complement strand
AAGTTAATACATGCAGAAGAGATAGGTCCTGGTGTCATTGTTTGTGGGTTCTCCATCTGCCAACTTTCGCCGCCACATTCAGAGAGTCTGGTTTGATCATATGCTCATTCAGTCCCAGGCCAGGTGGATTGGTGTGCTCCCATTAGTTCAGGCACACTGTCTCAGTAGGTGGACCAGCCCCTCACGGTCCTAACTTCTTGAGGTTTTAAATAATGCCTTAGGGCATCCAGGCCTAATTCAATATCCGTACGAGACATGGATGCACATGACAAGACAAGCTGCCTATGTTTCTTTAGTTATATCTACAATTTTCAATGAACTTTTGCCAATAATATGTCATTGTCACAAGAGGACTCGTGGTAATTTTGCCAAGAGCAGGTCCAGATATGAACTCTCTACTTCTCTCTTCCTGTGTCTTCAATAATTCCCTATATGTCTGTTGTGCAAATCTGAATCTGTATCTAGTTGTCCTATATTGTCTCTTGTCTGTTCCTCCCTCTCTCCCACCCTGTATGTGTGTGAGTGTATGTGTTTTCCTCACACACTTTTTTTTTAAATTTATTTAACAGCACAGAAACATGCCACATGGGGGAAAGAATAAGAAAGACTTTAGAGCAATCTTGAACAGAGTTTTACAAAGAATCTAGCTGTCCCAGACAATAAAGAAATGCTGCCAAACAGTCTCTGTACGTTGATTACAATATCTCTTGGCCATGTTCATCCTATTTGCTGTTTCCAGCCAATGATTATCACAACGTATACAAAAACACATAAATTGTTCTTTCTCTGCGTCAGGGTCATAAAAGGGTACATAATTTAAGAATAAAGCTATGTAATAACTTGTGTTGTAAAAGCTGATTACAGGGCTTTTAATCAAGGCAACCCAAGGCAAGCAAGATTGGTTGTTACATTGCTCTCTTGAAAGTAGGTTAAACAAACAGGCTAAGTTCACAGTAGAAGAGCAATCCTATGTCTCAAGTAATTAAACCTGAGGTGTATCATTAACTTGACCATGAGGTCCAAAAAGAGTCTGAGCTCTTCTAATTCAAGAGTTATTTTCATAATTATGTACCACAGTTGCTCAATATTAAAATGTTTCATTATCATCCCCTATGTGTTGAGTTAATATCATCAAAGAATAGAATCCAATCTTGATACTATGAAAGCATATTTAACCCTCAAATTTATGAGCCCAGGATTTTTTAAAATAAAACTCCAATCCAGGGTTATTTCTTTATTTTACTCTCACGCAGTAAACTATATTTTCAGCTTTTATAACATTTTTTATCATTTTTCATAAAGATTACAGTCTTCTATAATTCTATAAATACTCTTATTGGTACAACTCAACAAAGCCATATTTGATGCAGATGATAAAGAAGCTATTGAGTTTAGTCTCAGCTAACATTCTGCCTTAGTAAAGTACTCTTGTGAGAGCACAGATTTAAACATTTGCTTCAGCATTTTCACAACCAATTCTTGCCGTGTTTCAAAATATTTGTTGGAGCTAAAGGAGCAATCTGGAGAAAGCAGCTCCAGTGTCTTGTATTTAGAGTGTGGTTTTTGTATTAATTAATTCCATTTTCTTGAGGCACCATCTCCCTATGTAGCCCAGGTTGGCCCTTATACTGATTGTTCTCATGCCTCAGCATGAGCAGCCCATGGTTGCAGGATGCACAAGGATGCCTAGCAGTGCTGTTTTAAAATAGTCAATAACAATGAAGCAACACAGCTTGATACATTTTAAATAATCCTAGTTTCCTTTCTCCTGACTTTATTATTCTTGGAGAAACTAACTCATAAATAAAACGCATCCATTCTTATGGTTTCCTTTCCATTTACCTGAGAACAGATCTCTTACCTGTATTTGGTCCCTATGGTCCTGGTATGTGTTTTCATTCCTACACTCACTCAAAAGCATACCAGTAAAAGATATCTAACCTTATTTCAGATGGTTTTAATGCTATTTCAGTGGAGCGCTAATGTGCTAACTAAAACTTAGGAGCACACGTCTTCATTACCTGTGGAATATTCTTAGTTCTGGTCTTAACAGGACATCAGTACTATATCACTGGCTTGAACCCCATTTCCCACCAGTTGCTCACTCTCCCTATGTATACACAAATATTTCTGTATCACCGAGGGCCAATTCTACCATCTTCTTTCTGCTCCTTTGTGTGGGTGTCCATAGTTTTCTGCAGACTTTAGTTCTGCAGCAATGTTCTTACCCAGCATTTTTACTAATGAAGTAATACAGCATTTGTTTGAGTAGCTCTCTATCTGTTGCTAGTACAAGGGGGAAAGGGAACCACTGAATATTTGTGGATTATTTAGAGAGAATAAGCTCTCATCCATTTGTAAGAGAGTTCTGACTCATTCAGACAGCAGCATTTAATACGAAATTATTCAAAGAACAAAATTATTAAAAAATACTCTCTGACCTAGTGACTGTCTTTTTATGACTTACGCTTCTTACCTGAAATAAATACAAAACCTTATTGAATATTATGCTATCTAAATGTATTACATTTTCAAAGAAGAAAAAATGCATAGCAGGAAAAAAATAACGACAGCCTAAATTTTGCAGGAAAATGGATGGAACTAGAAAGCATTATTTTGAGTGAGGTAACCCAGACACAGAAAGACAATTATCACATATACTCACTCATAGATGGTTTTTAAACATAAGGCATAGAAAACCATCTTACAAACCACAATCCCAGAGAATTTAGACAACAATACAGACACTAAGAGAGACCTACATAGATATAATCTACGTGGGAAGTAGAAAGTATAAAAAGACAAGATCTCCTGAATAAATTGGGAGCATGGGGACCTTGGGGGAGGGCTGAGGGAGGGAAGCAGAGAAAAATGTAGAGCTCAATAAATATCATGGGGGAAAAAATAAATTGATTGGCCTTAGAAAAAAAGAACACAGACTGTGGTTTCCCTATGAACAGAGTGCAAAAGGAACTAGCAGTCTGTTTGGGAGTTAAGAGCAATTAATTGTCTGGGGCCCTTTCTGGAGGCTGGGCTTTACCTGAAATCCACAAAGGGGAAGGTTAAACAAAAACCAACAACATTGTGACAGGTGACAGCATTTACACTGTCTTTTCATAACCTGACATCTAGGTGTATGTGCCCCTGGGAAAATGGGGGACATGCCATGAACGTTTATTTTACATAAAATAAACTATCTCAATCTATTTAGCACGGAATGCTTCTTAGTATTTCTTTACAGAACTGTGTTAATAAATGTTTTGCTGCTGAGATGGAGCTGTATACAAGTGTTTGAAAGGAGCTTTGTGTTGTCTCTTACAAAAAGAAAAGTAATAGAAAGTTTCACTCTTTAATCTTGGCTTACTTAGAACATGGAGTTGTTAACGACTAAATTAGAGATTGAATGGATAACTTCCCATTTGTTAAGAGAAGAAGTCAGTTTTTGGACAAAAGGATGGAATTTTGTTGCATCTAGGCACAGAGCTTCCTAGGAAGTAAAGGTGAAGGATATAGTTTTGTCCATGTAGGAACCACATTTCTATGTGACCAAGTCTGGAGGTAAATACTACTGTTGACCCTTGTCTTTTTCTATTTGCTATATTCCTAATTAAAAGCTTAAAAAATGGAAGGCACAGGTAAAACAGCAACAGCAACCAGACATATTCCAGCTAACTTTACTGGAAACAAAGCGCTACACCGCAGGAAAGCTCTGGGTGTTTTGAGTCACATTTCCTTTCTTAATTAAATATCAGAATTAAAGTTCAGGTCCATTTGTTGTTGCAGCAGTGACAGAGTTACTGTGTTAAATATGTCACCAAACACTGCATATACTATTAGATTAGGGTTGATAATGGCAACAAAAAGCAAAAGAATATTAATGAAAGAATTAATACTTTCATTTCGTTCTGACCATTACCAGCAAAAAAATGAAGTGGTTTTTTTTTTTACCTATTGGAATATCTACAAGAAAATAAAAATAGTCATTACTCAATAATGTCTAGGTCATTTCAAATTAAATGTAGGGAATGGAGACACATGTAAGTACTTTTCCCCATCTGATCCCATACAGAAAGAGGCTACCCTCAAGGGGGCAATTCCATTTCTATGAAACACTTCAGTGTAACAGAGAGAAGGATGACATAAAGTATAATTACTGAGATAAGCTTCCATACGTACAAATAATTCCTCAGTACAATCTCTGGCAAACCGAATGATAGATATGTCCTTTTATATATGCTCCTGTTTTTGAAAGTGTGCTTTTGATTGCATTTATATCAGAGAGATGGAGAAAGCTGAACACTTAAAAATACTGTTCGTCATTCTAGACAAGCCTGCCTTCCTTGTCCATTTCCCACATAGGTGCATCTAATTTTTCCAGGAAGAAGTGATGGGAAGAAATGATAAGAAAATGGCCTAGATAGATTTAGCTTAGAGCCACAAAATTACCTTAGCATTCTTAGAATCATTGTATTTCCATTAAGGCCTCCAAGGAATAACAGAAATAATTCCAGCCATTTGCAACTGGCAGTCCATGACTCAGCCTCCAAGGACTGATTTTAATGCTGAAATTTAATCTTCACTAACATAGACATTGTCACTATTCAAGGGGGAGTTCTAAACTTCAAAATAATTTTTGAACTTATGAAATGGATGTGATTATAAAATGACCGAGTCAGTTATTTTAAAAGTCATATTACCACTTCTAGGAATCTCAAAATGAATTACACACTGAAATGACAGTACTTCAAATTTTAATAAATAGATACACATTTTGCCAAAATATAAAAATAGTATGCTATTTTAGTAGTCCATGATATGACACATTTAAGAAGATGAATTAAAAATCTGTTCATAATCGTTTTGACACTAGGAAAGCATTAAAAGTGAGGAAACAATAACTTCATGCCATATGACTATGGGTAGCACTAACTGGTGTAGGGGGTCCTTCTACATTTGTGTTGCATTCATTAGTTAAATAAAGACACTGCCCTGGCCTTTTAATAGGGAAGAGACCGGGTAGGCAGAGTAGACAGAACGGAATGCTGGGAGTCATACGAAGTCACCTGGACAGCGCTGGAGGGTGACTGTGGGAAGGGCTGTAAGTGACGGATCTGTGTTCGTCTAGCTTAGAGAGCAGATGGACAAAGGCCACCACAGGGACACTGATGGAAGACCTTGATAGAACACACTCTATCAAGAGGGACTGTGATGATGCTTTTCCCAGCCCAGCAGGAGAGGGAGCCACATTTTTCCTCAGCTTCTAACTGTTTGTCATTAAGTATAGAAAGGGTACAGGGGAAAGAATCTGACTTTTCTCATTTCAAGCCAGAGAGAGATTGATTCCCGTCTTATTCTCCTCCATTCATTATCAAGTGATTCCCAACAACTTCATTTTACAGATGCAAGAACAAACAAAAAAATCAATGATCACAGTGTGGGTATGAGTGAAACACACTGGGCTGATTTTCATTTCACTTCTAAGCAAAACTTCTGTGTTTTCAAAAAAATATGCCATGAAAGACAGAATCATTTTCTTTTGGCGGATGAGGCATGAAGTCCGTGGTCCCTGATACTTGCGTTTCCTTGGAGGGAGGTCACTGAGCAATAAGGTGAAAGGGACAGCCTGCTCTGCCTGCACAGTTCTAGCCACTTAGCCATGACAGGGCTCCAGCCCTTGTGTTTCTGTCTTCTCACAACATCTTTTCTTTTACCTTTTATTTGAATTAACATCTGGGTATGATTTAAAGAAGCGATTGACTTTTTGCATTGTCAGAGAGATCTGCCCACCCCCCCAGCCCCTCTTTATCCTGCATTCCTATTTACTGTGGTGACTTTTGTTCACCAGTAGTTTGAGATTATTTTGGGGTCTGAAGTACCATGTTTGTGTTGCTAACTCTTTTAAATATTATTTTTTTAGGCATTATCTATCGCTGGCCTCTTTAAAGGTTAGGTGTTGTTGCACCTCTGCTCCATAGCCTGGGTTTCTGAATTTCAAACAGCCGTCCTTTGAACTGTGTTCTGAATCCTAACCGTAGCTGAATTAGCACCATCCACTTGCATCGCTGCTGCTCTGCTGTAAATGGCCGTGCCTAGGCAAGCAGGCTTTCCTCATCTTTTGCACACTTTATGGTACTTGGAGCTGTGATTGAAACATCGCTCTTCTCTGCTATTGTTTCTTCCCTTTTCAGTATGTTCAGTCTCAGATATCATTCATGTTATATTACTGACAAAACCACCCTGAAATGTTCTTTCCAGTCAGATTTCTCTTGGTATAGCATAGTTTTCTTTAGACCCCCCCCCCGCTGTGTCCAAGAGAATCTCTTCTTTCTCTCTGCTGATTCTTTCATTTTCTGGAAACTCTGGCCCCTTGTGTTCATTTGCTTTCTATTGGCTCTGTAAGAAACTATAACTAAGGTCAGCTGTCTTAATTTTTGCATGTCTCAAGCATATAATTATTGTGGCTCTTTTAAATAAGTGATATTTTGATTGCATAAAACACCATTTCTGAAAATCTTTTGGATTTATAGCTTTAAATTACCATTCAGGAAAATATCATGTGCCTTCTCTACCATAGAACATAGATCACACGCATACTTAAATGCATGCACACACACACACACACACACACAGAGAGAAAGAAAATATAAAAGGGACGACTTGGGAATCAGCAAAACAATGAGAGTTGCTGCAGAAGAGTGAAATGGGGAATGAATATAATCAAAATAAATCATACTTGAAGAAAAGTGACATGAAACCCATAGTTTTATCCAATGACTATACAGCAATATTCTTCAAAATAAAAATTAACTGCCTTTCAATAGATTCCATCAGGATATTCATCACTCAGACAGTCATTTGGCTTATGATTTTATATTCAATCACCCAAGCCAAGTGTTTCCGTACATCATGAGTCTGATTCTTTTTCAGACACTACTCAGCTTCATTAGTTGATAGAGCTTTCTGTTCACCATCATATATTTACATGGAATAAATTACGCCTTGTCATTCATATACTGTGGATGATCTGCGAGGTCATTCTATTACAAACATCTGAATATTTAATAGAAAGGAAACTAAAGCTTTTGAAAAATTGAAAATTGACTTTAGTATCAATAGAAGTTCATACTGATTCATATTTCTGAGACAAGAGCCAAAACAAAGCACAATCTAATTCTTGCTGATCAATTTTTGAGGCAGAAGACTCTGGAACCTTCCATTCACTGATATAAAAAAAATATAGATTTGGAGAACAGAGTGGATGCTCAAATTTTGGAAACTCACAAGTTTGACAAGAGGCCATTCAAAATGAATAGTAACTTAGAAATGGGGAGAACCATCTGTCTATGGATCAAAACCTTAACAATGAGAAGATAAAGTCAGTTACTATATGAACTAAAGACAAAAGAGAACCAAAAAGACAGGTAATCATGTCTAGCCAGAAGCAAGCCCTATCAAAGCCTTAATAGTGACATCTTAAACACAATGTTTTTCTATAACACAACATCCATTGAGGGACCCCATTATTTATGAGCCTAAAGAAAGCAAATAAGAGCACTTAGTGTGGTTTTCAACATACAAACTCATGTCCCCAATTTCAAGAAGTGCATTTCCTAGTTGTTATACAAAGCAAGACTTTCAGTAGCCAAACTCTTCGTTTGGCTCTCTATCTTTATATCATAGTCCCTCAAGATATCAATAGAACCTATGTTGCCCTAAGTTCCTTCACCAGCATGTCCCTGCTCTGATTCAAAATAGCAACTGATGCTTTGTACCAGTTTTTGATACAGTAGACTAACTGTTTTTTAGGTCCTGAGATTCAGGTGATAAAAATTCTATTGATTGATGAACCATGACCAGATATTATTAATCACACTTAGGAAATGTAAAATATTGTGCACATTCTTTGCCTTAGATCTCTCAATGGTTTAGTTTTCTCCCTTTGTAACCTGTAGTAGTCCCTTTAAGAAATGGCCAGCACCTCCCCACAGCTGCATCTGAGGTTGGCTGCAAGCTAGCTGATAACTTTTGCTATGTATCTTCAAAGGATGCCTGTGTCCCTGAGAATTTGTCTTGTAGTTTTTTTACGACTAGCAAGTTGTTAATGAATGGATTTTTATATGCTTGGGAATTTGCAAGAGAGAAAAATAAAGAGCATGACTCAAACAGCACGTGTGTGAGTTCATTCCGTTACCTCTCAGACTAGGATTTTTCTAAGTCCCTTTCACTATGCTGAGGCAACTGACCTGAACCTTGGCAGGAAGTCAGAAGAGTTAGACTCTGATGCTCCCCAAAACCTAATTTCTGTGGTTATAGGGATAGCAACATGTCTATCAAAGGCTTAAAATTTAAGAGAATATATGCCGTATTTGTCTTTTAGGTCTGTTATATCTCTCTCAGGATGATTTTTTTCAAGCTATTTCAATTTACATGTGAATTTCATGATTTTGGTTTCTTAGCAGCTATATGATATCCCATTTACACCAATTGCACCACATTTTCATTAACAATTCAACTGTTGGCAAAGGTCTAGGCTGTTTGTAATTTCTGACTATTATAAATAAATCAACAAAGAACATAAAGAAGTAAGCATCTCTGCAGTAGGATGTGTAGTCCTTTAGGTAGAGTTGGCTCTCGAGGTACAACTATTCTCAGCCACCTAGGGAACCACCACACTGATTTTCATAGTTACTATAAAAATTCGCACTCCCATCAACAATGGTTGAGTGTATCCCTTACCATATATCCTCACCAGCATGAATATTCTATCATTTGTTTTATGGATCTTTGCCATTCTAAATGATATAATATGAAATTTCAAAGTATTTTATTATGCATTTCCCTGATAACTAAGCATGTTGGATATTTATTTAAGTGTGATGTCAGACAATTGTGTTTTATCTTTTGAAAACTCTCTGCTTAGAGCTGTACCCCATGTTTAACTTGGTTTCTTGATGTGAAGTTCTTTGAGTTATTTATATATTTTAGACATTAGCCAATATTTATGAATGATTGTCCTTGGCATAGGCTTGCTTCTAGCTTGCTCTTCTGAGGCTCATTTACCTCAACAATGTACAGTCCATCCTGCTTTCCTGCTTCCTCCATTTCCATCTGGCTGGCCCCCAGCTGGCTGGCTGACTCTGCTTTTTTTTTCTCTGGCCACCGACCCCCACCGGTCGCTCTGGCTACTTATTGACCATTCAGCTTTTTATTATACCAATCAGGTGCCTTAGGCAGGCAAGGTGAAACAGTAACATATCATTCCATAGTCAAACAAATGCAGCATAGCCAAGTGCAATATATCTTTACATAGTTAAACAATTATTCTATAGCACAAGCAAATAAAACACATCTTTCAGTAGTTAAACAAGCATTCTATTCCACAATGTGTTGGTGTCTGTTGTGATGTCCCCCTTTTCGTATCTAAATTTAGTATTTTGAATCTTCTCTCTATTTCTTTTAGTTTTATCTGCTAAAGGTTAATCAATCTTATTGATTTTCTCAGAAAAACTGTTCATTTCTTTCTTGTATTGTTCTTGCTTGTTTGTTTTTATTTATTGACTTTAACCCCAAGTTAAATTATTTCTTGTACTCTATTGTTTTGGAGTATTACTTCTTCCTTTAAGGTTTTCATGTGTGACATTAAGTTTTTAATATTCAATCTCTTCAACGTTTTTATGTAAGTAATCAGTGATCAATTTATCTGTTAGAAGCACTTTCTTTGTGTCCTATAGTTTTGAGTGTGTTGTGTACTCATTTGCATTCAATTCAAAACATTTTTATTTTATTTCAAATTTCTGTCTCAATGCACTTTTTATTCAACAGTAAATCATCCAGTTTCCATGAGTTCATTACCTTTCTCTTGTTTCCTTTTAGTTGCCCTCTGAGGATCTTTGGAAAATATTGTAACTATGGGTTGCCTAGCAAAGGACACATGTGTAAATCAGGGAGTGGGTGGCAGAGACTAACAGAGGTGGGCTAAGAGAAAAGCCTGAGAGGGCTTTTAGAAAAGAGGCAATGGGATAATAATGTTCACACCAAAAGGTGGAATACACAAGGATTTTGAGGTGTTGTAGAAAAAGATGGTCCTGTATGTAGGTTTCAGTAAGGCAAAGAATTATCCAAAGAGACAAAGATGAAAGACTATAGGGATCCTGGGAATGAAAGTCAAAGTCTCCAGTGAATGAAGCTGAAGTGGAAGAAGGAGCCTTTAGAGGGTGAGAATGGAGAGATCATAGCAGAATCCAGGAAGGATAGTGCCATTCACCTACCTGAATCCATGCCAGATGTGGCCACTGTGGTCCTGGGTAAAAACTTTTCCTAGGTATGGGGACTGACAGTAAATAACAGGGATTGGCTCAAAGGGGGGGGTGAGGGGACTGAGAGGGTCTATAGAAGGTAAGAGAGCCGAGTCCACACCAAGGTTCAGCAGCCTCCCCAGGGAAAGGAAAGGGCGTGGAAAGGCAAGTCCCGACCAGCAGTCTTCTTCAGGGCTGGGGGTGAGACTTGAGGAATTATAATGATGGGCAGCAGGAGAGTCAAAATCAGCTACCTGATGTCATGCCATTGTGGCCGCTGTGTTCTCAGGTAGAGAGTGTTGCTAGATATAGGTAGATGACACAAAGGGATGGGCGATGGAAGCAAGTGGGCCACCTCAGGTTCTAAGGAGCTGCCAGCGAATGAAGGTAGGGTTGAAGACCCTTGCAACTGGGTTGAGGATGAGACTGAAGGAATTGTAATGGTGCATAGGATAGAGAATAAAAACTGCCTACTTGATTCCCAGCCAGAGTGGCATCTGGGTTCCCAGGTAGAGATTGTTGTAGGTATAGGAGACTAAGAGTGTTCTTGGCTTTTTAATACCTCTAGGTTGATGCTTTTATCAGTAATTGGAAATAATGTGATGGGCAGTTTTGACTCAGAGGAATAATTTCACATGTGATACTCTTTCATGATTTATGAGTCTCTTTGCTTCATCACTGTTCTTCCTTTCCTTTCTTTTAAAAATGTTTTATCTCCCTGAGACATGGTATTATGTAGCCCAGCCTATCCTGAAGTTTACTCTGCAGCCGAGAACTTGAATGTGGTATATTCCTGATTCTCTCCTTCTGAGCTATATCTCCGGTCCACATAAGCATCTTTCCAAAACCCAACTCTTTTAAGTGATTTAGCATTCTTTTGACAGAATTGGTCCAAATTAGTCTGTAACATTCTCAGAGGACCACAGCACGATATAACCTTTCCTGCTTTCTTGTGAATGCAGTCAAATTCAACCTCATCAGCCCTGACCGGGTTTGCTCTACTCACCCTGACAGGCTTTTACAATCAACACCCAATGTTCACTTGTTTGCTGAAAATAGCATCCTCGTCTGTCTTTTTCTGCCAGTCTTTTGTGGGCTGATTTATGCTTCATTGTACTTTAATGCCTGTATAATGCCTTCATGTAGCTACTGTGGAAAACAAAGTAAATCACATCTTTGTGGAAGGAACCATTACCAAGAATACTAAGATTACAATTGTTCTTTCATGTACTCAGAAGCACTGACTAGTCCCTTGATTGGGGTCACCAGCAAAGCAGAGACCAAAATGTCATAGGAGTAAGTGTCAGTAGGGAAAGTTATTTGTCTTTTTTTTTAAAGGACAGAGGGTGTGGGAGAGAGAGAAGAGAGGGGGGAGAGAGAGAGAGAGAGAGAGAGAGAGAGCGAGCACCTGCACAGGTACTTTGTATTGGACTCTTACATACACTGATGGTGGGAAATAGCTTGAATAGGTTTAAGTCCTAAATGCCATATGTCAGAAGTGTGCTCTAGAAGATATTTGTAAGCCCAGTAGTATACTATGTAAATTTTTATTATATCATAATTTCAAGCATAATTTAATAAATGAAAAAACACAAAGCAACTATAATTGCTATAAAAGTATAAGCCTGCAGATGATTTTAAGGCCAATTAATTCAGTGAAAACCTTTAAATCAAGTAAGCATCTATCAATGGCAATTCTTTGTTGTTTCTTGATTAGGCAAACTAATTTGCTTCCTGATAACAGCGGAATTTGGGGTAATTTGTATAACTAATATTCTGTACCTCATCCCAAACATTTGCTGACTTAATCCCACAGATAATTGTCAAATGGGAAGAACATTTTACAATACAAATGAATCATAAGATATGAAATAAGTTTTAAGCAAAGCAATTGCCGCCAGAATAGAAAAAGGAGGCAGTAGAAGACCAAAGTGATTAATGTGTGCTTGCTTAAGACTCTTCTTTAGAATTTTAGAAGCGGTCTCAAAGAAAGTTTAAAGTTTACAATATATAGTGCATCAAAATTATATATACAAGCCAAAGAGCTCTCTGTGTTCCCATCAACTCCGCCTTACCCACGGGGAAGCATTCTGCTTTAACTGACGTAGCGACTGCTCCTAACAAATCTCAAGCAGCCATTAGGCATATATTCATACATGAAGCCCTTTAACTGCCCTATCTGACTAAAAGCAGCGTCTAGTTGCTACTGTAGAAATGCCAGTGAGCATCAGCTGGACATCATACGATCATTCAGCAGAGAATAAGCTGAGTCTGTACCTCTAGTGCTGCAGTGCATTGCACACTAACGTCCTTGTGTTGTCCCATATGTAAGCACCAGTTTCCAACACAAATGAATCAGGAGCAAATATTGAAGAGTACAGAATTTTTAAGTAAGAAACACCATCGTGTTTAAATACCTCTTTATTTTAATAACTAAAAACAAGTCAATTAATTTCAGTTACTTAAATTTTGGGCTGTACAGACTACGTTATTTTGCTAATTTTTAAAAATGTTATTTCTCCAATTTTTTTCTGGAGAATAGTAACAGAAAATAACTGACTCCTGCTGGTTTATTCCATAAATTTCTCTCTCATATGATGAAATATAGAACATTGAAAACAAAATTGCACCTGAAGCTTATTTCTTGCAATATACTACAATTTTTGTGGATTCTAAATATGCTTTTGAGTTTTAATTTTGATCACAGTTTTATTCATTTATTTTTACATACTTCTACACATATGTGCATCTCTCTTTACATACACACCCACTCTCACACCCATTCACTCTCACACTTCTCATGTGAGTCTTCACCTCACACTCTTCTTTCTCTCCACAACTCCCTTCTTCGTACGTCTACAGATCATTCTTCTGCTTGCTCTCTCTCTACCTCCACTGCCCCTCTCTCTCACAGCCAAACTCTACATGCTACATTTCTAGGGTCTGACCTATTCTCATAACATGATAAGTCATGTAGTTTCTTTTAGGCTAGGAATATCACATTGACTGGTCAGTGAGTAACACTTGGTCATGCATGCAGCTCTTTCCCAAATGGAGCTGAGGCTTGTGTGGTAGAGAGTATGTGCAGAAAATCTCAGTTGCTAGGCAAGTTGTTATGTTTACTAAAGTCGCTTCTATCCTGACCCGGAATCAACAAAACACCTGGGAAAGTGACCTCCAATATGTATCTCTCAGGGCAACCAGATATTTGTCTCCAGGGGCAACCAGCCTGCTTTGAATTTGTTCTGGAGTCTAAAATTAGCTGTTTGTATAAAAGGCTATCTTTGTGACTGAGAATCCTATGTCATTCTGAGTGTTAAAAAATCCTAGTATTATTTCTATTCATCAAAATTATATAGCTAAGAGGACATCATCTTCCTGACCAGACACAGCTATATATGTGCACAATAGATTGAATATTTTCAGGACATAAACACACAAACAGTAGGAACACACCCAGGGCTGTTCTTAGGTAAGAAATCAAGCGGCACATGAGAGAAATTACAGATACAGAAAACCCACAATTATGCTGTGGCTTACACACACACACACACACACACACACACACACACACACACACACACACACCTAGCAAATTTAATACATACTTTAAGAGAAACATGAATCACCCTACAATGTCTTTTAAACATTTATTATTAGAAACACTAGATTTCTGCCTAGCCCCACAGTGGCTCTCTCTCTATCAAGATATCTCATTCCTTTCTCTCCCTCTCAGTCCTTTGCCTAACTTGGTCATCCCATTCCCTCATGTTCTCTCCCTGCTTCTTTTCCCCTTCCACCTCCTCCCCTCCACTCCAAGCTCCTAATATACTCAGGAGATCTTATCTATTTTGCTTTCCCAGGGGGATCCCTTTCTTAGGGTCCTGTTTGTTACCTAGCTTCTCTGGGTCTGTGAACTACGGGCTGGTTATCCTTTGTTTTATGCCTAGTATCCACTTATGAGTGAGTACATACTGTGTTTGTCTTTCTGAGTCTGAGTTAACTCACTCAGGACTTTTCCCCTAGTTCTATCCATTTGCCTGCAAATTTCAATATGTCAATGTGTTTTACTGCTGAGGAGTGTTCTATTGTACCATATTTTCTTTACCCATTCTTCAGTTGAGGGGCATCTAGGTTGTTTCCAGGTTCTGACTATTATAAACAATGCTGCTATGAACATAGTTGAGCAAACAGCTTTGTGTGAATAACCATTTTGTTCGCTTATCTTCTTATTGAAACACTTCAGCTCAAATGGTTCAGTTCATCAGGGATTTTAAAATGCTATTCAGAGGCTGCTCTTATAAGTAACTTCTGTGTTACATTTTGCATTCTCTGTGTATTTCCTTTGTTATTCAGAGACCATTCTTACAAGTAACATTTTGCATCCTCTGACTTCTGTGGGGAACAAAGCCTAAGAATAGCACAAATGTCTCCCCTGGTGGCAAGACCCTGGAGAACACGAATCACTTAGCGAGGACCTGTGGAGAGTTCACTGCATAATTCTGGGCATGACTCCAGGAGTGCGTGTGTTATGTGCTCTCCTTGCTTTCACTGTGCTGGCCATCCTGCTGGTCTGAATGAGTCACAGTAAGTCATGAAGTTTAATATTACATATTCACATAATTGTTCTGGTTACAGTGATTTTAGCATAAGAATTTTAAGGAAATGTTATTAAATAGAAGGTATCAAGAGTTAATGGGAACATTCAAGGAACAGAGACTAAAGTAGAATCATAGAAACCCATAGTTTACTCATTTATGAAAATTGTGCCCATACCCTAAGAAGTTAAAAGAGACAGAAATAAGAATAAGCAATAACCAGTGCACACTGTTAAGAGTAAGTTTCCAAGTTATGATGCCTATAGGATAGGTGGCAAAACCTAGTGTATTCCCAGAGGAGATATGGTAGTATAAAATGTAGAATGGATTGGTGTAGTAAAGAGGCTGTGTTGAGTGCCAATTTGTAGTCCCGGCTACCCAGAACTGAAATACTCACACAGAAACTATATTATTTAAAACACTGCTTGGCCCATTAGTTCTAGCTTCTTATTGGCTAACTCTTACATATTAATTTAACCCATTTCCATTAATCTGTGTATCACCACGAGGTTGTGGCCTACCAGTGATGTTTCAGCACATCTGTCTCCAGCGGCAGCTCCATGGCCACCTAACTCCTCCTCCTTTCTCTCAGAATTCCATTTAGTTTTCCCTACCTAGCTCTGTTCCTCTATAGCTCTGCTATAGGCCCAAAGCAGTTTCTTTATTTAACAATGGTATTCACAACATACAGAGGGGAATTCCATGTCAGAATGGTCCAGCTTTGGGTGGTGAGTTGATCATGAGAACTCAGACCCTACCAGATGTAAATATTAAGTGCTCGAGACAAGACTATCTCCCCTTCTGTATGATGCTGTAACCACATGTGCTTCCAACTGGGCAAACTGTTTTACCTATATGTGTGCCTAGTTAGAAAGGTTACTTTGTAGATTGTATGACTGCTTCTGCTTCTGACAGTAGAGCTATAGATAAAAAAGGTAATGGCAATGACGGGAGAGCTGGGAGTCAGAAGGGGAAGAAGCAAGTAATAGACTGGCAATTATTGCAACCATTTTTTAGAAACTTAAGAAGTAAAAACTGATTGTAAAACTTTTTACACAAATCATTGAAACTTTATAAATAAAGACAACCCACGCTATCTAGGGCAGCTTGTCTGGATGACAACAGGTGGTCACAGTTTCGTCATGACACTGACTCCACTCATTCATCAACCCGTCTGGAGCAAGGCTTCCAGAACTCTATGCATTCTTCTGAGTGAGCTTAGTGTGCAGCTTACTTTAACTGAACATAGAATAAGAATTCCATGCACACAGACAGCCCTTCTCTTCCTTCTCTGGTGGGAGTCCTTTCCTGACCTGCATTCACGCAGCAGACAATTTCTGTTTCCCTTAATGTGAATTTTTATTTTTGACATCATGCTTTGATAGCTTAAAGCTGAATACCATCTCAATAAGGATTTGTTCACTGGTTTTTATATTTAATGATGGTTCACATAATGGTTCTTGGAACACACATCAAAAGATTGTACCTTTACCCTAGCAATACAGCTTTGAATGCCTTAGGGTTTTCTTTATTTGAAATCAAGAATCTAATTTAACAAAAAGTCAAATGATGCAATCAAAAAATTTCAACTACTTTTTGTTTTCTGACTACAGCATGAAATTCTCTCTAAATGTTTCCCTCTTTCTGTAGTTATTTTATTTATTTACTTATGTGTATATGCTTCCTTGTGGTGTGTATGTGTGTGTGTGTGTGTGTCTGTGTGTGTTAAAGGAAGTTAAACCCTTTTAATGAATCCATGTCAAACTCTAATTCATATTTTTTCTGTTTTATTTGGGTTCTTGTAAGTTTATTGTAGCATAAAATTATTTCATGTATTTAATTCTGTTTAAAATTATACATAAGAATTTAATAGGGATTAATATTACCTTTAAAAAGGATATGGACATCTATGATTGTATAAGCAAAACAATTGATTTCTTCTTCTCTCATGTAAAATGTCAATCATAATAGTAATTTTACAAGATTCATTGTTTTAGTACATGAAGAATAATGTGCAAATATCTAAAAGGGGGATCCCCAGAACTCCTTAAGATGCATGCAAATCACAGTAAATCAGTTAACCATTTTTTTCATTTTAAAGACTTTTAAAAATTATGAGTGGCCATGTACATCATACTGGAATTATATGGCCAAATATAAACATTGCATAAATGAAAATAACATCATTTAACAAGATATTCAAGGTTAATTCTTATAGGAGAATTTAATATTTACAAGAAATTGCAGTATTTGAACTTAATCTGGATATTATATCTATTAAAAGTAAACATACATTTTTCAGTTATTTTCATAAAAGCATATATGATGCTAGCTTTGTTTAATTTATGCATGCTCATTTTGTACTTACAGTTGGTATTAACATATGCAGACTTGCTTTTTTAAAAAAGAAAGAAAAGCAAACTCGAATTTTCTTCCTGCTGATTATTGTACACAATTCTAGAAGGTGCTATGTAGGTAGCTGGGGAAAAATATCACCAATCAAGCTGCGAACCTTGCAAACAACAAGATCGGCTTGCCAGGCGAGACGCACAATTAGACAGGGCTGTTATGGGAACAGCTAACTGGTCTCTGAGTAGACTTGAGGCTTTGTCCATAAGAAGGAAATCATGTTTAGAGCTATAAAACTGCAAAATCCCATGGTGAGGAAGTCAGGGACTCTAGGCGGGGGCTTGGGAGGTTTCGTTATTGTCTTGCCAAAAAAGCATGGTGTCAAACTGCATTCTAAATATTTTTGTTTTATTCATAGACAAGTACTATTCTCAGCCTTTACCATGGAAACCTCTTTTTACGGTGATCACCAGTGACTCGTGGTCACTCAAAGAGTTGGAAAGAAGTTGCTTTTTAATCCTTAGCCTAAACAGGAAGCCTTCAAACACTCATGGAACATTTTGGAATAAGGGGATAAAAGGATTTAAGACCCAGAAGATAGAGAGAAGGGCTGTGAAACACTAAGTTTTGGGAATTACATATTATAATGATGAACTCATATCAGCTATTGCTGAATGCTCTGAGACTGTACAAGACTGGACCTGTTAACTGTCAGTCATGGATTAGAGAAGAGGACCATGGGACCATAGTCATCTCTGGGGAATTCTTGGCTATAGAAGACTGCCGGGGGATCTGGAGTCATTCTCTTGAGTTGTGATGCCACTGGTGGGCTTGTCATGCTCCATTGATAACTCCACATCTATGTTCCATATCTGTGTAGAGCTCCAGTTAAACTCAGAGGGTCACAAAACAAAAGAAAAACGTGAGTGTGGGAAAATGACTGGTAGCAGGAGAGAATGAACTGAAAGAGGAGGGTGGGGGAGAGAATAATCAGAACAAAGTGTGTGTACGTGTGTGTGCTTGCTACACAATGCTTTTAGTAAAAGAAAAGAAACCTTGAAGTGACTCCAACAAGAGCAGTGATGCCCTTCTCTCCACTCACACATACACAGCAGGAATGGTCAGTTGGAGAGCAAAAAGCTTCTTATTTACTAGGCAGTGCAGTCTGGAATCTGAAGAAGTTGAAGCAAAAGCCCTGGATGTGCTGAGGTTCAAGGTAACCACCAAGCATTGTAATGCTTCTACATGCCTACAATGTAGAAAATGTGTGAGAAAGAAATAAAAACAAAACCAAAAATCCTCTGTATAGGTTCAAAGTAGGCAGGAACTAGGGTCCTATCTACCTTGTGCACAGAGTCCAGTGTTGGCTTTGGAACCTGGAACTGAAGCAAGACACTAGACTCTGGGGGAAATATTTCCCCCCAAGGATGCTGCTGAAACGATCCAGCTCTTCTACCTGCTTTCCCTATCACCTAGCAAGAAAGAGAAAGAGCACTAAGGAGCCTCTGAGAATTACATGGCTTAGTTCATCTCAGTAGCACCAAAACTTAACTCCTAAAGGTAACTGGTCTAATCTATCCTGGGACAATGCATTCACCAAATATGGTTTTAGACTTTCAAACTATAATTGTAAATGGCCTCCATTAGTGCAGTATGCTGGAAGAAACACCACAAAACAGAAAAGAATTTCAAAGTGATCCTGGCAAAGAAGGAATGCTAAAGAAGTGACACCTTTGAGTTTGTGTTCCTTTTTTCCCATTCAGTTTTCAGGATTTATCTCTTTTTTGGCAAGTCTTTTTTACATTTTTGTACATTTTTTTCTAGCTCAGCAATGTCAGCAGCCAAAAATCATGAAATTTTCCATTTCTCATTAATCTTGGTTGCCATAATCAAATCTATTAAAATGATTCATTCATCAATGGACAGTCTACTTCTCCAGTGAGTGCATTTCAGAAGGGATTTCAGGGTGGACACTCATCATGTTGTGGTGAATGCAGATTGGTTTGGTTTCTTCGGGAACAAGGACATCTCTTTCTATAACCTAACGGTGACTATCATTGCTTCATGCAGAATACCAGAGCTTATCATCTTTGTTCCCATAGACCAGACCAAAGCAGAATGGAATCTCTCAGACTTGTGACTATAGAGACAAATTGAACTGTGAAATGGATCAATTTTCAAAAAAAATGTAAGATTAAAAACAACTAGTCTATAAAGCATTCAGAAAACTGAAATTTCAACTGAAGACTTGTTGACTCATTCGCAATGAGTATTATATATATATGTATATATATATATACATTTTTAAAGGTCACATTGGGATATTTATATGTTTATTAAATTAAAACCTATATTCCCCCTTTCCTTTCTTCCCACCAACCCATCCCAAGCATTATCATTTGCTCCCTCTCAAAATCATTTTATATGATATGTATGTGTGTGTGTGTGTATGTATGAATACTGACAGTGATGACCACTTCATATTAGATAACTAATTAGTGGACCCATCAACAATCTTTCAGCAGTTGTTAGTTGTTTATAGTTCTTTGTGTATGGACTGGACTCTGTGAGATTCCATACTTAATATTAGCATGTCTGTTGGAATTGTACTTGTTCAGGTCTTACTTAGGAAGCCGTATTACTGAGGCATGATGGTGTAGCTTCTGTCATTTCTGGAAAACACAACATCGCAGCAAGCTTACTGGTCCTCTTGCTTTTGCAATATTTCTGCTTATTTTTCCACAATGTTCCCTGAGCCTTAAGTTTAGGGTTTGTGTTATAGATGTATCAACTGGGCCTAGGCACCTATGATTACTTTTCTCTGCATTTTGACAAGTTTTGGCTTTCTGTAATTGTCCCAGTTTGCTGTAAAAAGAGACTTCTTTGATGACAAGCTACATTTGTCTGTGGATACAAAGGCAACTATTTAGAATGCAGTTAGAATTTAAACTGGTTTAGTATATAGAGATAGTATGTTATTCTAAATGGTCCAGGACTTCACTAGACCTTGATAGTTGACTAGTTTTTTTAGTACCAGGTATAATTTCCTTCCTGTTGAAGGGTCTTAAGTCCAAGTACCCTGTTATTAGTGAATTATAGTTGAAGCAATCACTAATGATCGCTTTAAATAAATACGTTTTCAAAACTATAGATTAGAAGTATTTCATAATGATGTCCCTTGCATATGGAAAATCAAGGTTCAGATGCTTATTTACCTTTATCCAACCCCAAAGCCTGTTTCTCTAACTTGTACTTATAAGTCATCTGTAGAGCATAATGCTACTCAAGCGTTTCAGTGTACTGGAGCATCTGGGAGCTTGTCAAACAACAATGCTTGTCCTAACAACCTCCTGGACTCTACTGATGCTACTCCTTCATAGACAGTGCTTGGTCAAAATGTGGGCCTTTCTGATCTCATTAGTTATGTCTGAACTCAGTTCCCAGAAATGTAAAACTGGCAATGTAGGAACACAACATTTTTAACTGATAACCTGTATGTATTGAGAATGATTTAGAAAGAAATATTCTAAGATTTTTTAAAAAAAAGTAAAAAAAAATAGTTATCTGGAGTCATTTGAATCTTCTCTCCTGTGTTGCTGTTTTGTGGGGGATGAGCAGACCAGTGATTTAAAGCTGAAGAGAAGAATGATTAAAGGGGATGTCAGTTATCGAGCAGCTGATCTTTCAAAAATTAAAAGTCATTTTCTGCTTCTTGCCACTGAACACGAACAGTAAAACTCAATGTCAATGGCATAGTTTGTCAGTTGCGCTACGGAGACTAATTAAACAACGACTTGTGAAGTGTCCGTCTTTATGAGACGAAGACTGCTTTATAAAAGGAGGATGATGCTTTTGTTTTGTTTTCCTTTGGTCTTGGCCTTGTGCATCGTCTCTCCTTGTGCGGCAGGGCAGAAGGAAGGCAGGAGCCCCCTTCCCAGGTACTTGACTGATAATTACTGGTGCTTTCGGTTTCTTTGCTGGCCGCTGTAGCATGCATAAGCCCCGTGGCTTTGTTTCCTATAATGGAGGTCATGCCGTTTCGCTCCCACATAATTCTTTGGAAAGCCCGTAAAGAGAAAAACTGTGCTTTCTCTCTTCTGCCGAGTTGGATTAGGATAGTCCATTATGCCCTGGCATTGGAGTAGGAAACCTAGAAGATGAATGTGTTCTGTAGGCGTGGATTTCAAATCCCACTTGGTTCCGAAGTGTTCTGCAGAGCAGAGGGTATTATTTACTTGAAGAGTTCTAAAATGGCTCCCTGCAATGCATTGTGGTTGGTGATCCTTTGTGAAATGTGTTTTGTTTGATAGTAAGGATATATTGAAATGACCTTACAGTCCCACAGAAACAAAGAGAGTCCTTTCTGAGGCCAGGGGCAGCCATTTAACTACCTAAATAGCCTGTCACCTTCTGTTTATTTTCGCCTCTTTCCTGGGGCAGAGGTCTTAAATGAATTCTATGCTTGCTTCTTTAGTTTTCTTTTTGACTATTAAGCTTTCAGTTTGTCGTTGATTTTTGGTTTGGTGTGATATGAATAAGTACAAGGTTTCCAATCTCTCTCTTCATTTCTTCTCTACGGGCTAGATGTTCAGTTGGGCAATTGTAGTGTGCATCCAATACTTTTAAACATTCAGTTAATATGCAAAATAAAATTAGAAGGAAATGAAGGCCAGAAAAGAGATATTTGCAAAATTATTTTAATTCCAAGACAATTGGCAAGTCGGCACCCTAATCTCACATGGACAGATGACAGGTGCTAATTTGAATTTATAATGATTAAATTTGGTTGCCAACACAACTGACTAGGTTAAGAAACACTTGGGAAATTAGTACAGCATACCTGTGGATCTGGCTGTGGGGGTATTTCAGAAACGATTAGATCCTGAGGGACATAGAGTAAGGCGTGGGTGACCATCTTTATGCATTCATATGCCCTGGCATTAGTCAGAGGCAGTTGAAAGCTAGAATGTAGAATTAAGTTGGGGGACACAGGTCAGAAAGTGGTAGGACGATGTGGGTACCATGCATCCTTTCCTCTGCTTCCTGTGCCTACAGGATGAGAACTTGCTCTGCCACGCACCTGTTACCATGATTTCTTTCTGGAGTGGGTGGTACAAATGATCACAGGGGAATTCCTCTAAAACCACAACCTTTCTCCAGTTAAATTGCTTTTGTCAGATAATCAGTCATAGCAAATTATTTGGAGTGTGGCAGGCCTTCCCCTAACAGCTTACACTGAAATATACAAAGAAAGAAATTATTTTAAAAGACTTTATAAATGCAAGGGTTAGAAAGTTCTAGGACTAAATGTGTAAAAAGTGGAAAAACATATTTAGCAGTCAGAAGCAAGAGCATAGACAGCAACAATTTGATACAAAGGTTAGTATGGATGGAGGGAAGTAGAGCACTATTCATCGAGGCACAGGAGAATGATCCTAAATGTAGATTGAAGATTTTGGGAATTAGGAAGGATGTCAACAAATCCATCACAAGATCAGAGTGTCTCAAGGGAAGAAGAGGCTCAGAGCAGAGGCAAAATAGATTTAGTAAAGGAACCTGGGATTCTCATTGCTGGGGGTAGACCGGATCTCTGCCCTCTACATTCAGAGTCAATAGCCATTGGCTACTAGAGCTGCAGTCCTGGAAGCAGGTTGGACTTAGGTTCCCAGTGCTTGCTTTCACAAAGCATGAACTAAAAGATCTGTATCCTCCAAAGTCTTAAAATGGGGTGTTCCTATTTTTGGAATCTCACTCCATACCTCACTCTGCCCAGGTGATGGCACAGGGAATGAAAGATTTAGTTCTGTTTTTACGATAGGGTTTTGAACTGACTTGGGATTTTTACCCCTTCTTTTTTACTGTGTGATTGTCCTAGACATGTCTCACCACTTTATTTTAAAATTGTGTCAGCCCTCTGACTTTATAGGGGTAAAGCTGAAGAGACATTTGCTTCAAGAAAAATTGTTCACTGTATCTTAACGGTATAGTTAGGCATAGCTTTGGACTTAAGTGTAAATTTGATGGTGTAATGAGTCAAGACTTTTCAGGGCTATGGTATTGGAATATCTTACACATAGATATGTATGTATCATTGTAATTCTAATGTGTCAAAAATTTCTTGTAGGTGTGTGGTAATATTAAATGGAAGGATTTAAGAGGTGGGTAGGTCACAAAAGCACCCTAAGAGAAGGAATTTATCTCCTTCTACCTTTCTACCTCCTGCCATATGAGGATGCAACTTCCAACACCTGAAAACAGATACCAGATCTGAATAAATACCAGCTCCACCAGTGCCTTGACCTTCCACAGCCCAGCATGCAAAACTGTGAGGGTATGCTTCGCTTTCCTTTAGAAATTACTCAGTTCAGGAATTTTATCATGAAAGCACCTAGAAGTTAGAAATTTAGTAAAGTACATAAAGAATAATGGTAAGGCATTTATTTCTGTTTCTTTGTGAAATATTCCCTTTATCTTATTGCAAGAAAGCATGCAATTATAGTGTTCAACACTTAAGGCAACATTCAAATCTAGATTAAAGGTCCATATGGCATAGACTTGGTTCACAGTACCTGCACTCGAAAGTGTTGGGACCTGTAAAATGAGGAACTTATTAGGAGGAAGTTACAAACAGAAACAAAACCACTACCCAAACTCTCATATAAAAATAAATAAGATGCCTAGAGACATGAAAATTTTTGTCTTTCCTGTTACAAAGATTCTTCTCATAAAAATGTTCAAGTTGTCTTCCTCAGCTCCTGCTTTATTCTGTATCTAAGTGACTACTTTGCTCCCAATATTTTCTAGAAAGCAATTAACATGATACTCCTTTGAACCTCATACTACATTTATGTGGAATAACATTTAATTACTGCTATATCAGTATTGTGCATTTTACATCTAATTATAGTACAAGAATAGGAATTCTGATGAGAAAAACACTCCCAATTAATGAGGAATTTGGTTAATCTGTACCAAAATGGCAGGTTCTTTTGGATGACTATCTTAACAATGTAAAGATATTAAAATTTGACTCCTGAGGCTTTAAAGATGGTTTGACAATTAAGAGCACTTGCTGCTCCTCCAGAGGCCCAATGTTTGGTTTCTAGTATCCACACTGGGTGGGTCATAACCTCCTGTAACTCCAGCTCTAGAGAATCTGATGTCTTCTCTGGCCTTCAGGATATTTCAATATTCATCACACCTACACACATGCACAAATACACACACACACACACACACGCACAAATAGAAGTAGATACTTTTAAAAAATGAGGTTAACCTACAGACAGTTTATTATAAGTCAATATATTGCCAGTATTTTATGTCTGTACTGAACATAAAACAAGAATTTCCTAATTCTTGGCTCTTTTATCCAAAGAACTGACAATGAAGACTCAATAGACTTAAACAAACAAACAAAAAGCAATAAACGGTTTACTGTTTGAAACACAACAACCCATGTGAGTGATAGTGTTTAAGGGCTCTGATTACTGTAAGTGTAAGGTTCTATATAAGGTTTAAGAGCAGAAAGAGTTTGGTTCCTAAGGGATGTAGCATGGGCAGCTTCTTACTAAGGCAGAGAGATTAGGGAATACAATCAGGTTTTCTATTGTGCCTGTATTCTCCCATAATGCCTCTGATTTTAATCATCTGAATATCCAATTATGCATAGGTATAAGATGGTAAATAGGGGATTCTCAATAACGGTTACTAGAGCATGCCATTTTGACATACTTAGTATGTACCCATAACCAAATTAAAACCAATCAGCCCTTCTATTCTTCATACCTAGATAGGTTGTGAATACACTTGAATAGAAAGTCTAAATTTGATTGCTTCCAGGGGCATTTAAAAATCTTCTACAGTAGTTCCAAAATAGAAGCGTGTGCAGCTTAATACAGATAGAATGTTTAGGAATTTCTGAGGTTACCAGATGCATTATTTGGAGGTATGTGTGCGTGTGTTTGCATGTGCGCATGCGCTGCACATACATAGTGCATGCAAGGGAAGGAACTAGACTGTTCTGTGCATTCTTACAAGAGGGAGGGAATTAATAACCCAAAACCAAATGACGGTCCAAGGCTAAACTGTTCCCTATTCTTGCTTGATGTATTTTTAATTTCATATTGCAAGTTATAATTCTATATTTTTTGCAATGATTTTGCAGTTTACAGTCACAGTTTCCATTAGCTTCCCTCAAGCTGTAACTTACATCTGGAAGAAAAAGGAAAGCGTGGCTCTTTTCCTTAGCATCCGAAGATGACATTCTTTTCAGTACCATCATCAGGCAGCATCAAGGCTGTACCATAAGCTAAACACTTTCTACCCCTTGCTTCCACTTGCTTATTTGTGGTCTAAAGAGACAGAGCAGATGTTTGCCTCTGCCTACGTAATGAGGCTTCCTATATCTGAAACAGACTATTACCATCATTTAACTGTGCAGTGTTAACGCTTGTAACAGTAATGCACAGATAGACCCAATTTTCAACTGCTGGAATTCAAAAACAAACAAGATCCCTGTGTGCTCAGAATGCAAAATAAAGCTCAGGGCATCTGCTTTGGGTGGTAGAATCTTGGTGGCTTTGTAAGATTGGTGTCTAATGAATTTATGGTGGAAATTATGTTTATAATCATACTCCTTACACCATGGAATGATGCTCAAGTGTCATTACTTTACAGAGAAATGTGCCAACGTTCAGTCCACTCTTTCCCCACTAACCAAGGAAAAAGTAATATGATTGCTTTCCTCAAACCCTTCCATCTCCTCCAAAGGGTCACGATCGCCTGTCACAGCTGCGTGTGTAAGACACACTGCATAAAAACAACAACCCCATTTTAAAATATTTTCCTATCTCCTTCAGAGGAGACATGTAAACTCAAGTGTAAAGGTTTTTGTTTTCCCCAGACATCAAGGCAAATTGAACATAACAGTTGATAATAATTCTTACTTTCATCTTTTAAAATTAACTATTTATTTGAAGACAGAGTTTCACTGTGTAGTTCAGGCTCATGACCTCTGCCCCCAACCCTCCTGCCGCTGCATCTTTGAGCAGGGATATCGCAAGTGTCCACAAACACATATCCAACTCCAGCATCATCTTGAAGCAATGCTAATATTTACTATCAATCCATGTTAGATGTACCTTGCTCGGACTTCCGAGTTCTGTGTGATAATTGCTTTTCCAAGTTTGCTGGACTGCAAACTTGGCTTCCTTTCCTCTCCAACCCGGACTGCCAGCGGCAGAAGAATTCGTTCTACACTGTTTTAACCATGGTACTTTAAAACACTCCGGTGCAGAGTGCCAAGGATGCTAATAAATGCTAAGTGTTAAAGCCTCACCTTCTTCAATAATGATGAACATGAAATGTGTAATGACCCGCTAAAATCATCGCTGTCTTATTTTTAGCAGGTCAGAAGGCTGAGGTGTTGTTGAGTGGTTAGATCCATCGCAGGCAGCTAAGATGGAGTGTTAACAGTCTGTATTTCTTCACCAGAAGCTGGAATTACTCTTCTGTAATCTAGTGAGATATCTCTGAGATTTGTTATATTCTTTTATTTAAGCACACTTATTTTGTCAAGTTTTGGTTCTTTGACAGGTTATTCTGACTAGGGCAGTAATTGCCTCTACCTGATTCTGTAATTACAGACTAACCCAGGTTAGTTTTTGTGTTGTTTTGTTTGTTTCAGTCAACCTGAGTTAAGCTAGAGTTTCCAGTGAAGAACCTGAGTTGTGAAAACACCTCCATTAGATTAGGTAGTCAAGCTTGGGCTTCATTTTCTTGATTACTGATGAGTTAGGGCCGGCCCAGCCCATTGTGAGTGATACTTTCCGCAGGCAGGTGATCCTGGGGTATGCAAGGAATCAAAGTGAGCAAACCAGGAAGAGAAATCATTAGAGTTTCTCTTAGGCCCCTGCTTCAATTCCAGCTTCCCTGGTGTGTTGTGGTGGGGGGAGGGGAGCTTCCTTAAATTTCTGCCCTGACTTTCCTCAGTGCTTGGGACCTCAGGGCTGTAAACTGACATACTAAACCCTTACTGTAATAGTGTTTTGTCAGAGAAATAGAAACAGTAACTCATTGTGGTGGCTGCTCCTAGTTGTCAGCTTGACTATATTTGGAATTAGATAAAACCCAAGTGATTGAGTACACCTCTGGGGGACTGTTTTTAATCATTTGAAGTTGGAGGATCCACTTGGAATCTGCATCTTTTGAGGTGGGAAGATCCACCTTTAATATGGGCCACACCTCCTGGCATCAGCCTACAGAAAGGAAGCTTTTGTTCCATGCCTGCTTGCTCTTACTTTCACTAGCAAATCCATTTCTTCACTGGAATTAGAGCATGCTTTCTTCAAGGTTCTTATACATGCAGAGCTCAATGGGTACTTTCAGCCTTGTGTACTGAACAACTACTAGATTCCTGAAACTTTGGTCATTAGCCATTTTTGAACAAACTGGACCATACCCTGTAAGGCATTCTAGTAAATCCCCCCTTCTCTCTGTATAGACCTGTTCCCTCAGTTCTGTGCCTCTAGAGAACCTGGGCTAATACATGAAGGCAATCACACGTCTTTCACATAAGCAGGTGCAGTGCTCACCCACATCCCCTGCTCTTTGTCTTCCCCTTAGCCTCTTCTGACTGGTTTCTTAGTGATTTCCTTTGGGAAATAATTTCTTCTACATTACGATGCAAACATTGTAATAATCCTCCTTTGTGTGCCAACCCTCCGCACCCCACGCAGTCCCTGAAATAGCATGCTAATAGTTACCATAAACACAAGAACTTATGCCTTTACAAGATTCTCACTACTGTTTCCATGGTTACTTTTCCTATGTGTTAGAGATGATATATATATATATATACATACATATATACATATATAGATAAATAGATAGATAGATAGATAGATAGATAGATAGATAGATGGAGAGATGGAGAGATAGATAATACATTATAAGCATATGTGTATACATATAAATCAAAGTACTGATATCATTACTGTAGTTGACCTGTGAGGCTTATACTGAATTCATTAAGATACTTCCTCTAAGGATCCATTAATTTCATATTCTGTGTATTTTTAATACCTGAATCAAACACACACACACACGGAATATAGTTTTGATATTGTGGGTTACACGTCTGTCAACTTAACTGAGAATCAAAATTAATAATAGAAAAACCTTTATTAGACAGAGATGTTGGCTTTATTGTATTCTTTGTTGCTTAATAAATATTTAAATAACTCTATAATATTCTGAGTTAAATATTATAAACAGAGATGACTTAAAATATTCAACCCCCATTTCCCTTATTCCTTTCTCTTTCTTGTCCTGTTTCTCTTTCTCATCCTGTCTGTCTCTTTTTCTCTCTGGTGCTTGGACTTGAACTGAGTGCTTTGTCCACTCCTTGCTCAGCCCTCAGCACAGGGCTGGTGTGACATTTTTGTGAGGATTTAAAGTTTAGCCATCTTTTGGTGACATAATAATGGCCTTCAATGGCCATCCACACAGGTATGCTGGCCTCACAACGGGATTAGAAATGTTGCTTCCTTCCCACTTTAATTGCCTATCGTCTTCCCTTCCCCAAACACCCATTTGTGTCTCTAGGCCTGTTTTCCTTTAGCAGATGTTGAACTTGAAAGGTGTCTGCCTCAGGCTCAAGAGTAGCTCAGGGTCTAGGTCTGAACCACGTGGTGGACTGGTCTTACTTTTACAATTAGTTAGTTGTATGTGGTGATATCCTTGTATGTAAAGACAGTTGAATATTTTTTCATTTTCACAAAATTCTCTATCACATAGTCATAAGTTCTTAAATATTTTGTATATTGGATTGTCAATGAAGTGAATGTTTTATAGGAAATCTTAAGTAAATTCTTTCTTTTGAAAAAAAAAACCCACTATGTATTTTACATCCATCCTCACAATCATGATTATGGATTTATACTCTTCTTTTGTATTCCATGCTACAACTTCCAAAAATCATTAGTTTTGCCACAGAAAACTATTTGGTATTGTTTTGAGATTAATTACTTTAGCAGTGTCATTGTTTGTAATCATAATTAGCGAGGTCCATGATAGCCCCGAATAAAGGAAAACAAGTATTCATTTGAAGGAAAAATTCATAATAAGGGTAGGGAGCCAAGGTCCTCTGTGGGCGCTGGAAACTGCGAACAGAATGCAGATCACCACCCAAGAGAGTGGGCACACATTTTGTCTGCTGTTATCAGTTCACAGGAAGTACCTCAGATGCCCTAATGGGCTGGTACCCAAACGTCTATTGGCTGAATGAATTCCCACAACATTTATGTTCTTTCTTTCTGTTCTGCAGCAAGAGCTGTTGATAAAATACTCCAAGAATGAGGATGAGCTTCAGGTACCACCTTAGTTCAAGTCCTAAACGCAACTCAAGACTTCATGTGTCATCCACAGAACTAGCCTGTAGCTCCATTCCCGCATTTAAAGAACGAGCCAGCCTTCTGATACCTCACAGCTTTTACCAGCCCTCTCTCTATATGCACAGAAAACAGCTCTAGTTTCTCATCACATCCATTGGGCTGCTGTTGTTGATTGCTTTTATTTTGATAATCTAGGTTATGCCTGACCTCTTATGATTAAGGGTAAATATCTGTTTCCTATATCTTTCTCATTGTCACCTAAACAAGCCTCATGTTGTCTGTCTTTGAAACAGAAGCTATTCAAATCTAGCATTAGCGAATAATCTAATATTTTTTAAGCTTTCTATTTTGACACAGGAGTGAGTTCAGTTGTTGGAAGTAACACCTTTGGCCCATTTTCCATTATTTCAAAGCTGTTACATTTCTGTAAGCGGAACGGCCGCCATCACAGCCAACACACAGGAAGTTCTCTTCACCACAGGGTCCCTCATGTGGCTCTTATAGCCACATATGTTTTTGTCCTGCTTCAGTCTTCGTTACGTTCTTCAGTTACCTACACATAAGAAATTATAATAAAAAATCCTTAGATTGGCTTTTGTTCCCACTCTGCACAAGTAGCTTGTTCAGAAAGACACTTCCTTGAAGGTATTAGTAGCATATTCTTTTCATCTGACTATTGCTCCGTATGAAGATCCTACATTATGCTTATCCATTCTCCCAAGGTAGGACGTTAGCTCCTTCCCAGTGTTTGATCTTGATGAATCACTATAAGCATTCAAGTGCAGGTAACTGCATGAAGATGTATTTTCATTTGGGAAGATTAAAGTCTGGAAGCATAGTTGCTGGGAAAACTATCAGAAACATGTTTTATTTACTTTTGATAATCTGCCAGACTGTGAGTAGCTGTCTCGTTTAACCTAAGTGTTTCCACCTTCTGCACAGTACTTGATGTGGCCTCTGTTTTCCATTTGATCCACTCTGATAGATGCATGCTGTTATTCCATTGCTGTTTTAATCAGCATTTCCCCCATGATCACTGTAAGGCCCTTTGCGTGTGGATCTGCATGTGTATATCCTCCTTACTGAAATGCCTTTCCATTTATTTTGATCATTTTCTAACCCCGTTGCCTGCCATTTTCTCTTGAAATTTTAGAGCATCCAACACTGTACCTATTGGATCTTTGTCAAATATATGATTTGCAAATGCATCCTTTCTCCTCATGGCTTGCTTTTGCATGTTTTAGTAGATCTTTTCTATTCATTTTGTTTGTTTTATGTGTGTGAGTCTGTGAGTGTCTGCTACCTGTGTGCATAAGCCAGAAAAGGGTGTCAGCTTCCCTGGAGCTGCACTTACCCAGGCACTGATGAGTCTCTTGTCTTGGGTCCTAGGAATTGACCGGGATCCTCTGGAAGAAAAACGAATGCCCTCACCCCTGAGCCACCTCTCCTGCCTTTTAATTAATGTTTATTTTTTTCATATAGAAGTTTTCAATTTTGATAAGCTTCAACTTGCTTATTTTTGTGTATAATATAATAACTTCTCAATCACAAAAAAATCTTCTCCTATTAAGTATTTTAACTTTTTGCATTGTACAGTTAGTTCCTGGTCTATGTTAATTCATTTATGAGCTATTTTCATCTATTATCAGTGCAGGGGATTAGGAGGAACAGTGGAATAAAGGTAAGGACAGACACAAATGCTGCTGCAGCAGTAACATAGAGGCAGCAAGAAAGCCAGAAGCTGGACTCCCTGCTGAGTGACTGAGCTCAGCATAGGGCATGGGTCTCAACCACTGAGAGAAAGCAATTCTAAGGATACCTTGAGTAAACCAGAGAGCAAAGAATTGTTCTCATCAGTAGCCGTCTCATGAGAAATGTGCTTTCAAAAGTGTCATTTACTGTGACAGTATTCCCCTTGGAAATCACGATAGAAGCCAGACTTTCATTGCTTTTGCTTGGGTAAGGTTATTGTTTTGTTTTTAATATGGGCAGACCTAGATTCTTGCTCATAGGCAAAGAAAAAGGATTTCAATCATGTCTTATGACATGCAGCAATCAAGAAACACAGAAATATCTAATCATTATGTTTTCGTTGAAAACACGTACTCTTCCTTATCCTGTGAGAAAAAAAAAACAATTTTCAAAGAAATTGTGGGACAGTTAAGCAAACTATGTATTTCTAACTATGTGATCTGGCTGCTTTCACTGAATGCTGATCCTTCCAGGAAACATTCTAAAGTCTCCACAAGAATGGCCGAAATACTGCTGTGTCTTTAGTGCCAGTGCTTGGGAGTAGAAGGCAGCTGGGACACTGTGAATGTGGTTCATGGTCAACATGCTCTACACTTCGAGTTCCAGAACAGCTAGAGTTCCACACCAAGATTGACCCAAAAAAGATGATTATGGTATGTACTCACTCATAAATGGACTCTAGCCATAAACAAAGGACATTAAGCCTATAGTTCACAAGCCTAGAGAAACATAATAGCAAGGTGAACCCAAAGAAAAACATATATAGATCCTCCTGGAAATTGGAAGCAAACAAGATCACTGGGCAAAAGTTGGTAGCACGGGGGTGGGAGTAAAGGTAACAGTGGGGTAGGGGGAAGGGGAGAGGGGGAAGGAGATGGGAGAAGGGAAGGACGGGGAGAGCTTGGGAGAGTGGGAGGGTGGAGATGGAGGAAGGGCACATATTGGAGCAAGGAAGAAGATATCTACATTAAGGGAGCCATTTTAGGGTAGGCACTAGACTTGGCTCTAGAGGGGATCCCAGGTGTCCATGGGGATGTCCCCAGCTAGGTCCTTAGGCAGCAGAGGAGAGGGTACCTGAACTGGCCTTGTCCCATAGTCACACTGATGAATATCTTGAATATCACCATAGACATTTTGTCCGATGGATGGAGATAGAGACAGAGACCCACATTCACACCAGAGCAATGGACTGAGCTCCCAAGGTCCAGTTGAAGAGCAGAAGGAGGGAGAAGATGAGCAAGGAACTCAGGACCGCGAGGGGTTGGTCCACCCACTGAGAAAGTGTGTCTGATCTAATGGGAGCTCACCAAATCCAGCTGGACCAGAACTGAACGAGCATGAGATCAAACCAGACTCTCTGAATGTGGCTACCAATGGGGCAGACTGAGAAGCCATCGATAATGGCACTGGGACCTGTCTCTTCTGCATGTATTGGCTTTTTGGGACTCTAGTTTACTTGGACGCACACCTTCCTAGGCCGGAATGGAGGAGGAAAGGTCTTGGACTTCCCATAGGGCAGGGTACCCTGACCTTTCTTAAGAATGGAGGGGGAGGGAGGAGGGTTAGTGGGGGAGTGGGAAGGGAATGGGAGAAGGGTAAGTTTTTGAATGGAAAATTAAAAAAAGAAAAATAAACCAATTGGCCACATACGCACAGGTTATTTCTGAATTCTCAGTTTTATCCTACTTATCTATATGCTTGTTCTTATATCAATACCACATTGTTTATTACAGCTTCATAGTGAAAGTTGAATCTGAGATGTGGAAGTCTCCCAACTTAATTTTTCAAGATTGTGTTGACTAATCACGGTCCTCTGCAATTTCACACAAATGAATAGTCCTTGAAACTCACAAACCAACTTACACCACTAGCACTTTCAACTGCTCAGCCATCTCTGGCCCCAAGGAAGGGTTTTTCTTTAATTGTCAAATAATAAGTTTAATTAACAATAAAAGGAGATTGTTTCGAGATCTAAAACAAAAAGCCACGTAAAAATGGAAAATTCACAGAGAGTCTAGATTCTTTATATTATTGTGTTTTCTTTGAATTTTTTGACTGTGAAGAAGCTAAATACAGAGAGACATTTCATTGTGTGGTCTGCTAAGCTAAACCAACATATATGTCCTAAAGGTATCTTGACTTCAAAATTTGGGTCTAAGGATATGATGCTTTGGAAAAGAGGTTCTTCTTTTGTTTTCACAGAGGATGAGACCCTGTGGATTCCTTCTAGACCAATATGGTATGATAGACCACACCCTCCTGAAAGGTCACTGTGAACACCTTCAGAAAATTACTTCACTCAACTGCCAACTGAGAAAAACCTGGTACACAGGTTACACCATGAAAGACCTGATTAACAGCACCCCAATACAGCAGGAAGAAGTTTGGAGAGAAAAAACTATGTCCATATTCCCAAACATTGTTTATAAATGTTCTTTTCCATTTAAAGGGGGATATGATATGGATATGAATAATTTACAGTGCTATAAATTTTGCTTTTTTGATATAAATTTAAGGTCAATTTTGTCATATATATGTATTTCTGATCTTGATTAAGGTATTGTGATTGTGTATTTCATTTAAAAATGTAATGTATAATTAAGAAATAAAAGTTAATAGATAGTCATCTATAATAGTCAAGTTTGTAGTCATGAAGTTAGATTTTCTAGATATATAGAGGTATATTTCAGTTAAATAGGCATTCTTCATATCTTTCAAAGACTACAGAATATGGTATTTAATGTTTTAATAACTTAGGGTTTTTCATGACAATGAGACACATCTGCTTCTGGCAGCACTAATCTACTTCAAGAGAAAGATGGGCATCGAAGAGGCTCCTTATGCAGTTTGTTAGCCATTTAGGCAAGAAACTACTCTTGCCTGGACTGTTGCATAAACTGGACATGAAAAACCCACAGAGAGAGGAGTGCTGAACTTGCCTAACGGTGAGATGATCAGCTTATCTGGTTTATCTTTGGTGACATCTGCCACAGGAACTCCACCAGTCCCAATCTCTCTAAACCTCATTTAAACAGTCTAACCTTTCTGTCCTTGGGCTTCTACTCCTCTGTGTTATTGCCTGATTCTTCCTTTTTCCCCCTGTGAACACCAGTGTACAGGCATCTGCACTGTGACCACCCAGGTTATATCTAATTGGGTTGCCCAGTTTTAAATGCTATCTTTGTGATGAGAACTCTGAACATGGGTATCTCTGAATAAGTGAATCCACAGGCCACTTGACATTCTAGACAGGCATGCCAATTTCTATGACCCAAGCATACACACTGGTCTTCTCTCCCTTCCCAATAAACCATATAAAATCACACAACCTAACAACTCAGGCTTCCCTGTGTCTTAGTTCTTTTCCACTTCCAGAAACAGTGTTCCTCTGTTTGGACTGCATTCACAAGTCATTCATCTTGCTGAAGCTTCTCTTCATATGTTACTGTTGGCCTCCCATCACACTGTCCAGGTCCTTCCCTCTGACTCTGTCTACCTTGGGCTCTGTAGATAGAGTTTTGTCAGACTTCTTGCCTGTCCTTAAAGCCAGTCTCTTGCAATCACCAGCCCAACTGTCATCAAACTCAAGGACCATGCAAAAGTCATTTTTCCATCAATATTTTCTTATTTGTTAAAATAGTAGACTAATACAATATACCTCAATTTCTTGGTGATATAAGCTTATCAAGATAAAGTCTTTTCCAAGGTGTTGGCGTGTAACCCTCAGTCATGACCAGTTATTATTGCTTTTGAATTACAGCCAATCTTAGCATGTCAATTAGATTGTCATTTTTTTATCTCAAATTATTCATTGATATCTACCTTATTTTAAAAAATGCAAAGTCCATAACATGACACCAAACATTAAAATATCCAAACTATCAATGTTACTGAATGACTGACATTTTTCTTCATCTGCTTCTTTCTCATTTTGTTTTTTTCTTTCCTTCTTTCTCTTTCCTTCCTTCCTATCTTGGCTCCCGAGTCTCCCTTTCTTCCTTCTTTCATTTCTTATTTTTTGAGACATCATTTCACAATTTTACCCAAACTGATTATCAAGAGCTTAGCTCAAATTACCCTCTTACCCCTGTCTCCTGAGGTCGGATGTCAGACATAAGCTTTCAGCCATAACTTTTCAATTCTATTTCTAACTACTACCTTCCAGACCTATTTGTTCAAGAGACTGACTTTCCTGAATTGTTAAATCTAATTCAGCTGGTTGCTTGACTTTTCACTTAGCGCATTATAAGCATTTAATCTCACTGGTTTCTGGTTGATTTTTAAGCATGTTTTAGGGATGGCATATATTCACTGAGACCTTATGAAATAAAAATATCCCCACTTATCTTTGCCACTTTATGTCACCTAATTACCTTCCTAGTTCCCATCATGTTCTAGGGGGCATTGATTTCTCTGTTGTTGCCAGTTAACGTACATGCACTAACTTCTATGAAAATAAATTCTTCTTTTATTATGTCTTACATCTTCTACACCCAGAGCAAAGTAAGTAAATAGCTGGTAAAAGAAAGATTACATAAAATACATGGAGACATTTTTCTAAATATCTTTCCCTATCAATAGACATCATCCTGTCTTTTCAATTGCATTGAAAAATAATGTAGAGTGGCTAAAGATATGTGATTGGCCATTTATCGGTGAATGCGTGAACATTAAAGGTTCATAAGCCATATACCATAGTTCAGAGTGACACAAAACCAGGGAATGTATGGCACTTATACATCTTATACCTGGAGAACCAAAGCTTTAGTTAACACTGAGTCTAATGTCCTTACTTTCTTTCCTGATTTCTATTTCTGAGAATAGTTAGTTCATTTTCATTGATTGGGTACAAATTTCCTACTAAAAATTGACATTAAATAATAACTAATGTCAGTAGAAGTAGTCAATTGGCAGTTAGAATTCAGTTTAATTATTAAAATGCAATTAACTTGCAGTTTCAATAGTTAGTAACATGACCAGTAACTTTGACAAAATGTGTGAAATACTTCTTGACTTTCGAATATGGGTTGTTTTTCCTTAGATCTTCCTTTCCATGACAAAAACCATGACCATTTGACAGAGTTGGGCAAGTGAGAATTTTTACAGGACTTAGGGATAGGCTTACGAAACACAGACCAGAACATTTAAGAATGCTGAAACCACCCTAATATATTTCCTGTCTCAAGATCTCTCTAGGTGCTTCTCCCATGGTGTACTATACTCAAAATTCTGTTGGATAGAATTAGTTGGAGAAATTAGCAGAGATGGCCTTTACTCAATAGATCTTACTGAGAAATTTTTCAGACCAAAGAGGAGGCAAAAGTCAGATGTCATGGTACACACCTGGAATCGTTTGAGCATTCAAGAACCTAAAACAGAAGGATCATTGGAGTATGAGGCCAGCTTGGGATAGATACTGAATTTTAAGTTTGAAGCATGCCTGGGCAACATACAAATGCCATTTCAAAAATTAAGGGGAGTATTTGATAATTTTAAAGACAACTTTGAAATTTACAAAGGAGGGGCTCTGACCTATTTTTGTGTATACAGTGCTAGACTCAAGTAAACAAGCAAAAGATGCCATTTGAAGAGCATGTGTTCAAAGAGATTCTTCTAATGTGAGCAGAAGGTGATGTACAGCCTGCCCTCACTGTTTACTCAGTAGGTTAGAGAAGTATGATAAGACATGTCCACCCCTAGACAAAGAACTACAGAAACTATTCACTCTGGAAGAAGGAGCATTAGCCTCTTGCAGGGATGAGCTCCCTTATTGTTTGTTCAAGGCAGAGTTGTCAGCATTGAAACCGTATACACACAAAGAGCAAAATGAACTCAATAGATTCCATTTATGTATTTTTGGGCATATATATATAGATTGTGCATGTGCATAGATGTAACAAATATAATAAAAAAGAAAGGTTATAAACTTGAGAGTGAAGAGTTGGAGAGAGGTAAGGGAGGGGGATATGATATAGTTCTATTTCAATCAGCAACATTAAGTACATGTGTAGACTCCAAGGAGCCACCTGTGATTCGTCCTGATTTTCCCATACTTCTTATCTTGTTCTCAGTCATCTGACTCCCACCTAGTATGCTTTTCTAAGGATTCAATAAATTAAGATATTGTTTCAACAAGTACCATGCTCTAGAAATGAAGTGGCATAACCCCAGCTCCTGGGAAATTCCTGAAATACTTGAGGATGTACAATGTCTACAGAGTACACAGACTGAACTCAAGTAAAGCAAGAAAGAGAGTGCTCCAGCATGACTCCTCAGTGCCTTCCAATTCCTCAGGTTAGTCCCCTAATGCTATCTTCCAACATCTAACCTTTCCTCCCTGCAATTGCAACTCACTTTGAGTCTCTGCTTCAGACACTGTCCGTTCAGGGCTTTCTGTCTGTTGCTTGTGGCACATGAATTCTTTTTCACAATTATCTCTGCCAACTTTCTTTCATAGGCCATTTCAGAAGTGCAAAAGATGTAGGAGTGTATATTTTTCTCAAGTCAATATAACAAGGCACACATATGCTATATGTAATGGGGTGTTCAATAAAGACTTCCTGAATAAATTAGAAAATAAGTTCAACTTGTATCTCATAAAAATAATATAGAAAAACTAGAATTGAGATGCATATAAGTAACAAATAGACACAAACTGTAGAAGACCTTGGACAGTTTGCTTTTTTGTGCCATTTTGATAACCTGTAGGAACAGCAGAGTTCTGCGCTGAAGTACGGTGGAGTAATATATACTCATTCAGTCAACACAAGAGAACTAAAGGAGCACAGAAAAAGTGATCATGAGCCTTTTGGGACTCTGACAACAGACAGCCTAGGTATGACTCTTAGCACAAGTAGTGATAACAGATATTAAAATGAATCCCATTGTAATTTAAAATACAAAATTAAGAGCCATTCAGGGATATTTCCAGCTGGCTTAAAGAATGTTCAAAAATGCCTTGATTGATTATATATGGTCATCAGTATATAATTGTGAAATGAGGGGTGGATTTTAATACTAGAAAGTTGTTTCCAAATTTTCCACACTTGCCAAAAGAATGAAATCTGTCTATGTTTTTCTGCCTGTAAGAACATTTAATTTTACCTTGGCAGCCTAGAACCCAAATGTAACCAAAAGAAGCTTGTTTGAAGAAGAGAAACTTTTATTGGAAAACACCACAAACTCAGTGCTGAGGGGTATGAATTTGAAGTAATCATGATTATTTCTAGCTAGAACTTCAGTGATCTAGAATTGCCACATTTCACAGAAGAAATGGACATATTGATAACACCAATCTCATTAATTCTATGTTAAAAGCATTGATACTTGTAAAATAATAACTAGTACCTAACAGACTTTTCAATGCCTATTAAATAGTATTATTAATATTTGGAAGTGGAGGCAGGTTTTCACTACATTGAACAATATTTCTACCCTGTTCTCTCAAATGCCAAGATATTAACAATACTTATAAGTATTAATTTCAATGGAAATTTGAATGATTTGGTCTGAAACGCAGATCTATACAGACATATTTGCAAAACATTCAATGTAATGATGATCACTTATGTATAGGGGAAAGATGACTTTTTTAGAATACAGGAAATAATTTGAACACAAATTATAGAGACAGCTGGGAAAAAAAATCACCTGTTGATATCTATAGTCTTTTCATACATAGAATTTACTAAGTGAAGCCACTTGTGAACAAAGTAAAATAATCTCTGAACTGTTTGAGATGTCATTCAAAATATAACTTTCATAAGATGTTGTTGAATATTTAATTATTTAAAGATGTGTTACATGTGTTTAGCTGCATTTCTTTAAGGATGTAAGGAGATGTGTTTAATTATGTAAAGATGTGTTGCTGTTTTGTCTTGCCTGCCTAAGGAACCAGATTGGCCTAATTAAGAACTGAATGGCCAATAGCTAGGTAGAAGAGGGGAGGCCTGTGGGCAGAGGGAATAAGGAGGAGGAGGAATTTAGAGAAGAACAGAATGAGAGGGAAGAACTAGAGAGAAAGAGAGGGAGATGCTCGGGGCCAGGCAGACAGACATGGAAGAAGCAGGAAAAGTAGAACATACAGAAAGGAAAGGTAAAAATCCCCGAGGCAAAACATAGATGAAGAGAAACAGTTCAGTTATAAGAGTTAGCAAGAAAAGAGTTAAGCTAAGGCCAAGCATTCAAAGCTTAAGAATAAGTCTGTATCTTGACTTGGAAGCTGGTACAGTATAGGATGAAAGTTATCTTTCAGGAACCTAGTCATAGCATATAACTTGAGAACAGCACCCCATTCAAAATAAAATAGTTCCTGTGGGAAAGGAGTGGCATGCATTGAATTTGACGCCATTTGCTTTGCAGCTCTGCCCTGGCTCCACACTCAGTGGGGGAAATAGCTGAGTGGTTAGCACAATTCACTCTTTCAGATGGCACAGGAGCAGCAACTGGAGCATGCTTGTCAGGTAACTCATTTCAGCATAAGTGACTTAGTCTTCTCAACCACAGACACTATTGTGCCATAGGTCTGCCACTAAATATCCCTGTCTCTTCATGACGTATGCAGGGATGTCTGAATGCTTTGCAGAAGTCTGTGCTGTGCGTGTCAGCTTTGGGACTGGGATGGGTTTGTGTCTCCTGCATTTTGGAATACGTTTACTGTGGATGATCTATGTTCCCTCGAGGCAGCGTTTTCAGTGTGTCACTGCAGCCACTGTGTTAACGTGCAAGGCCGTATGTCACCCCTTACAAATTATTTAACCTCTTTGTTCCTCTGTGCCTCAGACTCCTCATTTGGCAAATGAGAATGAATGATTACAATAGTGCATATTTTATGTGTGGCACAGAGTTAATACTTCTTAACTGCTAGCTATTATTTTAAATTAAATATATAATAAATATATAATTCAAAAATTATTTTAAATTAAATATTGTATGTGTAATTTAATAATATTTTAAAAATTCAAGGATGAATGAGACAGATTTATTCTCTACCACATGATTATATTGAACTAAGAGTAAAGAATATTTAAGTGAACCATTAGTTTACAACAATAATATACTAGATAGATTCCCACTAAGGGCAATATTTGAACAAAGCTACTTCTACCAGATCATTTTTGCTTGGAGTCCAGCGGGTTAGGAGGAGAATGTCTTCAATCTATCTGACAGATGGCTAGACTTTTATTAATCTATGTGTGGGGAATAATCTTGTACAGAGTAATAGTGAGGGAAGGGAGATAAACAGACCAAATAATCCTTGTCATGTTGATTCCAGTAAAGGAGGGGTAGATGATGGATGGGAAATTTTAATAGAAAGCGAGGTTATAACAAAGATTGAGAAGCAGGAACAGTAAATGGCAAATTTTACATTTATGGAAGTGGTTCCCTGTTTTGCCACTTTATGGGGCCGGATGTGAAGCCATCAAAGTATGTAATAATGTAGAGAAAAACAGCTGTTATCTAAGCCAATGGGATCACTCTAACACAAAACTTTTCCTTTGCCTTGGAATTGACTAGTGTTTCTTTTATATACAAATTTACATAAGCTGCAAACCAATATATTACTGTTTTCTGATCTAACAAACTAAAATTTATGGATGTAAATGCAGGATTCTGGTTTCGGGTTTGGTGACTTTGACTCATGTTTCCAAATTACAAAATTTATTGATTCTTTAAGCTCTTTTCAATTAATCGTAACAATGTATTATAAATTATTTAACATGTCTAAACTTAGAAATTGAGAATGTATTTTAATAATGTTATAAATAATTATAAGAATAAATACTACAGACGTTATGGAATATTTTTAATACACACATGAACGTACACACACAGAAACACACAAAAACATTAAATTAAAAGGAACAGACACGTTTGTCTCATTAACACGAATAGCTAACACAGTAATGCATATAAACAGACTTGACAACCTTTTAAGATACAGATTAAGTATAATGATAAATACTTATAATGATAAAATTGCATTTTATTTAAAAATAACCTAAGTGGAAGTGACAGTGGCCCTGCTAATCTGCACTCGCTCCTCGGAACTAAGGCACAGATGCGTGAGAACACACCGAGAGCACCTGACAACTACGACCTAGAAATCCCATGGAATGTGTTGTCATACCTGTCTGCAAGATATATGGTTTAGATGAATAAGAATATTCTATAATTTGTTTACCAACCACCCAAACAGGGTTTGATTCAGGAATGGAGCTGAAGAACAGAAAGCAGAGGCCAAGTAAGAATGTGAGGTGTTGGTACTGTTGACTTCAATATTCTATGTTTTTATGACACTTGCTAATCATTCCCATGGTGCTATTTCAAAACCTGTGAATTTACACAAAAAGTGCTTCCACAGGTAGAAATCCAGTACATCCAAAATTTAAATCATAAAACTCCTATAACAATAGAAATTTTTATATCAAAAAATTCTTGACCAAAAGATGCTGAGAAAAACATTATAGATTCCTGAAAAAACTGTAATTTTTATTACAAAAAGTTGAATAAAATAAATGGAAAATATGCACTTCTTAATTTTTAATTGAGATTGATTCTAATGCTTAGCAAATGTATATTTTTTACCTATTATTACTAGTAACACAATGAGTGGCAATAATTGAAATAAGTGACTTTAACATGTGCACTCCTAAATCATATATATATATGTAAACTGAAACTGATAATTCTTCTAAAATCTTTCTCATTTTAAGCAAGCTAGTTCTCTTGAGTTCATGTATGATTTAATACAAATGAAATAAACAATATTGATATCTTCTTTTAACCATTTTCATTAATAAATTCTGAATTGATCTCTTCATGGTTGGGAATTTATCTGCTGTCACTTAAATTTCAGTTGGCATTTGATCACAATATACTGTTTTTCTATACACTCAAGATTCTTCAAAGGCCGTACGAAATACACATATCAGTGAGATAGATTATAGGTACATGTAAGCTAAACTATGTAGGAGGCAGAGGTTAGCATTGTGAAACTGTGGTGTTTACTGATAAATTGAATTTGATTCTTTGAGAACAGAGGTAGAACTACTGATCATAGGGGAGCAACTTACAATATATAAGCTTTCTTTGAGTGGAAAATTTGAGTCCATGTTAGAGAAAATTTCTGATGAATGTTACCAGACCACTCTCCTGCATTAAAGAATGAATACTGATAGAGTGGAGATGTCATTCTTACTTGTCAGAGAATATCCCTGAATCCACATTATTTCTATGTGACTGGGAACTCATCAGAAGCATGAAACTTCTTAAGAATAGAGGCTTTGAATTTAGCGCTTACCTTTAATAAATACTACTTAAGAATAGATTCAATAAGCATTTCTTAGAGAAAATGGGCAAATTAGTGAGCTAATGAATGGATGCTCTCAGGTAAAACTGACTATAGTCTTAAGATGATGAAACCATTTATAACCGAATAACAAAGACTTTTTTTTGCACTGAGTGGCACTCCCATGCATGAGCCTGCTTCTTCAAGCATCATTTAAAAAGAGATACAGTCTTTCCTTTCATCATTCCGGGAAACTGTGCTAGTATCCACATACTCCAGGTGAGGAGACACAGAGAGGTGAGGGGAATGGGGAAGGAAAAGCTAGAGTCCTGGACTTGACTCCCTCCCAAGAGTTTAATCCACTCCCCCACATTCCAATTTACAGTAAAATGAAATTGGCACATTAACCTGAAAGGAAAAAGAAAGAAAGAAAATGACCAAATTTATTCAGTAAATTCAGGCATAATAATTAAATAATACTGAGTTTACTCATATTTGAAAGGAGTTTGGCTGTTGAAATAGAAAAATTAGCTTATTCTTTACTTAGTGAGAGAAAGGGCAGAGAAATCTTAAAATCCTAGGGAGTTGAATTAGCACAAAGAGCAGGCTGTGTTAATGGTGACGTGGCTTTCCTAAGCCCTGGTGGGCAAACATTAGGCAGCATTCTCATCCTTCCTGCCTCATCAGAGCACCCCCCAGTCCTCCAGGCACGCCCCAGATTGTGAAGCCTTTCAGTACATGGGGGAATGTACTAAATCAGCAAGGGTTGGGTCAGAGTATGTGGGTGAGGCAGATATGGAGCCAAGCAGAAACTTTCTATTTCATTTGAGAAATTCCTAATCCTTTGTCCTTAAGAAGACTTGGAAAGTATCATGCCTGTCTTTGACAAAGTGACCTGCATTGCAAGTGCTCTCAAAGCAAAATCTCTCTCGAGGCAAGTCAAACATAGATGGAAGACATAGGGGAGGGATGTGATGAAAGTAAACCCTGGGGCCACCTGAAGTATAATAAATAAAAAGTGTCAGCTGTATCTAAGAGTTCAAAGAGAATGCAAAATGTAAAGCAAGAGGGGTTAAATAGAGAAAGGACATGAAACTTCCACAAATTCTTACTGATCCAGATTAGCTCTGGGCATTTCCATTAGAGCTTTTGGTATTTTTCTTAGATGCCATGTTTACATGAGTATATTTGAACCATCGTTACCTGGAGTGTTGTGTGCTGGTTTGCTCTTTTAAAACATAAAGTGTTATTAGTGAGTACCTAACAAAATGGCCTGTGCTATGGTTTAGCCAAGACAAGACATTAAAAGCCTTTTTTAAAGAAAAAGATTTAATTCAATATGTTACAGACCATCCAGTTCTTCCTCAAGGTTTTATTGAGCATATCAGAGCAGTGTGGGTGTACTTACCCATCTTCCATGATGGTGGTGTAAAATAAACCAGTTTTAAGTGCCAAAGCACCTTGTATCATCTTTCCATTTCTAAAGCACATGTGCAACTTTCAGGTACTTCCTTTAATAAGCTTCTTGTGAATCTATTCATAAAGATTTGTCAAGCTTATCTAATTTAACTGTCCAAAGTTAGCACTATACTATTGTTGGTGTAGACATTTCCAACTAATGTTGATATAAAGAATTTTTGTAAGTCATTCCATCAAACCCCTGCTTATTCCATATGAGTTAAAAGTAAAACAAAAAGGTACCTTTGAATTGACAACTGCACTGTCTTTCACAAGACAGACTAGTGGACCACCCAAAAGAAATGCACAATCAACTTTATCAGCAGAAAACAAGTTTAAATACACCAAAATTCATCCACAAGAGAAGTCCTTGGGTAAATCTTATCATATAGACAAGTACCTCCAGAATGCCACGAGATAAACAAAGGAAGAAAGTGGAGAAATTGCTGTATCACAGTCTAATGAACTGCAAGAGGTTAAATAAAAACTTTTTAAAAATAATATTATTGGGGCTGGGGAATTACTCAGTCTTTGAGAGAGCACACTTGCCGATGTCCCAGATTCATTTCCCCAAACCCATTTTGGGAGCTCACAAATATTAATAACTCCTGTTCTAGGTCTGGTGCATCTGAGCTCACCTTTGCTATCAGCAGGCACTTATACTCATGTGCACATTCCCACACCAGACACACACACACATACACTTATTAAAAATAAAAATTAATGACATCATCAAGGCATGGTAGGTACTGGAAATCTTTTCGTAGGAATATTGGTAGTAATTCTCTGCTTATTCTCAGTGTACTATCACGATCCATCAAAATATCCACAGCGTTTATAGACTTGAAATGGAAAATTACTGTGTTTTAAGTAGATTCTCCCATATATTCATGTGTTAAATATTTGATACATTTAAATATAAAAATTTTATGAATTTATGGGCAAGTTTGAAGAGTTATAATGTTAGAATAACTTCAGAGAACATGTTAATAGGATTGAGTTCAAATGACTGGCTTTGTGAAAGAAAGTTAAAATGGAAAGAACTTTTCTTTAGGTCAAAATAAATGAACAATTTTTAAATATCAAACCATAAATATTTTAAAGCAAGTTGCTTTCCTGCTTTTTAATATGAGTACCATAGCAGATGTGATGATGGCACAGTAGAATGGATGTTACAAAACATGGCATTTTCTCAATGGAGCATATTACAAAATCATTAGCCACATTTCCATATATGCCCAAAGCAGTTAATGACTATGGGTGTGGGTATCAGAATTACTAATCATCTTATTTTAAATTTCAAAAGACATTCTAATTTTATTCTCTTCATACATAGCTGACAAACTGAGCAGAGATTCCCCCCTTTTACTAGAAACATCTGGATTTATTTGGGGATAATATAAGATACACTTTTTTGGTTTCTCATTATTAGATTGATGTACTATTAAGTAAAGCCCCCCCAAAAAGATCTTAACTTTATGTAAGAACATATTTTATGTATGAATGAAGTTTTCACAACACTCTGAAAAAACCATCAGCTGTTAGATTTAAAAATAAAATTAAAAGCATTTTCTGACATAGCACACATGAAAAATTGGAAATCCCAGTATCTTCGATAGAAGCTGTAGAGATTGTATGTCTCCTTGGAGTGTGTCACCCACTTAACACAGCAGAGAACAAGGCCCTATACTGTAAACAAAAAGTACAGTGAAGGGCAGTTGTAAATTTACATAAGAATAGTTCATAAACATTTTGGTCTTTCCATAACAGTTTATATAAAATGAATAAAAAAAACCTTTAGACGGCTGTCATCACTCTTATTGGAGCACTTATCACTTATATGCACACAGACACATCTATACAGCAATGAACTGATACATTGTTACATGGATATTGAACTAGGTTTTACTGGCTGTAACTGAGCTCTGCGTTAGCCAATCAACATTATCCACACTTGAGATACTCGTACAATATGTATTCGTGTCATGTCATATCTATAAAAACATGAAAATATAACTTTACATTGTTTCAGTTATTTACATTAGTTCAAGCTTGACAGAGAAAATTGATAAGCTCAATTTTTGGAAGAGTAGGGCCCAGAGGTACAATAAATAGCATTGATTGTATATAGTCATCTCTTTCATAATTTTTAAAAACTCATTGTAAGTACAATATGGAAATAATTAGTCTGCAATTTGGTCATTCTAGCACTTATTATTAAAACTTAAAATGTACCTCCAATATCCCTGATGAGTAACGTGTTAAGATTATTTTGTATGACTGTGGAATTTGCAGAAGGGATGGCAAAATTTAGTGCAGATTATCATGAAGCTGCATGCTACCATGTAAAATGCAAGTGGCTACTGCTACGACTTAGAATTCCCATCCTTTTCTTTGAAAATAACCAATAAAGAAGTTCTACAAAGCACTTGGTCAGACACCAAATATTACACAGAAATTTTTATGAGAAAAAAATATCAGTTATAAATTTTTAAGGTAACTACTGGGTGTCAGTTGCTTTTTAACACTAAAGTAAATTTATTTGGAGGACATTAGTGGAAATAAAAATCATTTTAATGAAGGAAACATAGCTGACTTAAATCTATCAACTAGAGCAATATAATCCCTTTAGTAAAAAGTTACAGAGATGGGATAATATCCATATTAGACATATTAAAGTGCTCATTCTACCTGAGGCATAAATAAAAATAATATATTATGGTTGATTTTATAGATAGAAATGGAAAGAAACTATATCGCAGTTGACTAAAGTATTCAAACACTGATATTAGTTCTTATAATTTTAAAACTAAAAATGTATACATAGA
>PVIU01000016.1:523368-615868 GCA_004026605.1 Ondatra zibethicus | reverse complement strand
ATAAAGTTCTGTTGCTATAAAAACTAATTTCCTTCGCATTCATGAACACCTCAGTTTGTTATATCAATGAAGTCACTGCACTAAAAAAAAGTAGGAACCTATAATGAATCAAACAATATGCTCTCATACATAAATGACCCATTTCAAAGAACATCAAAAGGATATTTTTTTTATTGCCTCAATTCTAAATATTCTATTCTTAATTAGAGGCAGAACAGGAATTCAGATGCCTAATTAGACTTGAAAAGCACTGGGCACTAAGACCCTTATGTAGAGACACTAGGCAAAAAACATGGTCAATGATGCTGGAAATTTCTATTAGACATTGTGGGGTTTAAACTTCATTGTCAACTTCACTGGCTTTGGAATCAAGGAAGGGATAAGTCACTGGGCATATCAATGAATCATGGCCCTTGAGCAGTAACTGAACTTGCATCTTGACTAGGAAGTAGAATGCAGAGAGAGGAAATTGGGAATGGTATGGGCTTTGGAAACCTCAAAGACTACCCTCAATGACATTCCTGCTCTAACAAGGCCACACCGCCTTAATCCATTTCAGACAGGTCTACCAACTGGAGAAGAAGTATTCAAATCCACAAGTGAGTGGGACCATACCATTCAAAACACCATTAGGTAAAAGAAAAATGTTTTCTTTTTTCTTTTTTGTCTCATTGTTTCCATGTCTGGCAGGTGAGTTCATCTGTCCCCATGCTTCCTCTGGGAGGCAGCTTTTCCTGATACTGTATTCTGCTGCTGATATCAGATTTTATCATCTTTCGATAGATGGCATTCCAGTAATCTTCTAAACTTTCAAAGTCAGGGTGGGACTACTGATACATATAGTTTTGTGGGTTGAGGATATCCTGGAGTCTTAGCCACTTCAGTGTGAAACAGCAAGACTATAGCACATAAGACAATTTAATTAATTGCATTTTATTATATTTTAATTCTGTTAGTTTTATTCCTCTAGTATTTACTATTCCTCTAGTATCATGAACCATGATAAATACAGGCACCAACTGATCTATTTCTAGAACAATAACATTTTAAGGAAGCATCCATTGGCCATTTATAGTATTTCTTAAATAAACAGTAATTTTCATTTGAATATTGATCATTAGAGTACTCTTTGCTTCAAGATTAAGCTATTATTTTCAATGATAGATAAGAAAGAAGGAAATAGTATTATTGAATGAATACATATCATAAAAAATTAGTTGACTCTACAACAAAGGCAGTCTTCAATGGAGACATTTAATATTTTCCACACAAAGCTAAAACCAGCTCCACATGGACTGAAAGGTCAAACAATTTTACATATTTTTCTTTGCACTGTTCTTACAAATGACCTTAATCCTCTTTAGTAAGGTAACATTGAAAACCCCATTTTGTTATTATAATTCATTAATAGAAGGCATAGAATCCAAAATTAAAATAATAACTTATTTTAACAGTCATGAGATTTTGAACATTCTTATTATTTTATGTCATGGAACTTACACATTACAACCTAAAATTGACAGAAGTGATGTCAACTCATCAAAAGTTGGGGAAGATAGACTTACAGACATGCTAAGGATTCCACCCCAGTATTCCAAACAGCTGCACACATGGACATATTTTAGTTTGGTGAAAATCTAATGTCAAATGCAGTCAGAGTAAGAGCAGTCTTTGTCTCTGAGATTAATAACTCTATGTAGCCTTCACCTCAGTAGGACAGTTAAATATATACGTGCTTATTGCCATTGCCATTCACTGGTCTTTGGGATGAGAAGTTCTAGGTGTCCTCCCCTAAAATATATCAACATTATTTCCCCAATTACAGTTTTTATTAGCTATTATTTTTTCTAACTCATGGAGACATGTTTCCATTACTGATGGTGTAGGAGGTCCTTCTGCATTTGTGTTGCTTTCATTGGTTAAATAAAGAGACTGCCTTGGCCTTTTGATAGGGCAGGACTTAGGTAGGCAGAGTAGACAGAACAGAATACTGGGAGAGAGAAGGCAGGCAGGGAGAGAGCCGCTGCCATGAAGCTGCCAGGTCAGACATGAATCTTTCCCGGTAAGCCACGACCTTGTGGTGACACACAGATTATTAAAAATGGGTTGAATCAAGATGAGAGAATTAGCCAAGAAGAGGCTAGATATAATGGACCAGGCAGTGTTTTAAATGAATACAGTTTCTGTGTAATTATTTCGGGGCTTATGCCAGGTGGCGGGACACAGCCAAGGATGGCTGGGACAACAAGCAGCCCGCCCTGTCATTACCACAAATTGGCACCTCAACATGGTTGACTGACTCTACGTAAAACCTGAGAGGGCTTAAAAAGGAGAGAGAGAGAGAGAGAGAGAGAGAGAGAGAGAGAGAGAGAGAGAGAGAAAGAGAGAGAGGGTTTAACACAGCTTTTTGCTGTTTGCTGGGGCATGCTGCAGGAGATTTCCTGACTTGCCAATAACAGCAGGAAAAAAGCTGCACCATTATAAAATGAGGCTTCCTGGGCCCTGCCACCGCTGCAAACTCCAGCTATGGAGCATTTGTGGGACTGGATGTTTGTGTGCCCACTCAGGATTGGGAACAAAGTAACTGAGACCATGCCTGTGGTTTGGCGCCTGCCTGGGCAGGCAGCACAATCAGGTCTACTAGGCATGCACAGGCAGGAGAGCATGGTGGATTTCTGTCACCATACAGAGATGTTTCCAGGCTACGCAGTGCTCTGTGTGGCAGACTTGATATGTTGCACGCTCATTCTCTGGGTTGGACTGCTGAGCACAGCTCCTTCCTGGCAGCCCCAGAGCTAGCAGAAATGGTATGTCCACCATTTTAAAATTGGAGAGAGGTGAAGCCAACATCCAGAGCAGCTACAACCAAGCTGCTTAATATTTTAAAAGCTCTTTAAGACAATAGAAAATTAAGGACAATGCAGTAGGACAGATTCAGACATAAAAGACCTTTAAATGGGTCACACTGTTGAATAAAGATACATAGTAGGCTTAAAAGAGAAATGAAATAAAGAGTATAGAGAGATGCTTTAAAAAAACAGGTGAAGTCTTTAAAGAGACAGAGTACATATAATCATAGATTAAAGGAAGTAAAAAAAAATAAGCTACGTAAAAATGGAGAATTCACAAAATGTCTGGATTATGTATTTTATTGTGTTTTCTTTAAATTTTTTGACTGTGAAGGAGCTAAGTAAAGAGAATTTTCATTATATGGCCTGCCAAACTAAACCAACATATATGTTCTAAAGGTATTATGACTTTAGAATTTGGATCTAAGGATATGATACTTTGGACAAGAGGTTCTTTTTTTTTCACAGAAGATGAGACCCTGTAGATTTCTTCTAGACCAATATGATATGATAGACCACACCTTCCTGAAGGTCACTGTGAACACCTTCAGAAAATTACTTCATTCAACCGGTGACTGAGATGAAGCTAGTACACAGGATACACCGTGAAAGACCTGATTGACAACGCTCCCATACAACAGGAAGAAGTTTGGAGAGAAAAAACTATGCCCATATTCCAAATATTATTTATAAATATTCTTTTACACTTAAAGGGGGATATGATATAGATATGAATAATTTGCATTGGTATGGATTTTGCTTTGTTGATATAAATTTAAGGTCAATTTTGATATGTATATGTATTTCTGATCTTGATTAAGGTATTGTGATTGTGTAGTTCATTTAAAAATATAATGTATAATTAGGAAATATAGGTTGTTAATGGATAATCATCAATAATAGTCAAGCTTGTAGTCATGTTAGATTTTCTAGATATATAGAGGTATATTTCAGTTAGATAGGCATTCTTCATATCTCTCAAAGACTACAGAATATGGCATTATAAATGTTTTAATAACTTAGGGCTTTTCATGACAATGAGACACGTCTGCTCCTGGCAGTACCAAGCTACTTCAAGAGGAAGATGGGCTTCGAAGAGGATCCTTAGCCATTTAGGCAAGAAACTGATCTTGCCTGGACTGTTGCATACACTGGACATGAAGAACCCACAAAGAGAGGACTGCTGAATTTGCCTAAAGGTGAGATGATCCTTTGGGGTTCCTGATTCATGAAAGAGTCTACGAGACATTCTGTAGGATACAGAAGAAAGTGACTGAACTGTCTTTGAAATTTCCTGCTTCATGGAAATGTCTGCTGGATGCTATGGGCCTGTAGGCTGAAGATGGATGCCCCAATGGTACAGAAGAACTTTGGGTGACTGTACAGGCAGCGAGATGTCTCTGTCATTTCTAGATTTTGGAAGTTGCTTATTTCTTGTTTACTTAGGTAATATTTAATCTTTCTGGAGTCTTTGATGTAGTTGAAGAATGGATAGTTATAGTTTTCCTTTGTTATGATAAAAGATAAAATAGATCTAAATATTTTAACTGTAGTTCATGCTTGATAACTATTTTGCTATATGTAATTTTACTATGTTAAAGTGAAAACCTTTCTTTTTTTTGTTTAAACAGAAAAAGGGGAAGTGGTGTAGGAGGTTTCATTGTGTTGCTTTCATTGGTTAAATAAAGAGACTGCCTTGGCCTTTTGATAGGGAAGGACTTAGGTAGGCAGAGTAGACAGAACAGAATGCTGGGAGAGAGAAGGCAGGCAGGGAGAAAGCCTGCCTCCATGAAGCTGCAAGGTCAAACATGCTCAATCTTTCCTGGTAAGCCACTATCTTGTGGTGACACACAGATTATTAAAAATGGGTTGAATCAAGATGAGAGAGTTACCCAAAAAGAGGCTAGAAATAATGGGCCAGGCAGTGTTTTAAATGAATACAGTTTCTGTGTAATTATTTCGGGGCTTAAGCCAGGTGGCAGGACACAGCCAAGGATGGCTGGGACAACAAGCAGCCTGCCCTCTCATTACTACAACTGAAATTATTCCCCTTTGAGATCACAGATTTGGAAGCATTGTCTTGTCAAGTAGACTTCATCTCTGTTATGGCATACAGCTACAGGAATATGCCTCCAGAAACTCAACTGGAAAGTTTTAACTAAACAATCATCACAGCATCTCGCCCAAGTTAAGTTCCTTTAAAAATGGAACTTCATTGACTAGCTGGGGACTTGGTAAAGCAAACCAACATTCCCTTGGTGTTGGAAGCTGGTTGACTTATCATTTCTCATCTTTCTGTCTCATTATTTATTTCAAAATTTTGCTATTTTTGACTTTTGTAAAATTGACAGTCTTATTCAGCTCTAGGAATTTTCTAATGTGAGTACTCACAAAAATGTGATACTTAACTTCGGAATAAATTATAAACTTGTTAAAAGGGTTTCAAAATAAAGTCACACAAATATTTTGCCTATTTATTCATTGAATTGATCAGTTTTCCCAAATTGGTGAAAGTATCCAAGGTGCATTAAAGTATTAAATATTTTATAAATGTAGATGCCCTTTGTGAAAGCCCAAATGTTAGCAATGAAAATTCCCATTTCATTCACAAAACTTTCCTACTTCCTACTAGATTGAAGAGTTTTTCCTAAAATATAAGTGTATTCTTTCCAAGATTGAAAGGTGTTAAAATGCAATATAGAAAATAAGTGTATTGTCACAGTTTTTCAACTGAACGACTTAGCAGCCATTCTCATTATCTCCAGCCAACAGAAAGTCTGTGCCTTGGGGAAGTCTGTATAGCTGATACTTCACCTCAATTATAGCCCCACAAGCTCTCTGAGGTTGACTGAGTCATTCTCCCTCCTCTTTTCTCTCTCCAAACCCTCCTGTTCACATTCCTCTCCTCTGCCCTCATTCAAATTTATGGCCTCTTTTATTCACACACACACACACACACACACACACACACACACACACACACACACACACACACTAATTTGTTAAATATGTAAATACAAATACAATCTGCTCTGTCTGCATAATGTTACCTACATGTCATGTTTTCAGGACTGACCTGGTATTGCATAGCTCATTGATATGTTTTGCCCTGGGGAATACTTTCTCCAACTCTTAGCAATCTGTAGTTGCCTACAATTATTTGTCTGTGATTGAGTCCTCATGAACTTTCCACCTTCCAACTTATAATGTCTATTGGTGTCATCCTTGCTCAAATTATGTTTAGCCAGCTAGTCATGTTTGTGAGATTTCATGGGTGTAGATTTTGACATTCCTCTGTCTTACAACACACTATCTGTTCCTCTGGCTTTTATTCTTTCCTCCCCATTTTCTTCAATTATCTCTGAGTCTCAGATGCATATGTTGTTTTGTAGCTACATCAGTTATGACTGTGTGATGATATTTTGTTTATGATTTAACAAATAAACTTGCCTGAATATCAGAGTGCAAATCTACCAACACTAGTTAGCCATACAGGCCAGGCAGTGGTAGTGCATGCCTTTTAAATGAGAATTAGAGAGGACTGTAAGGTGGGATGAAACAGAAACTCGCTCTGTTTTCAGTCTGAAGAATAGTGTAGGAGGTCCTTCTGCATTTGTATTACATTCATTGGTTAAATAAAGACACTGCCTTGACCTTTTGATAGGACATGGCTTAGATAGGTGGGGAAAAGAGAACAGAATGCTGGGAAAAAGACAGAGAGAGCCCCTGGCATGAAGCTGCCAAGTCAGACACGCTGAATCTTTTCCAGTAAGCCATGACCTCGTGGTAACATACAAATTATTAAAAATGGGTTGAATCAAGATGTGAGAGTTAGCCAATAAGAGGCTAGAACTAATGGACCAGGCAGTATTTTAAGTGAATACAGTTTCTGTGTAATTTTTTCAGGGGTTAAGCTAGCTGGGCACCGGGAACATGGCCCATGCCTCCTACTAGAGAAGATTTCATAGAGGTAAGAGCTTTCTAGTGGCTAGTTGCTTTGCTTTTCTGATTTTCATCTTGAACTGCCAATATTAGTCTCTGGGTTTTTAGTTAGTAGTGCTATATCTAGCACCCATTATTTGGGATACAAATTCACTAAAAAGCACCACCCAACTGACTAGGTTTTTCTTTCTTCTCTCTTGGTGGACTTTCCCTGAACCCCCTTCTCAGGTTGTTGCCAAAGTAGGTATCTGCCTTGAGACCCAGAAAGGCTTTCACTTTCTATGCAGCAGCAATAAGCCTCACATCTTCATTATCATTGATGGCAAATTTGTGAGAACATTGGTAATTTATTAAGGGAGGAATTAGTTAAAAGGGAGAGATTTTTCCTCATGTTACAAAATGGGACACACAATTACAATAGAGAATGTTAGGTCTCTACATGATTATATAATGCCTGATTTAAAAACAGAACAACTAAATGAAGAGGTAATCAACTTAACCAGGATAGATGTACTGTTAATTATCATTTTCATACTTGTTGTCTTGATAACTCTTGGGGATATGGGATGACCCTCTGTATGCTATAACTGTTTATTATCATTGGTTAATAAAGAAGCTTCTTTGACCTATGGCAGTCAGAATAGAGCTAGGCAGGGAAACTAAACTGAATGCAGGGAGAAAGAAGGCAGACTCAGGCAGATGCCATGTAGCTGCTGAAGGAAAAAGATAACAGAATCTTACCGGGAGCTATAGCCTTGTGGTGATACACAGATTAATAGAAAGGGGTTAATTTAAGATGTAAGAGCTAGCTAGGAATATGCTTAAACTATTGGCCAAACAGTTCTGTAATTAATATAATTTTGTGTGTTTATTCAGGTCTGGTCAGCTGGAAAACTAAAGCACAGTCTCCATTTACATCTTGGTTAATCTCTCAAAAAGTTGTTTGGGTTGACTGCCAGATAAAGGCCTTACAAAAACTTAATAAAACAGATCGTAGACATATTCCGATCCAGACAGAGGAATATAATGAAGAACTAATTTCAGCATTGAATTTTAAGTTTGCAGAGGAATAGCCTAACATTTTCAAACATCAAATCTTATCCAGTAATCTTACAGGAACTGTCAAATGATAGAGGCTCTGTAAGAGCTAATTGAATTCTTATGGCAATGTGAGATTTAAGGAAATTTAAAGAAGCAATAGTTTCATATTGTCAAGTTTTATAACTGTGGCAAACAAGTCACCTTAAAAGGGATTGTAAACAAGGTGATCACAGAAACAATGTTTTTTTCTAAGCATACTCCAAACAGAATGCCCCTCCATTCTAGATTATGTAGTAGGTGTGGCAAAGGCGGGCATTGGATTACTGAATGTAGATCAAAAAGAGACATTCAATGTAATCCTTTGCTATTGGGAAACTTCTTGAGGGGCCTCTTGCAGGACCCTAAGTCAAATTCAGTTTGGTTGTTTCCTGCCATCATAGAAGAAATTCCTTCATGGAGCAATTAAAGAATGTAATGCCTACTGTATGAAACTATACCACTCTGGATAATAGAACAGCTATAGAAGAGAGAACAAAAGATTCAAGAGAAACCACAGTAAGTATTTTGGTAAACTTCTATAAACAAACAAAGATCAAAATTAAAAATATGAATAAATGGCATTGCCATTGAAGGTCTGGTAGGCACAGGTGCAGATGTATCAACAGTATCACCAGAATCTTGGCATCAAAATTGGCCTCTTCAGGAGATAAAGACAGCTTTTAGTGATTGGAACTTTATCTCATGTAAAACAGAGCACAAGATGTGTTTAATGCATAGGCCCAGAAGAACAGAGAGGAAAACTAAAACTGTATGTTGCTAACATAGAAGGCTCTCTCAAAAGGAATGTTAAATAACCTCACCCTGTACCAATATTTGGTATGGCAGCCATTGAAAATGATACATAAGCTATTTTCTGAATCTATACTTTACCATTATATGGACAACATCTTATTAGCTAATTCAAATATATATACTTTAAAAAGAATGTTTGAAGAAGCAAAGAAATATTTGCCTTGTTGCAGAATACAAATTGCTCCTGAAAAAAAATACAAAGAGATTATAAGATTATATTAACTATTTAGGCTATAAAATAGGTTTACAAAATAGAGCCCCAAAGTGCAAATTAGCTGAAATTGAATACAGACTCTTATTGATTTCCAAAGATTGCTAGGAGATATTTCCAGTCTATTACCCATTATTGGGCTAAAACCTGATGAATTGATTCATTTAAACAAAATATTAGATGGTGACAAGGACTTAAATAGTCCCAGGAAATTATCAGCTGAGGCTGAGAGAGAATTGACTTTGATAGAATAGAAATTACGTAAGGCACATGTGGATTGGGTGGATCCAAATGTTAATTGCATTCTGGTCACATTACCTTCCAAGCATCCCTGACAGGAATTTTAATGCAGAGGAAAGATATTATCTTACCTCATATACCAAGTGAAAAATTAAAAGTATATGTGGAAAAGTCTCTGAGTTAATTCTAAAAGGAAAATTGAGACTTCATCAATAAGCAGAAATAGATCTAGCGGAAATTTTATTACCATTCACTAATGAATAAATTGACAAGTTATGGGCAGAAAGTGAATGCTTGCAAAGAACTTGTAGCAATTTTTTGGGAAAGATTAACAAAAAATCCCCAAAGCAAGAGAATTCAATTTATAAAGAGAACTAACTGGAATCTTTCTCACATTGTGTGGGATATACCAGTAACTAGAGCCCCTACATTCTATACTTATGCAAATAAATCAGGAAAGGCAGATTATGAATCAGAAAGTTTAAGTAAAGTAGATCAAAGCCCTTATGCTTCTGTCCAAAAGTCAGAATTACATGCTATTTTGATGGTACTAATGAATTTTAAGGATCTTCTCAACATAGTTACCAATTTGCCATATGAAGAATCATTTTCCCTATCAAAACCACTGAATTTATACCAGAGGATACAGAATTGACTCCATTATATATTCAGTTACAAAGATATAATGGGATATAGAATAGGCATCTTCCCATAAAGATCTACCTTATACTTCTAGCACAAGGTAATGCAGAAATCGACCAGTCGTTTGGAAATGTGCTGGAGGCCATAGAATTTCATAAGAAATATTATGTCAGTAGCAAAGAGTTTCAAAAAGACTTTTCCATTATGTGGCAACAAGCTAAGGAAATTATAGGGAAATGTTGTACTTATTCTTTATACAAACACTACTACCTGCATGAAGTAACCCAAAGGATACTCAGAGGAACAAAATCTAGCAAATGGATATGATCCATTTTGTAGAATTTGTAAATCTAAAATATTTACACTTCACCATTGGTACCTATTAGAGTTTTCTATGGGCAACTGCTTTGATTTCAGAAAAGACTGTTTCGGCAATCACGCATTTGCTATAAGTTCTGGCCATGACGGGTATACCTTTACAAATAAAGACAAGCAATGCTTCTGCATATGTCTCTAAGGAAATGAAACAGTTTTTAGCTTATTTTAATATAAAGGATATTAAAGTTATACCACATAATTCAACCAAGCAGGCAGTTATAGAAAGAACAAATCAAAATCTAAAGGATATGTTAAATAAACAGAAAGGGATGATAAAGGCCCCCAGAAAGAGATGATTGAATAATGCTTCATGAACTTTGAATTTTCTAAATGCTGATGAGAAAGAAACAACAATTATGGAAAGACAACAAATAATAAAAGAAAAACCTATGGAATTAAATCAGTTGGTATATTTTAAAGATGTACTGACATCAGAATGGAAACCAGGACATGTATTACGTTGGGGAATGCATTTTGCTTTTGTTTCTACAGGAGAAGAAAAGCTATGGATACCATCAAAATTGATAAAGATTCTATTTGAACAAGAGATGCCTCTTAATTAGAAGAGATGATTTTTCATCAAACAGTATGGCTGTTTAATGTAAACTAACCTATAAAACTAATAAATGGTTTTCATTTGAACAGAAATATTGCCAAAAGAGAACCTCCCCAAAATTAGGGAAGGTTTTTGTTTCTGTATTTTCACAAGAATAAAAGTATCCAGCTAAAATTCAAAGACAACTAGACAAATAAGACATCTGAAGTAAAAGAACAAATCATCCAGAAAAAAATATAGCAAGATAAAGAGTAATTGATCTATTGGTATATCACATTTCCACCAGGATAAAATTTCAAAAATTTTCCCAAATGTTTGTTTCTGTTCTTATCTACAGACATATAATGCAAATGGTTTATTTTAGTCCCAGTCCAGTTAAAGATTAAAGCTGGCTCTGGAGTTGGAATGTGGCTTTCTTCTTTTCTACACCCAAGCTTGCTTATTAAAGTAAAATTCAAAATTTCTCATGACAGAAAAGCCACCTCATAAGGGACAAAAGATAAAAAGGTTTTAAGGACTATTTTATTGCCACTAATCTCATAATCCTTTGTTTTATATTGAATTGATGCTTTAAAAACTTTTCTTAAGGTACAAATATTATCTCAAAATTTATAAAATTAATATATATATATGTATATATATATTAATTAAACTTTTTGTCATGATATTAATTAATTAGTACTAACTAATTCTAGGAAAAGGTTTCATCTCCCTTCCTGTACATGATTTTGGGGTTGGGTCTCTATCAGTTTTCTGTAGTAAACCATGAATACACCTAACAGCAGCCTTTGAAGTATCTAAAAGGAGGATGGAGACCCACAATGATGATTCCTCCAGGATTATGATAGCACCACCAAGCTGAAAAATACCACCTAAAGATTAGCTTTGAACTACAAACTTCTCAGAACAATTTTGAATTGTCTAGCTGAGATGATCCAGCCTCATAAACTACTTGAGCCAGGACTTAAGACAATCCCTGTACTTTCCATTACACAGACACTGGGCAACAAATAATAAAGCTAGCTCTCTCAGGACTTCACAATTAACCCATTTTTTTTTCTTTTCAGGATCCCCTGAAGATGTTGTCAACCCCAGATGGCAGGAAATGAATTTAAGAATACAATGCCCACATTCTCAAGATGTGGAGTAGGTAGATTTTGTTCATTCAATGGCTGGTTACAAGTTATTATTGGTAATGGTCAGGAGGAAAATTGAACAAAGGAGATTAGATTCATAGTTCTTGTTTTGAAAAGAAAAAAGGGGGATACAGAGATGATAGGATAAAAGGGTAGATTATTGAATCTACTCTACAAAGAAAAAAGGGAGGATATAGATATAATAAGATAAAAGGGTAGACAATTGAATCTACTGTTAAAAAGCAACTAGTAGGTTTAAATATTTTACATTGGATTGGATTTTTAATATTGTTTACAAAGTTTGTATATTGATACAAATTTGAGATTAATTTTGTTAAAACATACTGAACATACATTTGGAATCTTGTTCAAGGTATTGTACCTATATAGCTCATTTAACAATGTAATGTACATTTTTAGTCCTAGAAAATTATTATTACCAACTGTTTAGGATATAAGGTAATGTAGGTTAGTGATTAGTCATCTATTACAATTAAAACTAGTGGTCATATTAGGTAAGTTGTCAAGTTCAAAGAGAAAGACAAGTCATCTTCAAATACTTCAAAAATCTACAGAATATGGCATTTAAGATGTTTCATGATCCTGGCAGCATCAATCTACTTCACAGAAGAAGATGGACATTGAAGAAACTCCACATAGAGTTTACTTACTTTGTGGCAAAATTTAGCCACTGGGTAGAAAAGTGCTCTTGCCTTGACTGTTGACTGTATGCTGTCCAAATTGGACAAGTAAACTTGATATAAAAGGACTGCCAAACTTTGCTAAGAGAGATAAAACAGTCCTTCAGAATATGCTGCATCACAGAAAAGTTTGTCAGATATGCTAGGCCTGTATGTTAAAGATGGATCAGAGGAATGTGGGGTGACTATCTACATATCCAGCTGTTTCTGTCATTTTTCACATATTTTGGCCATTATTTGTACTTCCTGCTTACTCAGGTAATATTATTTCTTTCTCTGGTCTCTGATGGATTTACAATTTTCCTTATTATCAGATTCAGAAAAAATTTATTAAAGAAATGTAAAGATTGAGAGACATAAAAAGATAGTTTTGGCAATGCAAATTAGAATAGAAAGTGAATTATAAACAACCTTTTGGATTCTCCAACATAGGATAGATAATGGAGTATTTTCTCTAAATGTGTCAAGTGCAAATGAACTAGATATTGTTGATGTATTTATTGCCTTATATATTGTATATAGTTATTATACTTATTGTATATAGTTTTTCATATATTAGTTAGAAGCTTCTTTTTGTATTAGATAAAAAAGGGAAAACATGGTTATAATTTGCTTATGATCTTACAAGTAAAGCTTGCCTGAAGATCAGAGTATTAAGGTAGTCACACTAGTCAGCCATAATAAATAATAAATAAGTAATAAAGTGCCACAGTGGTGGCACACACATTTAATCTCAGCAATCACACTAGCTATCCATAGAGGTATGGCAATGGTGGTACACTCCTTTAATATCAACACTAGAGAGGAATAGAAAGTGGGATGAAACAGGAACTCAGTCTTTTTATTTTGAAGATTTTGCAGATTTAAGAGCTTTGAACTCTGCATGTTTTACTAGTTGTGGTTTTCTGTAATGGTCTCTGTTTATTGCAAAAAGAAGTGAGAACTATGTTTATTTGTATATATAAGGACAATTATTTATACTGTAGTTAGGGACTGTGCTGTTTTAATAAAGTGAGGTTAAGGTTCTCCACTAAGATCCATGACTACATTAGCCGTAGGTAGTAAAATAAGTAACAGGCATGATTTTCCTATGTTGATCAGGTCTGACAATTTCCAATAGGACTAATGGGACACTTTAATAAAACCAATTTTCAAACTGTTTTTTAAATGATTAGCACTAGCATAAGCACATGTTATATTGTAATAGGAGCAAGACTCAGAAAAATTAAGTATCTTTCCTAAATTGGCAGGTTTTTAGTTCATAACAGAATCAGGAATGAGACTTTTGTTACCCAAATTCTTAAAAAAATATAAACACACACAAACCACAAAAATATTCAAGCATAGGATTTAGGTTGGTAAAGTTATTCCACAAAAAAGTTCTGAGAAATTGTAATGAAATTAAAGAAAGTCCACTTAAATAGATTTGTAATTATATATACATATCAAAGATATGTGATACACATATGTGTTATATGTTATTAACAAGAGCTGGGAATAAAACCAAATGGCATTCTAGGCAAGCAAATAAAATTTCTAAGGTACATTCCCAGGCCAAGAAATTATGTTATATCCATCAGAATGATGAGCCATGAATGATAATTCTTAGGAGTAAAATTTTGATCTTATAATTTTCTAAACTATAACAGTAAAAACTTTAACCCATGAAGTTGGTTATTAAGACAAGTGGAGAGTTTCATGAATCATATTTAACAATATAGGTGAACTCAATAAATAACATATCTTTTCTGATATGGTCAGAACTTGTGTAGTTTGTAACTTAGCTTCTGTGTCTTAAAATGAGCAAGCCATTAAGGTCACCAGAGGGAAATGTTCCGCAGACTAGAACCAGCCTATGAGACATTATAGTAAAGAACGTTGATCAAATCCAATTCATTTATACCAAGAGGACATTGCACATGTGTGTCTCTGTGTGTGAATACATATGCGTGCTTGATATAACAATGAAAAGGCACATGCAATTGTGAAATAAGAATGGTTTGTTGACTTGCTGTTTTAATTTAAGATCTGTGAGGTTCATGTGTGTTCTTAACAAACTAGCTTTAACAGTACCTGGTTGTTTTCAGGAAACAAGCACATAACTGGATTGTTTGTACTGAATTATGTACCCAGCCAGTTTTATTTAGTAAAGATGTAGTGATACTTTGTTTGGGTTTTAGCAAATAAAGCTTGCCTGAAGATCAGAGTACAGAGCTAAACCAGTAGAGCTCAGGGCGTTGTGGCTCACACCTTTAATCCCAGGACTGGAGAAGCAGAGGCAGAGGGATCTCTGTTAGTTCAAGACCACTCTGGGCTGCACAAGATTGAATCTGTCTAAAAGAGAAGCAGAGCTCACACAAAGGTGATCCCAGAACTTGGGATCCTATTCCTTTAATCCCAGCACTAGGGAGGTGGAGACAGGAGTGATATTTGTAGCACAAATTCTAATTGGTTTTAATTAGAAACCTGGAGTCAGATATTAGGGGATGAAAGATCAAAGAAGCAGAGCAGCCAGCCACTAGTTCTTACCTCTACAAAATCCTCAGACTGAATCCCTGAGCTCCTGCCTCCTCCCACCTTATTTTCTTCTCTCTACCCAGTCTCGTCACTTCCTGTCTCCACTCCCTAGTGCTGGGATTAAAGGGTTGAGTCATCACAGTTTTCCTCTGTTTCTCTTTTAGACCAATTCAATGTCATGTAGCCTAGGGTGGCTTTGAACTCACAGAGATCCAGCTGCTTCTGTCTCCCGAGTACAGAGGTTAAGGGTGTGTGCCACCACTGCCTGGCCTCTTTGGCTAACTAATGTGGCTAGCTCCTCACTCTAATCTTCAGGCAAGGTTTATTTGTTAAAGCACAAACAAAATATCACCACACTGCTTCAGTATTCTGCAGTTTCCAAAGTAGAGAAAAATCTTAAGAACTTGTGATTTTAAAAAAAAGACAGAAAGAAAAAAAAAGTCTCATGGTTATGTGTGCACATCTGTGCAGTTTTGCTGTAGCACACTGGAATACTACACATGTGCAGGTCAGAGACTGACCTCAGGTGTCTTCCTCTATCTGTCTCTACCTTATTTTTTTGAGAGAGGGTCTCTCACTGAACCCGGAGCTCACAGAGTCTTCGAGAGTAGCTAGGAAGCAGGCTTCAGAGCCTCCCCTGTATCTTCCTCCCAACCCTGGGATCACAAGCACCCTTTCCCATGCCTGGCATTTCACTGGGTGCTAGAGATCAGAATTCAAGTCCTTGTGCTAGTTTGACATGTAGTTTCCCATCTGAGCCATCTCTACCGTTCCTTAAGGAAATGCATAAAGACATTTGGAACACAGGAAAAATGTGAAAAGGCAAACAGTTGTGAATTCAGACAGCATACAGAAATAAGTCACTGACTAACTTAGACTGTGTTGGCTTTTTCTTTCCCGCTGTCATCACTCTACCACCGTCACTTAAAAGGATATCTGTGTTTCGGGATAAGGTCCTAAAGGCAGCAATCTAAGTCTTCCTGACTAAATGACCAAAAATGCTTCATCCTTAAGCATAATCTTCCACCTAAATAAAATTATTTAGCTAAATTCTTCTTTCTTTCTTTCCTTCTTTCTTCCTCCTTTTGTAATGCCAATAATGAATCTCTGGTAAAGAAAAGTATTTGAAGCTGAAGGTTATTCTGGTTTGGGACTGCCTGTGCCCAAAAGTCAAAAGGCACTTGGTGGTTGGAAATTCAATGCCAGATTGGGATGGACAGTAAAGATACTGCTTCAGAAAACCAAAATTAAGCAATCAACAAATTCATTTGGAATAAAATTACGCAGGATGACTTCACACCTAAAGGGTTCAGAAAAACAATTTTATATATTTTATATTGATTTTTACCATGTGTTAGCCATGTTAAAATATAAAATGGAAATACCTTTCACAGTTAAAGTAGTTCATTTTGATAATTTTAATTAAATATTTGTGCCTGCCTAGAGTTTTGCTCTAATTTCATTTATGACATTTCTAGATGTCTTTAATTGCCACTGAGTTTAGGTTTCTGTTACATTACAAAATGAGTAGCCATCCACAGCTATACATGACACTGTGCTTTGGGTGGACACTTCGTGAGATTCAAAAGAAAGCTATGCAGAAACATGAATGGTAAATTACTTCAATGTCATATATTCCTTCAAATAATTATAATTATAATTGAAATATATACTATATTATATATATAATAATTATAATTGAAAAGTTTGTAAATTTACCAACAATGCTTATATTTAATTTTATTTTACTCTGATAATTGAAATGATGTCAAAGTTCTGATTTTCCTCTATCCAGAGCCTTCAGGCATGTTTATTGTCATGCCAACTGGTGTGAAAAAATATAGCATAAACAGAGAGAGATGATTCTTTATAAACAAGGTAATAAAATACATCAAACCCTAAATCATGCTTGTGCATTGTTCTGTAATATTCACCTTCTTTCTGAAGCACATAAACTAGGGTTTTTAAGCATTGTAAAATGAGGGAATTGCTTAATAATTTCATCATTGTAACCTTTCCTGAGAGATTGTCCTCGGCATTCGCTATTGTGAAAACCAATGCTTCGTGGATGATGTGTGTGCTTGTGCATGGTCGGCAAGCAAACGCTTTCTGTGGTCTGATGACAGAGCACGCAGCTGGTGTGGCAGGGGATAGTTTTTAAATGACCCAACCAGAAAGTTGGAGACCAATAACATTTGTGGAAAATACCTGTGGGACAAAGATAACCTATTTATCCAGAAAAAAGGCACTAGTTTTCCCAATAATCATAATCCAGTAATAAAATGTAGTCCCTTCTGGGTATTGGACCACTGAAGTCCCATGACTTAAAAGCCTCCTGCCCATGTCTTTCGATTTCTTTTCGTGTGAAATTTGAGGACCACTGCATGAGTTGGATGGTCACTAAGCAGGGCAATTACTTTTAAAGGAGCCAATGCCAAAGCCTCCTAAATTTTGACCTTTTCTGCAGTGTTCTATCCAGGTCGAGCTGAACAGTGGCGGCAGAACCAGCTCTTTACAGGCTACTTATGTTTTTAAAGCCTGTAAATTTATGCAGATGAATAAAACGCTTCCTCAGATGCTCTGTACAATGGTGAGAAAATTAAAATGTCAGAGAAAGGAAGGTTGCCAACCAGCAGGAAATGACTTTACTTTGTTCTGGGTTATCTAGAAAAGGTGCAGGCATGTAATCAATCTATATAACATGAAAGAAGAGAAATATGTAATAGATATGACTAACCATGCATGAATATTGTCACTGTGTTTACTGTGCTATAATTTGCTATGTATTCATGTTCGGGATTTATTTAATGGCTACAATCTTAGATGCTATTTACATATTTAAGCATGTGTGAAGGACCATAAAGGATCTCTTCTTGTATGAGTAACGTCCTACATATATAGAAATATATATATGGCCACACTGCATCTCTGCGACATTTGAAAGCTGTTCATATGTACGGCTCCTATGCTAAAATCAACAGATACTTAATTCTGCCTTACAGACACTTGTGATCTTTGTAACTGTAGCACAGAAATCATTGGCAGTACTGAAAATAATAGAAAAGTAGGAGAGTTTACAAACTAGTGAAATCTCTATTGTCTATGTAGTGTCATTGGGAATCAAGAATTTATGTGCCTTGGCTACATGCAATCAACGATTGCAAGGATTCTAACATTACTGAAACAGTACTTCCCATCCTGTGAGAAAGCTAGCTGTATTGGCTAGAACACTTTCATTTGTGATCATACTTGCATGTTTTATTGGATCAGAGCTGTTAATAGGGACCTTGTGTGCGCTAGTCAAGAGTTCTGCTTCTGCTCCAGAGACACCCCTAAGGGGTCACCCTTCTTGCACACTTTTATTTTTAATCCTGTTAAAATTAAAAAATTTATTTTTATTTTATTAAAAATCTTGTTAGGGAGACCTAAGTGTCCTGGGCTGGTTTTGAAGTCATTCTGTAGTCAAGGTAGACCTCAGATGTGTAACTCTTCGCTTTCCCCTTTCCAAAATAGCTGAGATTAAAGGCATACACTTCCCAAGTTCAAACGTGTATTCAATGCCATTCATGACAAAACATTTCGGCCTTAAGGATAATCTCAATTATTGTAACCCTCTGGTAACCATGACTATTGATTTGTGAAATGAACACACAGACATATACACAAAGACATACCCACGTACACACGTATAAAAGCAGGAAATTTTCAGACTAACTCTATCTTTCAAGTGAGGAACAATTGCATTGATTCTATGTAGCTTTCATTTATACTGTTTCTAGCATACAAAACATCTATGATGTTGAGTAACAACACTGCAGTTTAATGCACTAAGATCAAAACAATTGTCCTATTTGCAAATGAGAGTAATTAGACTCCTTGCAGAAGAGAGAAAGAACCTTTACTTTGACAAGGATTTGGCAATGTTTTTCTTCCCGGCACTAACAGCACTAACATGTAACATTTGGTCAGAGTGTACACGGTGTGCTTTGTCCTCCCAGAGGTGACAGCTGGAAGAAATGGACTGATGACAGTGACGAGGACTAGGAACACACGGGAAGAAACTCCCACTTCCCTTCTGAGAGTCAATCATTGTCCTTTGTGGACCAACAGACCTGTAGCGGGCTCACAGAGAATGCCATTGCCTGCTCTAGATTCTAACTCGCTGTGGGAACATAACAAACACAGGTTCTGTATAAAATCATTTTCTAAACAAAATTAAAGAACTATGATCTGCCCTATTTTAATGAGGGGAAATTATCAAAATGGAAACTCTAAAAATAGTAGTTTATATTTGAAATCCTAATTCCCTCCTAATTATAGGAATGCTACAGTGGCACTCTAATTAAGTACGATTAGCAACCCTACGGCAGGTCATGGCAGTGCAACAGAGTCCTTAGAGAGAAAGCTGTAGATATATAGAGGCCACTTCTAGCCACAAATCTCTCAGATTTTTCAACACTGTATTCTACTTTCCCTTTCTGGCAACAAATATTGATGTTAATTTATTGATTAGCATTGAATTTTAAATTATAACATTTAATCTATTGCAATCTATTATGGACTCACCAATTTCAGTAAAGTAATATTCACATAACTTAATTTAATATTAATTTATTTACCGGAACTCTGAAAAGACTCTAGGCTTTGAAACAGCTAATATCACTGTAGTACAAAAGAGATTCCTATAGGCTAGAAATTCAATGTAAGTTACATTTACATTAACAAAGTTATTTAATGAAACTGATAATTAAAATTAGATTCATTTGTAAGAAATCCAAATTGGATTTTAGAAACGGACATTTGTCTCTAAGTGTTCTAAGTCTTATTCAATTTTTTTAGCTGTTATTTGATTTGGACAGTGACCTTACTTCTCAAATTGTTTTCCCCAAACCTTAACTCAAAGCTTGCTATTGGTACAACAGAGAATTGTCATGGTTACTCATAGATGCTCTAGTAGAATTAATACAATTCCAAGTTTTAAAATAACAGACAAAGAAAAGCCTAGCAATGCAATGAAATCATGTCGTATTAGGAGATGTAATTACATTAGAACTGTTCATGCGGTCTTCGGTCAGGTAGTCAAAAATCAGGTGGCCAAAGAAGAAAACACATGAGCACACCTTCCACCCACTTCCTCTATTCCTTTTTCCTGAAAAGCTGGCCACTGCGACAATCAAATTGGCTAGCTTTCAGCCTGCCTATAATGTAACTTACATAAAAATTCAAAATACCTGGAGCTAAATGACAGTTGAAGAAGACCATAGAACCAATGTGTGATGAACATTCATCTCAGGATGGGTAGCAAGCATTCCCTTTGCATCCTCTCTCTTTCCAGCAATATAAATTTTCAACTACACTCAGATAATAGGCTGAGAATTCTTGGGGAACTGACAAAACAAATATTTTATCTTTAAGATGTTTAAATTAACTATGTTTTGCTCACTACATTTAGCATGATACTCATTAGGTTGGAGTTCTTTTCTTAAAGGGGATCTAGGACTGAATTCCCTTACACTGAACTATGTGAGGAGGATGATATACCAAAGTTCCAGCTAAAGATTTACAGTATCCTGGAAAAAACACAGGAGTAGACACAGAAGGAAACCATTCTAGTATTACATTGTACGACCCCATTATCAGATATTAATGCAAGTGGCAAGTGTGTCAAAAACTAATCATAGACTTTGATTTAATCTAACTTGGAGAGATGAGCCTTTGAGAACAATATATTTCAAATCACAAACATGTCATGCACTTCAATGAAAGCAGTATTGCTTTTCTATTTGGTGGTATATTTATCTTAAATTCCCTGTTCTGGAAGGAACACAGTAAGTAGCAGCTTGTGAAGAGTCCCCCACACAGTTTCTTTCTCTCACAAAAAGCTCATCCAATGCTGTACACACTGAGATCCAGGCAAGGCGCTTTCAAGTTCTTTGCGGAGCGGCCATAAAAGACACAGCCAGGACCTGATCACATTTCAACCACAGCCGATGCTTTAACTTCATATCATCAAATGTGGATAGGGTCATGTGTAGCAAAAAGTCTTATTGGTCTTAATAATAAAAACCCAGAGTCAGGTATAGGGATTAATGCTGAAGATCAGAGAAGCAGAGAGACCAGCCACTAGAGAGTTCTTTTACCTCTATTAATACTCCGGCCAAAGGGGAGATTCTGTGCCCAGACTGCATCTCCAGACTGTATCTGTCTCCACCAAACCTCAGGCTGCAACTGTCTCCACCAAACCTCAGGCTGCAACTGTCTCCACCAAACCTCAGCATGCAACTGTTTCCACCAAACCTCAGCCTTTAGCTGTCTCCACCAAACCGCAGCATGCAACTGTCTCCACCAAACTCTAGACTGCAACTGTCAAGAACAGAACATAGATACTCAGAAGCAAAGTCAAAGGCCTGGGTGTACAAGACAAAAGAGTAAAGAACCTCTTTTAGTTCCCACAATATGTCAAGTTCCCAAAAATTATCTGGCCATTGGTTTAATAATGCATAGAAATCAAACAAAAACCATTGTCCACATGTATTCATCAGATAGATGTTAGTATAACAAAATATACTAACAGTAGGAATTTGCTATTTAAAGGCTTATTTGGTCAGAGTTTTGGAGGTTAAAAAATCCATGAGTGAACAGCAACATCTGGCCTGCCTATACAGGCATATATCAGCTGTGTCATAACATGGTAGAAAAGAAATGACAGAGATGCCCAGATGAAGAAGAAACCAAGTTTATGGGAGCCCTCATTTTATAACTCTATAATCCCAAGAACTAACCAGAGTCCCATAATAACATTCTTAATCCTTTCTCAAAGCAGTTACAACAGTGACCCAATCATGTAAGTTTTCCAAACAAGTAAAACAAGCCATGCTGTGTAAGAATGACTACAACTCTTAAACATCTATTTTTAGCTAGTAACTGTGCAGTCTTCTGGTATGGCCTGATAAAACTCTTGTTATAGTCAAGCCAGAGAAATGCTATATCAAAAGGATCCATGTTCATATATATGTTCAAAGATGATGCTAGATTGTAGTAAATAACAACCCGTGTCACAATTTTTATATTTAGATCTGTGATAAAACAGAAGTTCCTATTAGAACTTATTTTGCACTAATTGAGGTGCTAATAAAATCACTGCCCTTCATTTTCCACACATCCATGTTACTGTGCACAGTAGCTACAGCTCTGCTCCCAAGCACCTTTCTTCCCATCATTACTTGGCCCCAGCTGAAGCTATTCGAAACAGATACTTCAGAAAATCCAGGGTGAGAGTATAAAAGTTATAATCTATTGCTTTGACATTTGCCATGATGAACGTACTTGTCATAATCTTGAATCAAATTGGCCATCATCTTAGCTGAGATATGTTCAAAGAGATTGGCTGGATATCCAGCCATATTTTGTCATATTGGTTGGCTTCCTTATAAACATCAGCTGTGTGAAAATATGTCAATCGAATGCATTCTTTTGCAAATAGAACCAAAACATGAAAGAAACTTGTTCTAGCCTCAAACCTTGTTTTATGATAAATTAAAAGGAAAAAGTTACTCTACATCTAATAGACACATTGTAGTTGTTGTTACCTATTATAAATGTTACAAAGTTGAATACCTCTCCGAGAAAGGTTTTCACAAAGAATTCAGAATTTACAGCTGAAAATCTAATCTGCTTCTTAATTTTGAAATACCATATTGGATACAAGTGTGATTTTCTTCATGATGAATTATGCCTGATCGATGTACCCATGCTTATATAACAGGAAAGAAAGCTGTGGCGCCCTTTCCTTAGAGAATAGTAATAACCTAAACTGCATTTTGTTTCAATTTTGTTATCAAGGAAAGTCTATCAATTTTTTTGTTTTTTTTCCATACATTGTTTTGTTTTATTTTTTCCATTCAAAAACATAATTAAAGAAATAAAATTTTTACCTTTCTTCCCCTTCTCCCGGTCCCCTCCCACTACCTCCTCACCCCTCCTCCCTCCCCCTTCTTCCTTGAAAGAGGGCATGGTGCCCTGCCCTGTTGGAAGTCCAAGGCCCACCCCCATCCCTAACAATATCATTTCTTCTGAGGAACGCACAATAAAAATGTGTGGAAGCATAACAATAGCTGGATATTAGAACAATCTGAGATAGAAACATACCAAGATCAAAATCAACAGGCACAGGTGGTTCTTTCCACACGGCACCCTTTCATGGATCATGGGAAGAAGAGGGAGGATGATTTACAGGGATTAAATTTAGAGAAAGCAAACAAGCAACACAGACACTAAAAACCAGAATCTCTTACCCTGAAAAACTCTTTAGTGGAGCCAGAGTCTAATGTTCCATAAGCAATTTCTGTTTGCTTAGAGAGATCCTCAGCACTTTCGATGGGAGACACCATCCTCTCTACGGTCAGGAAGGCAGCTAAGTTAGCCGTGTAGGAGGAGATTATGATCAGGGTAAAGAACCACCACACACCTCCAACAATGCGCCCAGAGAGGGATCTGATAACAAGTACGAAATGGATTCGTAAAGTGAAATGAAATATCTAATATAAAAACAAGTTAACATTCATATGCAAATAGCCGCTTACAGAATAGTTCACTTTATACCTTGCAATATATCTTTTAGCTCAAGAAACTAGAAACTACTAACATTTTGGGGCCAGAAGTACACAGTAATAAGATTGAGATCTGAGGATGTATCCAAAGACCTACACTATTCTTGGGATCTTCCCATAATTATAGACCCAAGTAATTAATGGTGTAAAATTCCACAAGAAAGCAACTTCAGGAAATGTACAAATAGTTCATCTAATGTGCATAATACTTTGTCTACTCATGATGTAAACACAAACAGGAGAGCCTAAGAACAGCATTAACATTCATAACAAAACAAGTGTTCGAAACTGTGTACCATTAATATAGCTTTCAACATAAAATAAACTCTCCCCTTAATTCAGCTGACCCCCACCCCACAAACAAGCTCAGCTCCATCAGGTTTTGGGGTGTGCAGATCATGTGCTTGGTACAGCACAGGAGAGAAATGGGAAATGAAATGAAACTGAATGGAAAATATAATTCTTAATGAATATAAATCAGATGCCTTCACGGTGGGGACTGCTCTGACCCTGTTCCTTTGTGTTTCCTGCTTGAGAGAGAATAAAACTCAAAAGAAAACAAATTAGATGTTTAAAATTTAAAAGATATAAATTCCTAATGTGAAGTACAAGAAGATAGCAGCATCTGTCTGACTATAAATACACAAGATGTTTTTAAAAAGCTTAATAGATTGCCAATGTTTTTCTTTAAATATTGAAGGAGATGAATGCAGTTATGTAGATACCAACAGACATCTGCTGTATTATTTTAGATTTTATGGGATTTGGCATATCATTGAGAAATTTGAAGTAGCAGCATTTCTAGAATGTTAAAACATGAAAGTTGGTTAATTAATGGCAGAATCAAATTTATTGACTATTAGCATTAAGTAATGTAGGCTTTGATACAAAAGATATAAGATAAATTTCTGGTGATTTTAGTAGAATAGACCACTTGTTCAATACAAAAGGACTAGCTAATTCCAAAAACTTTAAGGTTTAGGCTATCTGTTGCTTAAAATGAAAAACTGAAGGAATATAATTTAACCTCCAAGCCAAAGTCACTATAAAATGTAAGTATTTAAATTAGATCAAAAGGAAAGGTTTAAATATTTCTCACATGGAATCTAAATCAAATGTTTTATAAATATTGGTTCTGGAAAACCCTGATATGGACACAGCCATCCTCCAATGTATCCTATCTTCCTATGTGGCAGGATAATTATAGGATACACACCTTGAACTCAGAGGACAGACTCAGAACATGGCTGCTTGGATCCCTCAACACTAAGGTTGCTTTTATTCTTAATGCATTTGATACCACGCAATATTTCCTGCCTGATTAAGAATTATGCTTATATGTCATTCTATTTTAGTTAGAAAATAAAAGCTAGTTATCACTTTTCTTTTATTCCAGTGCTTAAAATATTATTAAGATAAAATATTTCAGTGTTACTTTAACTATATTAATTGTAAGACATAGAAAATATTTTTAGATTTTATCATTTATCTTTAACTTTTTTTAAAGTAGCAATTAATTATTCTGAGAGTTCTGAAGAAATTTCATTAAGAGGATTTCTGAAAACTTGATCTTGATTTGTAACAAAAATTGCCATCATCAAAAACAAAGTTTTTTTTTTTTTTACTTTCTGTAGCAGATGCTAAAGAATGTGAAAGCAGAGACCCTGTCATGTCTTCTAAATACACATCAAATAATGATGTTTCAATGATATATGATTTACATGTAGAGATATTGTGGATATAAAAACAGCAGTCTGAAGAATAACAATAATCATTGTTCACATTGCTTGTCTAATGCCTATGTTTTAAAAACATATCTCATAGTGAAGAGACCCCAAACCAACTTTCTTTCTTCTTTTATTTTTTAATTTCAGGCAAGTTATAGTCACTGATTTTTGCAAATTGTTCTAGACTGTACTTCAAGGGCACCCTCTCAACGTTCTTAATGGAGTTCCACAGCAGATTTCAGTTGGAAATTGTGATGCATTTCCAAAGTTTATCAAAGGAGTTTCTAAGTGGTCTGTTCATTTTCAGCTCTTTGTAAGACAGCAACCCATTCCATTGCTCTGCTGTGCAGTGGCTGTAACTGCATTCTAAGACAAGGTAGTGCACTTCATTCTTTTATTAAAACAATCATTAAATTGGTCAGTGCTATGTTCTAGGTTCAGTTTTAAGTGTATATGGAGAATAAGCAGAAAGATAAGTGTATTTTATTATAGGTGTTATATCTAAATATTCTGAAATAAAATACATTAATAAGGGAAATACCCTTACTAAAAACCAAAGTTTCTTACTAAGAAATAAATGTTCTTGAATATGAACTGTAATGAGACTCAAGAATAAAATCAAAGCACAAAAGAAAATATACTATTTCGGAAGCAAGCTTAATAAAAAAAAAAAGAGAAACTGTCTGAATGCCACAGTGGACCCTGGAATGTTCTAGAATAAGTGCGCCTTCCATTCCAGCCACAAAATCAAAAGATTTTTCTGATGCTTAGCAGATACTAGATAGCAAAGCATCTGCGGTGGCATGCTGTGAGTGGGAGGTGGGAAAGCTCCCAGACCCGGTCCATCTCTGGGAACACAGGACAGTACCTACTTCATTACAAACCCACACACACTTCTGCTTACCTGAAAGGCAGAGCAGAATGTGTGGCGGCCAAGCTCAGCTGCCTTTACTTACAATTAGTGACCACGATTCAGTGGGCTTACCCAAGCTCAGCCATTAAAGCTACTGTTCTACGGACCAGCATGTCCTCTGAGCTTTCAGTTTTGTTATTTTTTCCTCCTTATTCTTAGAAACTGACCTTCATATCTATAATTTAAATTAGATAGCTAAATATAGATATGACAACCCCTCTATATGTTGTCAGAGCTTAACTGTGTACTGAGGACCTTATACTCCTTTGTGCATACCATGAAAATTTATTTAGACTATTTCTAATTCATGGAAGACGTAAATAGAATCCACTGTGAATGTGGAGCTAAGATTTTTCTTTTATAAATATTTACTTAATTTGTTCTTTTCTTTTTAATGGGACTTTTATAATACACTACCATTATAGCCACTGACTATCACTATCAGAGATCAATTGTTGAATAATTTCTGCCTAGGGGGTACATTTCCTTCTTCTCAGCCAGCAAATAATACTTTAACACTTTGAAAGCTATGCATTTTTGAGATGCTTATATTCATTTTGATATTAATTGCTTGTAATTCACTAAGTACTCAAAACCTAATATTTGAATGAATTATCATCAAAATGTCACTCCCTTTACTAGAAAAGATTTACCCTTGGAATCAACGAAGGCTATTCTAGTTCAAATTGAACTGCCCCAGAAGACAAATAACATCATGGCTTTAAATGTTAATGATACCACACTAGCAGAAGTAGGATTTATTTGTCTGAAGAGACATGAGTACTTATCATGCATGTTGTAACAGAAACAAAAGCAATTGGTGATTTGTGACAGATATATGATAATTAGTCACTTTAGTCTGAGCTGATCATAGCTTGATGTGAATCTTTGATGTGTGGGTGGCACCATTCAATAGGCATTTGCAGCAAGTCATTGGTTTTCTGTCTACATTTTTAGATACTTAAAAATGTATGATCAACCTCTATACACAGAAGCCTAATATTCAAAAAGTTTAATAATCTCTCTCACACACCGTTTTCATGAACTGATGATAACAGGAAAATAAAGAGATGAAGTATGTTCAAATGAAGTGTTGTCTAACAAGCTGTTGTCTAATTAGCTCGGAAATAGCTAATATCGCCCATTTTCCCATATACAGGTCTGTGGATCAACACACAGATGACTGTAAAATGAGAATATGCAGCAAAAACACGGTACCCCTCCAAGCAGGCATGGAATGATAGGAACCTTATGCATTTTATAGCCTCTCCATGGTGTGTATAATTTCACCAGGGAAACACATGACCAACATTCAAAGAATGTTGTTCAGGTATTTCACAGGCTTACGCCGATGGTAAAAGTGTGTCCTCTAAGCATCTTAAATTGCTTGGACAAGCAGTCGGCAGCTGGAGACATCTTCATAGTGAACTCATAAACACCATGGACATCCACTTGAGACCTAAAATGCACAAAGTTGAAGCAGGCGAGTGACCAACCTTGGCGAAATATCGCATCCTTGCTGCATAAAGGCACCCAGGGAAAACCAGAGACTATTAAAAATCCCAAATTCATTAGTTGATTCACTACTTTGTGTTTCTCTTCCATCTTCAAACTCCTCAGTGTGCCACTCGTAGGGGCTAAATCTGCTGACCAGGAATAAAACTACACTGACCCCAATGTAGGCAAACACAATGCACATCCAGATCTCATAGGCTAAAGGATCAAGAAAGGAAAACACTCCTGGTTTGGACTTCTGAGGCTTCTTGATCATGATAGAGATTCCAAGACTCATGAAGGGCTTGGAGAAGTCAATCACCTCTTCTCTCACAAGGGTGATAGTTAACGGAGCAATTGCAATGTCGGCTTTCTGTAAAGGAAAGAAAGGAAAATAACAGGACCCACCATTATGGTTAGGAAAGACACATGTTTAAAACTTGGAATGGAAAAAGATGGAAATTCGAGAGTGACAGTGATTATGGCTCTGATGCTCAAGACTAAGCAAGAGGGCCATGTATTTATTCACCTACAATTATAGACAAATCGCTGACCCATCTGGCTTAGATAAGGTCATTACACACTTCCTGTGATATACAGTTGAAGTTTTTGGGATAATGTATGTGCTTAAAGACCGGTCAATGCCTGTTTCAGTTAATTTTCAAGTTTACTTCTTGCTTTTATTTAAATTGTTTTCAAGTTTTATCAAAGAAATAAAACAGTTGTTTTCTAGAGCATCATGGACTGCCAAAAACTGATAAATGAATATTTTAAAATAGAATGACCATTCTCTCAACAATGGTTCAAACTGAGTTACTTTACCTTTAAAGAGATATATACTTACCCCATATACGAGCTCTCCAACCATACCATTCCAAATTTTGGTGTCTGCATCCCTGGCCCCATACTTGCCATCCCCAACAATAGTCAACTTGTACTTGAACCCACAATGTTTGGCAATTTCTGCAGCTAAGTCAACACAGTAGCCCTCATAGCGCTCATTCCCCTCAAGCATTTCATGATTTTTTTTCATCATAACATATGGTGATTCCTGTAAGGGAAGGCGATATGTTCAGCTGATTATCATCATGATTTACATACTGCTATCATGTCAAGCCCTTAGCTTAATAATTACTTAGTATATATAGGCATTTGTTTGATATAGATAATATGGCAGACATCGAAATAATAATAGATAGGCATAGTTATTTAAGGATAAACTTCCTTAAATCTCTGTATTATTGGTCATTAAAATGGCTTATATCTAATCTTATCTGAGTAAGATACACAAAAGCTCTTGGCATAGCCTCTCATTTTATTTGTAATCCTTAAGTACCAGAGAGGGAAATTTTTGCTCAACAGCTACAGTGTTTAGCTTTAGGTCTCTCCTTACCCTTACTCAAGGTTCAGCGCCTGAGTTCAGGCAAGATCTGTGTTACTGCCACTCCAAGTACAAACGTCATGCAGGAAAAAGCTACATGTGCAATGATTCACAAACTGAAAATGGTCATTGTCATGGTAACATACTGACTGTATTCCTGAAAGTTTTATGTCTCACTTCATCTAAGAGATGTAATACATTAGAATAATGCTACACATATAGTTATAGAAGCTCTCTCTCTAGAAACCCATGAGAGAGGAAGTACAATGAAATGGTTCAGCAAATCTAATGTTGTTCATTTTGGAGTGTTACAGAATATAAATCTAATTGAGTTACTGGTTCCTTTTAATAGCATGATGAGGGTGAGAATTTCCACATGTCTAACTCATACTCATGAAGAGAATTCCAGGTGCCACTAACATTTTATCTAAATCTCTAATATGTGCATTTATATTTTTATCTCATGTTGTTAGGAAGATGAATCCACCAATTTATAATCCCATTACTAAATAAAAGAGTGCCAAACCATCTTATCACAAAACCACATCCCCTCATGAATTCCACCTTCTCCCCACTCCTTGCTTGGCATTGTGTCTTCATGATCCACACATCCGGGCAAGCTTTGCCTCCTTCGTACAATAGTCGTGTGTTTGGAACAGGGCATATGGCTACCACTGTGTTCAAATGATTGGTATAAAGGAGTTCACACTTGCCTTTCATTGTGCATAAAGAGGGCTTAACAGCATTACTAGCAGCTTTATTAGATCATACTACCAAATGGGGGTGGGATGGAGATGAACCAGCGTTTAGTGAGATTTGAAAGGAAGTGTAAAGAGCAAACAAGACTTTGCTCTGCCATTCACTAGTGTCAACAGCAGGGTATCAATTAGCTGTCAAGCTAGACTCCAGTCTCCTAGAGAATGAGAACATTCTACATGCTTCAACTCAGCCCGTGTGTAACCCTTAGAATAGGTAAGCGTGCAGTAAAGGACACAATGACAAGTATGCAATGAATTAAACATTGTAAAAGCTGCTGGGTGTCATTACTATCTAAAGCCTAACCATCAAGTCTCCAAGAAGACACTTTGAATAAGGAAACATGCGGTCCAACCTAGGAATATGTGATTAATTACCAAGATTGTGGTGACCACCACAGTTTTATTTTCAAGCCCGGATGTGTCATTTCCAGAAGGGAGCTCGGTTAGGGTGACAACCATTTTATCCACTTCACTCCAGTACCCAATCTGGAAAAGGTCACAGTTGATAAATAATGATGAGAATTGGCCTGGCTTCCTGGAAAACACTTGACACTTTTCAAACCCATGTCTGCACCCAAAGCAATGCCCACCTTACACAGACTTCTAAGTACTAGCAACGACTTTACCTTCATAAACATGCACCTGGTTGGAAGTGAAAATACAAAACCAAAGATAATTCTTAAAATTGGGTTGAATCTTCCTATTTTATTATTCATTTATTTTTGTTTAATTGACTCAATAGCTTCTTAGGTGTCTCTAGTTTGTCTAGAACTCCCTATATAGCTCAACTTGCATTCAACTCACAATCCCCTGCCTCAGCTTCTGTAGTTCAGAGATGAAAGTCATGTGCCAGAGCACCTGGCTCACTTTTCACATTTACTGGATAATTTGGTTGGTGGCGTAATAATTTATACATGTAAATATATCCCAAACAGTGACAATTTAGCCAGACTATTTTGAATTAAATAGTTTAATACATGCTTATTCCACTATTTATTTGATCTAAATGTATTACATCTTTAGAAGTTCTTTTCTATCTTATAATTTCATACTTCCTTTCAAAGTTGAAAACACGTGTAACACTTCTGCATATAGGTACTATTTTAGATTAATTATCACTATCGCTTACAAAAAATGAATTGATTTGATTCAAAACAAATATCAAAACTGAATTTGTTTCTTGAAGCGGCTCACCACTTCTACATGCAAATGCTCTCTGACCCCAGGAGTGAAGAAGGCTCATGATGGAATCTGCCTCTTCAAAGGAAGACCCCATTTTAAATGCTTAAAGTTTTACCTTCCGGGGCCCATTTGTTTTGAGCTCCATGATATTAATTGTGTAGTTTATTCTTTTTCCATTCTGGTCAAACTTTATATTTCCAGACAGACCTTCAACTTGCACCTAAGTATGGAATGGAAATAGAACACAGTTATAAATTTATTAAATCCAAGATACACACTGGGAAGATTGCTCACACTGACCTGAACAGGTTACTTGAATAGGGTTTCTGTTTACTCTGTTTGTGTGTTTTATTTTTTATTTAAATAACATGTTTTTCATTTATTTTACTTACCAACCCCATCCCTCCTCTCCTCTTGTACCTTCCCCTTTCTCCCTTTTTCCATCTACTCCCTTCCCAGTTGTTCTTTCTCCATTGCCATTCAGAAAGGGTCAGACCTCCCATGGGCTTGCACAAAGCATGGTACATCTAGTTGAGGCTTAGCTCCTCTTCTTACATGAGATGAAACTAGGCAATCCAGTTTGGGGGACAGGTTACCAAAAGCCAGCTAAGCACCAGGGAGAGGCCCTACTCTCAATGTTAGAAGCCTTACTAAGAGACCAAATTGTCACACACATGCAGAGGTTGCCCTACGTTGGTCCCATGTAGGCTCCCTGACTGTTGGTCCTGTGCCCATGAGCTCTCAGGAACTCAGGTCTGTTGTCTCTGTGGGTCATCATGACATCCTTGGCTGGTACAATCCCTCTTTCCTCTACAAGACTCTCAGGTTCAGCACAATACTTGTCTGTGGATCTCTGCCTTTGCTTCCATCAGTTACTAGATAGAGTATCTCTGATGGCAATTAGGGAAGTCATCAATCTGCTTACAGTAGGTGGCCAATTCAGGCTCTCTCTCTACTATTGCTAGAAGTCATCCTTGTGGGCTCCGGGGGTTTCCCTGGCACCAGGTTTCTCCCTAGCCCCAGATTCCCCCCATCAAGGCATCTCTGTTGTCACTCTCCCCCACCATCCTGCCTCCAACAGACCTCCCGCACCCAGTCCACCCCACCTGCTCTCTCTAGCTCCCATGTCTCCATCCTCTCAACTGCCACCCACAGTGTACCCAGAAGATCTTTTCTACCTCCTGTTCCCAGGGTAATCCACATCCCTCCTTGAGACTCCTTGCTATCAAGCCTCTTTTGACCTATGCAATGGAGTACAACTCAGCTGTAAAAAATGATGACTTCATGAAATTTGCAGGCATATGGATGGAACTAGAAAAAAAATCATTCTGAGTGAGGTAACCCAGACAACAAACATGACATGCACTCAGTCATCATTGGTTATAAGGACTAAAGTGTAGGATAACCAATCTGTCTACTCCTTAGTCTACCTTTGTCTTCTGAGGAGACAACATGCCTTATATGTTCAACATAAGGAATAAAACAATGGTAACTTACATGTTTTGGCAAAAAAAAACAAACAAAAACAAACAAAAGTCATACAGAAACCACCTTAATGACATTAGCACCCGTTCTGTGAAACTGACCTGTTTGAGGGCCCTTTCGATTTCTACACCTTGTCCCCAAGGCACAGCTGGGTTGGCCAAACAATCCCCTGCATTGCCTCTCCGGGAGATTTCAATCCTCTGCTTCCGAAGGTTGCGGAATGCTTCGGTCATCACTTGGACAGCATCGTAGGTCAGGGCAGATGTATACTAAAAGGAATCACACATTTTATAAGGATGGGAGAAATTCAGAACTTTGTTGTACATGGCCTACCCTACCATGAAACACAGGTCATCCAGACTGCTCTTGCCTACCAAGCAGCATGAATACTGGGTAAAAAGGACCAAGAAGTTAAACATATCTCCTCCATGTAGCTATCTTAGAACCCAACCAGAGGTTGGGCTATGGGACTATAGAACTCATTTCAAACACTCAATATGTCCAAATATCTCAGCATCTCAGCTAATTTATCCAGAAGCTTGTTGTATTTGTTGAGATCAGATTATCATTGAACCAGTATTTTATGGACAGCTGTGATGATATATAAACTTTCAAAATAACAATAAACATATCTTCAATGCCCAATAAGAAATTTCATTGGTTAAAATAGACAGAAAATAGATGAGTTTTTGAACCTGAATCTTTAATTTAAGATTGGTGGTGTTTACATACCCTTTAGAGCAGCGTTAGACCATTTATTTGCCTTCTCCTTTGTGTTTCTGGTGTTGAGGAAGAAGAAACAAACTCCACCACTCCTCAGCTATTCCTGTGATTTAACAGTCTATGAGGATGCCAGCTCAAACTTACAGAGGCTGAGCATGCATTCGCATGACTCTGGCAGGCCTTGCTCTTTTCCCTTCCCCTCCACACCCCTAAAAACCATTTGATGACATTCCTAACACTACTCACCAAAGTCTACTCCCTTATTTGGCTAGTTCCTCCTCCTGAAGCTAGCTACCAAGTCCAGCAACAAAAAGCCCCCTTTGGTTCACCTATTTAACATGCCCAGTTAAAATTAAACACCTCATCCTAACATGGGGTTTCCCATATTGCCTTTATAGACTGCCATTTGCCTATGTGCCACATCTGTCTTCCTCTATCCAGAGGCAGGCCTTTGTCCCATCATGACAAATCACCCTTCTTCTTTTCCCTCATCTTCTATCTCCTTTACCATGGCATCCTAGGCTACTCTAACACAGACTTCTGCTTTTTCTTTTCTTAAGTATTACACTTGCAAGGTCATTTGCTGCTGTTCATTTCTGCCACAGTCAGAAAGTGGTGTGTGAAGTCCTTCTATATATGTTTTGCTTTTATTGGTTAATGAATAAAGAAGCTGCTTTTGGCCAATGGATTAACAGAGTAAAGCCAGGCTGAAAGAGATATATGGAGAGAGTAGGCAGAATCAGGAGAAGGCATGTAGCTGCCCACAGGAGACAAATGCACTGGAACCTTGCCACTAAGCCACAGCCCCATTGCCATACACAGATTAATGGAAATGAGTTAGTTTAGGATATAAGAGCTAGCTAAAAATATGCTTAAGTTATCAGCCGAATAGTATCGCAAATAATATAGTTTCGGTGTGATTATTTTTGGCAGGAGGGTCCAGGCAATGACTGAGCAGCCTCTGTCAACAAGGAGGCAGCCATTTGAACTTTTCTTCCTCATTTCATAAAGAATCCATGTTTGAAAACAGGTGTTGGTGTTTGGTGTTTGGGTGTGGTTTGTCCTAAAATGAGGTCCAGGAGGGAGCCCCCACTGTATAGGGACAGTACATTACTAACCTGCGTCCGAATGGCATGCAGCACACCCGAGCAATCTTACTCTCCAGTAACTTGATTCTTCCCCCACAATGACTCACATCATTTTCTGAATACCATAGCCTTCACCTGTTTCTTGTTCTCAAAACCTATTCCAGCGTTGTTGTATTGTGGAGAGAAAGAAACCCCACAATAGAAGTTCCTGTTTGTCACCTGGAGAAAAGCCCAAGCCTCACAACACATTTGCCCCCTGAATGGACAGAACAGAGCTGGCCACACTTTCTCTCATTCTGCCCCATGTATGCAGTGCACTAAAGCTGCACCTCCAGTTTCCTTAAACACCTTTGTTTCTGGAATTACACATTATTCTTCACCAGCACACTCCAGATAGTCTCTATAAAAACTCAACTTCTTTATTATTTTCTACCGCAACTAAAGAAAGAAATGAGAAGAGTGGAGGAGGAAAGAAAAGAGGAAAGGAGGAGAAAAAAGGGAAGAGGAAAATACTTCGTCAAATATTTTCTTCAAATCACCATCCCATTTTTCTATTCCCTTCTTAGGAAATGCTTTGAGAGGAAATGATCTGTCCTGGCATATTAACCTTCTTCACTAAGTGCTACTCTTTGCTCTGTGCCTGTGAGTGCCACCCACAGACTCTGACATGCGGCTTGGGCAGGGCTGCCCTGCCTACAGCCGTCCTCCTGTTCCTTTCCCGTTTGTCTTATGTATAGCATTTTCCAGCACCTGACCATCCTATGTGAACATTTTCATCTGTTTCCTGTAACTATCCTCCGCACCACAACAGATGCTTCAGGGAAGGGAAGCTCTTACCTATTACCCCTGAATTCTTATAGACGATGATAGGGCTTGGCCTATTGAAAGGGCAAGAAGAAATGATGAAGGGATAAAGAAAGAAGGAAGAAAGAAGGTAAGGAAGGAAGGAAGGAAGGAAGGGAGGGAGGGAGGGAGGGAGGGAAGGAAGGAAGGAAGGAAGGAAGGAAGGAAAGAAGGAAGGAAGGAAGGAAGAGAAAGCAAGCCAGAGGTCTTACATAGACCATACCCTTTCAGAGAGGAAGGAAAATGGGTGCGAGGCCATGGAAAGGATGACTTCTAATTGCCTGAGTGCCGCGGCTCTATTAAGATGGGCCTTATGTGTGAATCTTCATTGGTTTGTTGTTACTATTATTTCTTTCAGTGTTAGGAAGGGATCCCAGACTGACCATGCATGTTTAACCCTCTTGTTTTAGCTTCCCAAATGTTAGGATTTCAAGCCTCTTTTTTATGTGGGGTTATAGTTGACTTTCTAAAATTCCTTCTCAAATGTCAGTCATCAGAATATCTCCTGTGATAGGTCATTTCAGGCCAAATGTGAGTCTTCTCACTTGCTGCCTTTTCTGAGACGTCTATAAATCTCTCCTGGGTAGAGATCTGGATAACTTTGTAAAGCAGATCAACAGTTTCCATAAAACATTTATTAGATATTTCCTGAATGTGATTCAATACTGTCTACTGAATGCAGATATAAAAGTGTGTGTACATGTCTCCCAAATGGCTGCATTTGAGTTACTCAAAGCACTTCATATCCAACATATTTTTCTTTTAAGAACTTGTAGTCTTAACCTATAAATGTACATGCAAAACATTAGACAAAATACAGAAAGAATCATTTAATCTAAAATGAAATTTCTGGAACTTATCTTACAAAAATATTTTGAGGTACAAAAATTTCTAGAGATACCAAAATTGTACTTGGATGGTTTGTACTATGAAAGGATTAGAAGAAACTTAAATTTCTGAAAACAAAAAGATGTTTCGGGGCTGGGTATCTGTATCAGAGCATCTCCCTAAAATGTGCACAAATCATGCTCGTGATTAAAAAAAATAAGTGAAGAGATATAGTGTTACAACTAAGCTTTCCAATTCTGGTCAACGAGAACAGCTGAACAAGTGCACTACCTTTAAAAGTGAAAGAAGAGCTAATCACAAGGAAACGCAGCTGACTCCATTACCTTCACAAGATTCTATTTCATGGATCACTTAAAAGTTGTATTGTATTCCTATAAAAATTATGTTGATGTAAGAGAAGAATTGCTGAAGCTTAATAAGAAAAGACATAGCAGGCTGCATTTGCCTCACTGTGTGCTGTTTTTTATTAGCCCACAGTGAGAAGCATTAATTTTCTTCCTGTACACTATTCAGTTTATTGCCAAATTAACTCTTAACACTAATTCCTAGGTCTTTGAATAGGTAATGGAACTTAAATTGAATAAGTTGAATATTAAGAAAATATTGCGATTCATATTAAAATTATAGTAGCTAAAAGCCAAGATTTTCATTAAGTCAGCTTGCTCTCATTACAGGGAGGAACCCATGAAGCCACCCACTAACTGTTTTAGAGGACTATAAATGTAAGCAAAATGCATTGGAAATCTGATTAGCTGAGCTGAAAGCGTTCTGATCCATGCAGCACAACTTCACTGCTACAGAGCATACTCACTGGGCGAAAAGTCCCCTCAACCTTCCCCAAATGCTCAAACCTAAACGAACATTCAGTTTATTATCCTTTTAAATGAAAACGCCTAGTCAGGAACGCAATTCGGAACAAGTAGATAACGAGCTGCCCGTGATGCAGTGCCCGTTAGCTTCCGGTTTGCATTTTCCGTTTATTTGTTTCCCTCAACGAGTGTGCTCACAATTTTGACTGGAGAGTGAAATATTTCTGTTGGATTCCACTGCTCACTAAAGTAGATATAAATTAGTCTGAAGAGATGGTGATGGCTGTGTAACTGTTATGATCTATGAACACTCTCAGCTGAGTTAGGAATTTATCCTTCAGTGGGGGGCATTTAACTTAGTGCTTCCCAGCATTGCCACCGCCACACAAGAAACCTGGGAAATCATTTTTATGGTCCACTTTCCAAACGCATGTTTTATTAAATTTTAAGTGTATATCTATTGAGACTTATATCTCAAGGATAAAATGAAATACTCATTTTACATGTTTGTTATGTCCAAACATGTATAGCGTGATCACTGGTAACAGAAGATGGCATCTCTAACATCAGAGAAAGGCGGCAGAGAGGAAAACGTTTGTGTTTATCTCACCTCGTGCATTACGAATGTAAAAGAGGATGCCGTGAATACAATGTAATTTTTTATAGATTGCCATATAGTGCCATGCTTTCTTACACATATTTTCTACACCTTGAAAACATAGAAAATTGATTTAAAACAGAAATACTAACTTTTACTCACTACTAAAATGTTTCTAAGTCCTATAGATTGCATCATTTTCAGTTTGTTGTGAAACTTGAAGCTCTTTGGGATCAGTTTAGAAAGCACAGAACTTGTTTGTCAGAAAGCGGGCCTGGGCTCCTCCGTTATCTTGGGGTGGCTACCAGAGTGTTTTATGTGATGCTTCTTAGGCTGATGTCCTCAACCTGTGGGTGGTGGCCCACGAACATGCAGCCCACACCCTACAGATTTTACATCATGAGTCCCAACAGTAGCAAAACTACAGTCATGAAGTAGCAATGAAATAATTTTATGTTGGAGGTCGGCATAACATAAAGAACTGTGTTAATGGGTCACAGAATTGAGATTATTGAGAATCACTGTAAGATTTAGAGAAACAAAACAGTGTCTGTACTGTGTTAGCAGGTACTGAACATCAAGCTAATGGAAGAGAGCCATGCTCCCCTTATTCTCTATTTAGCATTTGTGATATGGCAGTTATGAAAAATTCAAACACACAAATTATTATATTGTTACTTCGTAGTTATTAAAAAACCTTAAGCCACGAATAATTTTGTTTGATTTTATAGGTGAAGATTACAGGTCATAAAATAATCATTTTTACACACTGCTCCAAAATTTTCCTACCAGGGAGGAATTTGAAGCCAGCTCTCTCTGACTCTAAGATAATGACTTGAATTTCTGGTTCACCTGAATTGTCACTATGTAAAACAGAAAATCTCCAATCTTATAAAGTCTTAAATAGATTTATAAGAAAAATTTAGGAAGCCTTTTATTTTAAATCCTCGCAACGTGAAAGAATCAAATAGAGACTCAAGGAAAAAGAAGAGTGGGAAAAAGTGCACTGTGAGCCTGGAATTATTCACTGAACTTAATTTCACATTCACCAACTGCCCACCCCCTGGAAGAGCTGTCTGTGATAAGGTCATCTCTAATTTACTGGAAAGCATCTTGAACATGTGCCCTTTGGAACTGCAGGGCACAGAGGCATGAAACCTTCATGAAACGCCACAGCTTTGGTAGTCACACTAGCGAGCCACAATTCCCAAGATGGAAATGGGAGCTTAGTGGAAAGAAACCAGAACTAGCATCTTTCATTATTTTCCATGGAGAACAAAAATATTTTCGATGAATATGAAGAAAGACTTATTTTCAAAAGAGCACATTTAAAACACACACATGTTTAAAATCATATATACATATACATTTATATGGCTAAAATATAAAGATTATCTGTTGATTTCAATACAAAAATCTTACTTGAGGAGCAAGCATCTCACATTCAGGGGCTTGGGATTTGCTACAATTACATACTTATATATTCCATCCTAAGTAAAGCTAATTACACAAACTCACCCAGAAAAGGAAGTTCAGTTTAAAGCAAGGTCTGGATTTGATTCAGGCATAGCAGAGACTTGCTCAGCGGCACCAGCCCTCATTTCACGGCTGAGTCCATCACCTTCCTCACTGTCTCTGCGCACAGCTCCTTAGCGATAACAACTTAGGAAAAAGCCCCGGCTGTGTAGGGTGATGACTCTGGCTTTGGTTTCTACACTTGGTGAGCAGAGATGCCTACCCACCAGTCCCTAGAGTTTTCACACCACGGAGAGGCCATGGGTGAGAGCAGAGAGCCAGCAAAAATTAGAAATATTGATGTGGCCTTTACCAAGAGCCCAACATGGCCTTTCATATAATTGCTGAAGCTGAGATTTTGGAGAAATCTTGTTCTTCAGAGGAAGAATTGAGTGAATGCACCCAAGCACAGATGTCCTTCATTATAATCAGACATATGAATAATTCATTTAAATGGCACAACACAGATTTATTTGAAAAACTTTTTTTTCAGGCAATATCAGTTTTGGTTTTTTGGGTTTTTTTTCATACGTCTTTTTTAACTACAAAGTCTACGGGCTTAAATGCACCAAGCTTTGAGGTGCTGTAAGCTATTTTAATATTTGCAGTAGTAAATGCTGGGTTGTAGCTGTGCCGGTGGTCAGTTTCAATACTCACAAAGCAGAATTAATTTGCTAGGCTCTCAGAGTACTATTTAACGCATGGTGCTAATTACCGAACTGAGAAAGATTATACTATTTTCAGACATGCCCAATAATTCTCTTAGGGCAGCAATTAAGGAAGTTGGAAAACGTGTGTTAAGTTGGCTCCTGAGTAAAATGAGGTTCTTGTGTGAAAACTATTATTTAAAGTGCCACACCAATGTCGGTCCCTGGTGGTTGAGTCCCTTAATGCTGGCCGGACATCAAAGACAGAGTGGAACAAAGGTGATGGTATGGAAAGTAAGCATCCATAGGCATGCCTTGCAGGAGGCTGACACTGGAAAAACAAAATGTATTTTAAAATGGAAGTAGTTGTCATTATTTTTGTTCTGCTAACAAGCGTACTTATACTCTGTCTCCTTTTAAAATCTTCAAGAGAGGTGAAAGATCTATTTTCCACTGTCCCTCGTAAACACAGTCAGGTTAAATTATTACAGCTTCCCGGCTTATCACCAGAGGAAACAGCTCTGGGCTCTTTGGCTACCCTTGATCAGAGGAACATAGAAATGCTTGTAACAGGGACTTAAAGAAACAATATTCTATATCAACAATAATTCAGTTAAAAAGTTCTTACTTATTTTTTCCAGGTCATTATTGCTCTTTCTATACATGTCTCCTGTGAGCCTCTCTTGTGCAAACGCTATGTGGTTTAGAATCGGTACCTATAAGGAAGCACATGCTTCTCAGGATCTTGCATTTCTTTAAAATCTGAACATAGCTTTCAAATGCACTCATCAGTAAGTTAGACACAAATGGTTGTGACTTCAGTCATTTATTTTATAAAGAAATTAAGGAAAAGGTGTCAATGTGTTGAATCCCCACCCTGAGGCATAGTCACACTACAGGCCCCATCCTGGTCTGCCTGGACAACGTTGTGTTTCCTTTCTCCTCGAAGTTCCCTACAATTCCTTGTCACCAGGGAATCCAGTATTCACCAGGGGGTCCACCGGATCAGCACTCGTCTCCAGATTGTTACAGACTCTCACCATGTTGGGGATGGAACTCATCCTGTGTGGTCAGAACTCCCTGACTCTGCACAGTCCTCATGACAGCTCCATCCAGTTCTCAGACTGATAGAATATTTGTCTGTTTTCCTTGAGTGGGAAACGTTCCGTATACTTTCCCCAAAACTTAGAGACTCTGATTTCCTCCTCTTTGCAACTTACTCACTTTCAGGTTTCAAAGTCTTTTATTTCTTCCAAGAAGTCTTTCTATTCCATAGCCAGTCCTGCATGATCCTTATAGGAGACAACTTCCTCTACAGGTACATGCAGGAAGCTCTTACTCTCTTATGCTTCAGTCTTTATTTTATGTTCTTTTGATGGATCAGCCAACAACAAATTGACATTGGCTTTCAAACGTGGAGATGAAACTAACAACATTGAGGATTAATTCGTTACAAATACATGACAGTGAAGGTCAAGAATAATTTCAAAAGAAAAACAAAACCAATGCCTTAAGCAGAAGCAGTATACTGGCTCCTCCCTTGAGTGGAGTAAAGGCTGTGGTTTAGAGAGCTGACCTCCAGTTTCAATGAGGGGATACCATTTGAACAAGACTGAAGAAACACAAGAGGCTTACTACTGCAGGGATAGAAGGAGAGAAGGTTCTGGAAGAGGAATAGCCAGTGTAGAGAGCCTTAGAGGGAAAATGTCAGAGTGTCTAAGTACTAAAGTGGAGGAATACAATTGAAGTGAGTTTGGTGAGGGAACCTTGCCAAGAACTGAGGTCACATATGAGGTGCAAAACGTGAGCAAATCCTATGTCAAGAAAATGACTTTGGTGTTTATGCCAAGTGCAAAAGGATACCAGAGCTTTTGGAGAAGAATCACAACACACTCTAATTTCATTTCAAAGGGAATAAAAAAATAGAAGGCATGGGAGACAGGGGAAGCAGAGGAAATAGTTCTCAAGATAGCATCATAATAGGGCAGAGAGTGGGTGGTGGTTGGGTTTGGGTTGGTTGAAGAGCACAAGACAAAGCATGCTGAGAGTGAGACAGAATGAATAGATTTCCTTCCAGGTTGGCTAATAGCTAGAAGAGGAAGGGTGGTGCTAATGTTTCCAGATGTTTGGTCTAAGCAGCACATGGAAGTTGGTATCGCCATGACATATTGTGGAAAAGATGATGTAAGGAGGAGTTTGCAGAGGCTGAAGAGGATATAGGCATCAATGGGAAATCAAAAGTTCTCAAGTGATAACAAAGAGGTACGTTGATATCAAAGATGTTGATAGGACCACTTCTGCCAGTGCCACAAAGTGATTATTGGTTTCTGATGTAAAAGCTCGTCAATACTTTGTGCTTTATCTCACAAAGGAAAGTATCTACCACAGAGTAGAAATTCAATAAATGTATTTTGATCAGAAGCATGAATATGTAAAAGCTATTGAAAGTTGTTAGACCATTAGTGAGAATCAGATTTAATGTCTCAGTGCTATAACTACAGTTACTTTCAATTATGTAAGCATGAAGAAATTTAAACATTGCTATGTGTTTGACCACTACTAAAGCATGTAAGATGTTAAGCTGAGGTTTGGCAGATACCAATTGGATAAAATTTTAATTAAGAAGCCATGGAATCTGTATTGTTTTAGGAATTAAAATTCTGAAACACTTATTTTTCCTTCCCATGACTCGATAATTTCTAAAGATTAACCATCGAAGAATTTGATTCGGTGAATTGGAATTTAATAGGGCTTCATGCCTATATCTCTTATTGCCTATGATTTTTTTTACACTTTTTATTATAAAGCCTTAAAACGTGGTTTTGATCAACAGTGTACCGGCTACAGCAAACAAGGCCCCCTAAACTGCAGGAAAGAGGATTACCTCACTAAACAATCACATCATGAGAGAGGTTGGCCTCCCTTGTTTTAAACAAAAAATACACTGACAACGAACTCTTTATTTAGAAACTTTTAAGGTCCTTCTTACTTCTACCTGTAAAAGTAGAAAAGAATTATAAAAAAATACTAGTTTTCTCATAGCAAAATTTTTATCTTCATGGTTACAACTCTCAGTGTTCAACTATACCATAAAAGTAGAGTTTTATATTATTTATTAGTATATTTATATATATATTCATAATCTTTAAATCGCATGCTGTTCTGATACCCAGGATATAGTCTCATGCTCTCCCACTCTGCCCTGTACACGAGGTCATCCCTATGTTGTGTGTATCCACCCTGCATATGACAGCCTCCCATTAGTTGTGTTCTCCATACCTGATTCATGCTCAGATCCTGCAAAAGGAAGCTTCATTTTTACTTAGTATTGTCACCAGAGTACAGTAGTAATGCAAGTTTTATATGTTGCTGAGACTGTGAAGGACGTTTTTACGTAGAAAAGTAAAAGTGCCTGACTCAGGAAGGAAAGAAGGAAAGGGGCGCACCATGCCTGCACCATCTAGCTTGCCCCCCTCATCACAGAGGCCTTGCATCATCATCCTGGATCACCCCATAAGCGAAGAAGGAGTCTGGCACAGAAAGTTATTAAGACACCACGTTTGCATTACATTTATTATGGTATATTGCTATAGCTCTGTTTTATTATTAACTTGTTAACCTTCAACTGTGCCTAATGTATAAATTGAACTTCATAATCAGAAAGTATCTATATGAAAATACAGTGTGTATGTGCATGTGGGGGTAGGAGAGTGGGAACTTTTGTAGGCAGAGACTGCTCATTCGTTTCCCAGCCACCCAGACCTGAATAATCACACAGAAACTGTATTAAGTACAACACTGCTTGGCCTATTAGGTCTGGCTTCTTATGAACTAACTCTTACATCTTAAAGTAAGCCATTTGTACTAATCTATGTATCACCACAAGGCTGTAGCCTACTGGTAGGTGTCTTTCTCCTTTGGCAGCTACATAGCATCCCCTTGACTCTGCCTACTTTTTTCCTCTCTCTGCTTGGAATTCCTGCCTTGCTCTATTCTGCCCTGTCATAGGCCAAAGCAGCTTCTTTGTTAATCAATGACAATAAAACATATTCACAGTATACAGAGGGGAGTCCCACATCACCTCCCCTTTTCTGTCTAAATATAGGAGGGAGGGAAAAGAGAGAATGGGAGAGAAAGCATGTGCAAAACAAAAGGTTAAAATGCCTTTATTTTAGGGAAGGTAGTTGGGAAAAGGAACAAACCTTTATTTACTTTTATGCTTCTGTAATTATTTAATCTCCAGTGCAGCCTGTAGTTAACAGCTTTGCTTGGACTATGTAGACAAGAACTACTGACCCAAGGTCATACAGTAATTCATTAGACACAGTTGGAGAGCTTGGTATGCTCTACGGTTTCCGGCATTCACTCAGTCTAGGATCATGGGGCCCTCTCTTGTAATCATCGTCTTTTGATCTAAGGACAACAGTAGTCATACCACTTACAAGGAATCCATGCCCTTTTTGCAAGTTCCAAATGGTTTCTTAAAACAGCATGAGGAGGGGAGAGGCAGGGAGGGGAAGAAAGAAAAATGTAGAGCTCAATAAAAATCAATAAAAAAAATAAAACAGCATGAGATTTGCAGTTTTCTATCTGTCATGCTGGGGCATGACCTTGTGTCTTCACAAGATGCTCTCTCCCAAATCCCCTTCCTTTTCTTTTCTTTCAGTTCTAGCTTCATGAGAAGAGCATTCAGGGTTCCCCATACAAAAAGCCTTTCTTAACGTCCTTCCCAAATTTTGTCCTAATCATCTGTAGAGAAATGGCTCGCTCATTTGACATACATTGTGTTTTATTATTTTTGTTCATTCACATATTTATGTTTTCTTTTAGACTGTGCATTCTCAACGTCAAAGTTCATACTTCTTTCATTTCTGTTGCATGATTCATTTCTTGGCCCTCTAGTACAGAAGCAATATGTATCTGGATTAGAATAAACTCCAGCCCAGAGATGAATTTCCCCTAAAGGTGTTCAGTGATCTCTATGAACCCTCTGAGGTAAAATAGAGAAATTGCAACATATTCAATTTGGAATTGACCTTGGCAACTGGCTGAAATTCCCTGTATTTTGGAGAAGGCTAGAAGCCATGAGCCTTTATTAAGATCTATGGTTCTCACACTGTGCTAACATCTACTGAATGGCATTTAGTCTTCACAACAGCTGGGAATTCACAGCCAACAGCTGGGAATTAACAGCCTTGATTGTGCTACATGGATGAGAACTGTAATCTAATCAATGACAGATTCCAAATTTGTTTTAAACCCATAAGCCTTCCTCTTTGTGGTATCCCACTATTAAGAATAATCATAAACTCTCTGAAAATTGGCTGGAGCAGCCAAAAGGATGATATTGTAGAAGGAAAAGAAACAAGAAAAGGCACATTGGTTGAGCTCAACACATTGAAATCTGGGACAAAGTTTCAACAAAATTTTAACAGAATGCATTTCTGGATACCTTATTCCTCATATAAGACACATGAAGGCAAATAATGATGTATATTCTAGGAGACAAAATTCAACCTCATTTTTCCGTGTCTCACGGAGGCAGTATGGAGATACCACAATGAGTTCATGAAGAATGTGAAGAGAAAATCGATTTAAGGTTGTGGGAGGAATCCTTCTCCATCACACATCCTAAACAGCATCATTTATTAAGCCACAGACACCTAAAGTTCAAGGAAGGGATGAATGAGCAGTGAAACGTGCATTAAGCCAGACAAAGACATGTCCCATGACAACAAGTGTCCCATTCTCAGAAGCTCTGTTACATTACAGCACTGCACAGGATCACATAATAGACAGCCTAAATTTTCAATCAAGGTCACCAAACAGGAACACTCTTACCTTTTAGAAAAAACAAACTTCTTTCTAATATCTTACAAAATGGTCCTCTGAAACTGACTTAAAATTAAAGCGATCTATTTATATACCCCAAATATAGAACTTTTAATTTTCTATAGTTTATCTAGTAAACTTTCATAACCAGATACAAAAATATAGTCATATATACACTTTATGTGTTGGTGTGGAGGTCCTTCTGTATATGTGTTGTTTTTATTGGTTAATAAAGAAGCTACTTTCGGCTTAACAGAATTTAGTAAGGCTGGAAGAGATATAGAGAGAAAGTAGGTGGAGTCAGCAAGAAGCCATGAAGCCACCAGAGGAGATAGACACAAGCTGCCAGTCAGAACCTTGCCAGTAGGCCATGAGCCTCGTGGTAAAATATAAAATAATGGAAATGGGTTCAGAGCTAGCTAGCAATGTGTTAAGTGATTGACTAAGCAGTAATTTAAATAATACAATTTCTGAGTGATTATTTGGGGTATGAGCAGCTGGAAACAAACAAGCAGCCTCCCCCAACAATGCATGATCAACTAGTTCCTGATAACTTTATATAGATTTTATAACACACAAAAGCAGTATGATGTTTTAAGCTATGTATGTATATACATAAATATATATCACCTTTTCTCCTTTTAACACATTTCCAATTCCATAAAAAAGACCGTTATATGAACCCCAAATCATTTGACATCAGTATAAAAATATTGCCTTAACCAAGACTGAATCTTACTTCTACTCTCAGTAAGTTCAGCAACAAAGACTAAATTCTCTCATCAGTAGAAATACCTGACTTAGGTAGTGACAACGTGCATGCATGTCCACACACTATACAGAGGAAGAACTCAGTGCTCAAAGGCACGCAGGACTTCCTGGTGAGGCATTTCAGTCAGCTTTCAAGGATCCTGCCTGACCGTGTGGATACCATGTTGATATTTCCATTATTATAATACTCATGTTTCTATCAGCTTTCTGACTTGCACATACCACTCATGATCATTTATTTTATACATACCACACATTTACACACCACATATAGGCATTTTATGTATGGTCACATGCTTATTATCTAAACTATGCAAGCGAGGTGATTTAAGATTGAAAGAGTTCATATCTATTATTCTTTCTTTAATTTATTTGTAGACAAAATATTGTATGTGACAGCCAGAGCCTTTTGCTCTTTGGGTCTTAAGTTTAAAAACTGATTCCTCACACAAGGCTTCCGAGGACATATAATTTATGTTTTTGCCTGCCATCTGTTCCATAGCTGGCTGTTCCTTCCCAAACTGTGGTCTTTTTATTACTTTTCCTCATGGTAATATGAGTGTAGGCAGAAATCTGTCCTTTGATTTGCCATCAATGTCCCTAGTTGAGATTCCACACAATATAAAAATTCCAATAGACAGGTAAATCAATAAAAACATTGTGGAGATGCAGAAGAACACTATAGTAACACACCATGTTTATTATGTAAACAAACTAAATATTGAAAATGCATTCATCAGTCTGTGTGCTCATTATCCCTTGGACTGCACACTATCCATTCCAGTATGTTCTAAGCATGTTCTTTCCCTTAATGCAAACCTTAATTGTCGCTGTGTGTGCTCCGGGATATTCTTTCTCTTCCAATGTAGACCACCTTTCTATAAATTTAGATACCAGGGAGTCATCGTAGTCCACGATCTGAAATCCAGAGACATTTGCACCTCCAAACTGAATTTTCAGCAGGTCTCCATCAGTAAATCCCTAGATATAAAACACACTTGGGTTATCCTTCTGCAAGTTAACCTCTCCTGTGTCAGTCTCTTTACAGGTTCAACACACACAGGGAAGATAAAATGCCTATGTAACAGGTTCCACATACTTAACAGCCAATGTGTCTCACCACACCTCATTCATATAGACATCATGGTGGGTCCCTAATTGATATGTTTATTGACTGATTGTCTCAAGCAACGCTCACAGAAATATTCGCAAGAGTTTTCTCTTGTACTGAGACAGCCCCCATGTGTCTGGTAAGGACTGGTCTCCTCCAATGAGTTTATCGTGGAGTACAGCCATGTGTTTCCATATGGAAAATATTGATCAAACTATCCTCAGTTGAACTGGTCATTCACTTACCTGATAAAAATATCTTTAAAATGAGGAGAAAGAAATAAACACCAAATCGTTGTTTTTAGTTATTTAACAGAAATGCAATTTCACATTAAACTTGAGATAAATTGAATACAATAATTGAATTTGATCCAATAGTTACAACTCTGGAGAGAAGTTTGGGTAATTAGGGGCATGTGTTGAGCTCTTGGACCCAGGTTCTCTTCCAATAGCCACACTGGGTAGGTCACTTCGTCCAGCAACTTCTCTTATGCCCTCTTCTGACAAGTACAGGTATTGCACTAATGAACACAAATCCACACCAACATGTTACACTTCTCATTAGTCCAAATCATGGGCTATGATGAATTCAACTGAATTTTCTTTTTATTTTTAAATCAAAGAAATAGAAACAAGATTTAGATGTGGCTGTTATAAATGTATTCACATTTTAAATGTAATCCTTCCACCATACACAATGATTAAATAGATTCTGAATTAAACATGGATCTTTTATTTGCTGTTAGTATTTAAAATAAAAATTATTATACTTTGTATCTGGGCAAAGAGTGATTGCTTCATGTCATCTCACAATTGTGTTCCTACAGAAATGGTGCTAAATGGACCCTGGGTTCATGTTGGAAGAGAATAGTGCAGTTTGTGTAACACAGAGCCCAGGCAGTCAGATCGAACCCAAATATAATGCAAGTCCATTCTTTCTTATACTTTCTTCCCGTGTGTTCTATTGCTGTCTCACAGGTTGTTGCTAGCATCACATTCTCAGTAATGTGTGCACGGAGCCCATGCCAGGCTGTGCCCCTAGGGATGGAGGGGGAAGAGGGGACAGCAAGAACAGGAGCTACCTGTCTGCTTCCTCTGTCTCGCTTCACATTCCTCTTGTTTCTCTTTGCCCTGCCTCATGCCCTAAGAGAAAGCCTCTGACTACTTGTCTTCCTAGCATTTTTGTTCTCATTCTTTCTTTCATTGGGTTTCATATGATTTTTAATCATTTGTTGTCATTTTGCTGGGACTGTGCAACACTTTCAACGGAAATCTTTGATAAGGTTTGATGCTGCACTAAAAAGAATATGCATTTTTCCAAATCGTTCTTACTTTACTCCTCTGCAAAGTTTCTATTTATAAAACAAGGGGAGAAACATGAGGAGGAGAGGAGATGAAAAGCAAGAGGAAGAGGAGGCGAGGTATGAGATGGAAGAGGGAAGGACAAAAACAGAATGTGAGCAGAGAGGTCAACACCTGACAACTCAGTTGGCAACGAATCACCAAATCGTCATATTGCTCAGGGAGATGTATGCACAAGACTTCAATCAAGTGACTCATCACTAATCACTAAAATCTGAGCTGTTAGTCCGCCTTTAACACCTCTAGCATTGTGGAACCTAAACTTCCTAAATGTTTATCAACAAGTTAAATCCATGTGAATAGCAGAGATAAGAACAGGAGCACAAGATCCTAGGACCAAGTCTCATTGTATTATGGGCCAGTTGTTTATTCAAATGCTGCAACAATTTAATCGCAGACTGAATCTGAAGTACCAAGACCACTATTTAGCAATTCTTAAATGAATTAATCCGTTTGTGAGGGTTTTAAAGAATCTTTTACAGTCATCTCCCCTGACATGCTGAGACATTAGTCAGAGGGAAAGCATTAGCTTTCTATTGAGAACTTGGGAGATGGAAACCCTTCAAAGCAGGAGGCATTTTACAGGTTTTAATGTCATGAAATGTCTAAATTCTCAGAACTAGCATCAGAATCGGGACTTCTGCACTAACTAAACTGCCAGAAGTTTGTGAGGAGAGGACTCGAGACTTTGGGAAAGGGAGAGCGGAGCCACATTCAGCATCTTATGAATTTAAGGGTTTCCAAAAGAACCATGACAAGAGCGTGGACTTGCTCACTTAGACAGCCCTTCCTTTGTCATGTTGTCATGGCATTACACATCAACTCTCAAATTGATGAGACACCTTCTGTCATTATTTCTCAATGTTCCCATATAATCTTCTCCATCTGGACATTTAGAAAGATCGCAGCTTTGACTGTGGCTCTGTGCTGTTCACCAAATGGCACAATTCACACAGGGGACTTAGTGTGCAGGCTGTTCTGGGCCTGGAACACAGCTCAGTAGAATCATTGCAGAACCTTGTTTCCTGTTAACCCTTGTGTCAACAACAGTCTTTTTCAACCTCCTCGATACACACTAAGAGTCCAGAGCATGAGCATAGCAGCTAGGAATCAAACCACCAGAAGAGAGATTTCACCTTGAACAGCCAATTTTTCCCAGACTCAGGCCTCTCACTGATACTGACATGACTTTTTTCAATGAAAACACTATTTATTGCAAGTTTTGTTCTGTTTCTGTGTCTCTCTGTCATATCAGGGAGGTTTTCTGAGGTATAAGCAGATAGATACTCCATGAATCCCAAATGAAGCTTGTATTTGCATACATACAAAGCCTTTGTGCAGTCCTATCTATCACATGATCTAGAACATGCTTGTATTTGCCACCTCTTTCCCTTTCGTTCACCATGATTTTCTGAGTTTGCACACGAGGTGGTGCAAAGATCTTTTCCAATAAACAGGGTCATAGCTACTCAAAGACCATGAAGAAAAAGCAAAGATTGTTTTGTTACTCTTTTAAAGTCAATTTTGGAAATAAAAACAAATGTCCGATAATCTAAATTGATTTTCTATAACATAAAAATCACAAAGAAATATAATTAGCCAATCTGCTTTCCAATATATACTGAATTGACAAGATACTGATGAAAACATGGTTAACTCTTATAAGAACTCAGTTTCCATTTCATTGTGATACTTATACACTATGTAGAAAATCATAAATAAAATACTTTCAAGACATTAATGTTACATGTTCTAAATATATAATTGATAATTTTATTGACATTATATTATCATATTTCTAAGCTTAATTTCCTTATAAATGTACATCAGTTTCAGATATTATATACTAAATAAAAATTCAAGTGAGAATGCACACAATAAGTTTATAAAACAAGACAGAAAATGGATAATTAAAGAGTTAAACTTTATAATTTTTAGATGTTTCCTTTAGTATAGAATTTTCAAGATAATTTTTGAGCAAATATTGTTGTGAAGATATTTTTATCACATTTAAAAATGAAAACTAATATAAGTTGTAGATTGAGAAGCAAACCTAAAGCAACCAAATAAAATGATTAATTTATCATCTATAAAATAATAATCAGACTATATTTTAAAAATACCTTTATGAATGATGATCATTCCAAACTAATACATTCAATTAAAAAGATTATGTAAGTGTGCTCGGGAGGTGTCTCTGTATTACAAGCACTCGTTAATTCTTCACAGACCAGGGTTAATTTTCCCGCACTCACATGGTGGCTCCTAACTATCTGTAGCTCCAGTTCTAGGGGATCCTAGGCCAAGCCCTCACCTGTAATGTACAGGTGCTGTATGCACATGGTGCACAGACATACATGTAGACAAAACACTTTTTTCCATAAAGTATAGATAAATAAATCTTAATAAAAGCTTAGTAGGTAGTAAAATAATGTCAATTAATTTACCTACCAGATTTGCAATGATATAATGGTATCCTTTAACATGTTTTCCAATGGTAATAACCTAGAAAGGATAAACACACGCATTTAATGTGCAAAGAACAACATACAAAATTACTAATAGGATGATTTGAGCAGCAAAAGATGGAGTTTGGAGTTTTATGTTCCACTAATCATGTTTAGTAAGACTTTTTTTTATTAAATAAAGAGACTGCTTCTCAGGAAAAGCATTAATTTTGGTACTTAGTAAACATTATCTATTAAAAATCAAAATAACTCTTGTTTTTCCAATAGCAGAAAATACACCTATATATTTTTTGTGGGGAAATATAGATTCAAATATATTTAATCCATAACAAGTCATAATTTTATTTCTATCATTGTATATCTTTGGGTTTCCAATAAACAACCACCTAAAATAAACATCTAAAATGCCATAGCTATACATCTATATACAACAGGCATGAATTGAGTTTATTGAATGATAAGGGGTACTAGCCAGCAATTATAATATTATTCTTGATACACTTATATCTTAGTTCAAATGAAGATTACTTTTAGCTTTAGGCAACCAAGTAGCCAAGAAGCTAATTTCTCCTCATAAATCTGAGTCAAGCAAGACAAACTTACTTCTTGGAATAAGAGATTACTCTAGCAATGGTCACAGCACCTTTGCACATTATTGAGTCATATTTCCTCTCACGGACCTATGCTACTGAATAGGTGCATGTGAATGACCTTGATGTAGTATAGTAGAGAGATGTACCTAGTGATAAACCCAGTCTAAAATGAAAATAGGTGAGAAATGCGTTGAATTCACTTAACCCATAAGCCTTCATAGTGCCCAAGCCAAAGCTCAGTGAAGTATGGCTTACTTTCTTTTATGATTGGAATATATGGGGGAAATGGTGACCTATGCCCACTGCCTATCATCCCCAGAGAGTACTATACTTCATTTGGTATGGGTGGGGGGGAATGTTCAAATGAACAACTTCTGCTAAATTCATATATTTTCTAACGGATCACAAAGTTGAAAAACATTAAGATGAGCCATGTAAGTCTAGGGTCATTTCTATTCAAAATAACTTCTCTAAACTGTATTCATTTGTTATCCCAGTCTCTCTTTGAACTCAGCATAATGGCCATCCTGGCCTCAAAGCCTCAGTGACCCTTCTTCCTCAGCCTCAGAGTGCTGGGACACCATGTGTGCACCATCATCCTTTCCATGTTTAAAGAAATAAGCGAGCCCAATGAAAACACGAAACCACAAGCTAAAAAGAAATATGCAAAGCATTAGTTCACTGTCCTGATTCTCCAGCTCCCATTATCATTAAACAAATTATTAAAACTAATAGTGACCCTGCAAGCTTCTCCAGGGTTGCCCTTCCCACCCTTTACACTCAGACCATATGTGTTTTCTTAACTGTTTTGCATAATAGTATACTTCTTTAAAGTCCCTCAGGACTTTCTGTCTCCTCACTTGGAAATTTCTCCACATTGCCACATGAATGTACTATTAACATGCATGTTGTAACCAATCTCAACCTAGTGGTCACCTTCTGGCTGAACACTTCTACGACCGCCCAGCTCCTAAAACACTGTCAGGTGATTGTATGGACACATTTGGTCCAAGAGCAAGGACAGAATTTCCAGAAAATGTTTTACAGAATACCATGCTGAAATTGTGTGGCAGCTGTTTGAAAGGAATTTAAGGTTTCTGTAGACTTCTGATCCATTTCTACATCACACAACTAAATTGCTTTTTCCAAGAAATCAGATCCTCCACGTTGAAGTCAGAAACTTGAAGATGTCCTTTATAAGTGAAAAATATTCTAATTCTTCTCAGCTTCATCAACAAGCATTGCGTTCATAAATATCTTAAGACATCTGTTGATTGTGCCTATTGAGCGAGCTATCATGTGAATGTCCCTGCTTTCCATCTGAGCATTAAAGTGAACACTACAAATGATAGTGGTTGTCCCTACTTCTGTTTACTGAGAAAAAGAAGAGACGAAATTCTCTAGGTTATAGTCTTTATAGATGTTAGTGCTGGCCAATAGTCACCATTGTAATTTTTCTTTACAATAACAATTAGAATTATACAACAGAAAATTTATGCTAATTCCTAAGTGTTTTGATAGCCGAACACATTTTTTAATCTGAGCACAGTCAGAAATAAATGTCTTCAGGGTTTTATCAAATAAGGTTAAAATAGTCCTAATCTAATGCAGGCTAATTCTGATGCTAATTTCCAGATGCCAGGAAGATAAAGCATTTCATCCCTCTGCCATTCTCTTGCAAATACTAGTTGAGTGAATTAATAACAGAGTTCTCTTTTTCTTAGGCTGTGCCCTATGGACACCTTGTACCTGGTGGATTGTGCTCCATGAAGGACATCCTAACCTAATCTAAGCTGTTGCTTTCAGCCAGTCTCTCTGAGGATAATTTGTTCTTTTCAGTCATGGTCCATGTTATGATGACATCACTTCAGCATTGACTTTCTTTGATGAGACTTACCATGCTTTATTTAATGATGCTTCTTTAGATATACTGTGTCTGCTTCACAGAAAGCATTAAAGACTTGGAAAATTTGTTCACAAATAAGGGACTCACAGGCAGCCAAATACTATCTTTTGTGTTTAATTTGTATAAACTATTCCTCTCAAAAGATGGGTAGGCCCTCATCTATCCATTATAGATCACTTACATAGTTTTATCTGTTATGATCCACCCATAGCCCATGTGTGAAAGGCTTGATCCTCAGTTTGGTGCTATTTGAAGGTGGTGCAAGCTTTATGACATAGGATATAGTGTAAAGAATTTAGGAGATTAGAGGAGTACCCTTGAGGGGTAGAGATACGCCGATCTCGTCCCATCTCTCCATTGCTTCCCAGCTACACTGAGGTGAGCAGTCTCCTCCAACATGTACAGCTGTCATTAGATGTCATCTTTCTACTATCTGGAAAATTACAGGCCGCTGGCTGTGCATGAGACCTTCTAATACAATGAGTCCAGACAAACATTTCCACTTTATAATTTGGTTACCGTATTACTTGTTGTAGTAGCAGAAAGTTGAGTAACAGAGCTTAATATGCTATAGCTTTTAGTGCTGTATCTATATTCATTTTCTTCCCCTATAAAGAAGCTTATGAGACTCAAATCGCAACCTTTCTTATCATTCTTTGCATCCCTCATGTAGATAATAAATGCTGATGAAGCGATTTGCCATCCATTTGTGCACTCGTTTAGTGTATTAATAGAGGTATATATTTATCACATATAAATGTAAAACAATGCTTTTTAAGTGACCTACTTCATGTATACTTACACAACTATGATTAAATCTTTGCTTCAAATGTTACTTTTTATGGTCCCAGTTTGCTGTGCAATTTTCCTATCCACATTTTTGACATAGTTTTATAAAGGCTTTCGTCTGTGCTTATTAGGAAGAAGCAGGGATATTTAAATTTTTAAACCAGACTAGTGAATATTAAAATTCAGCTTTAATGAAAACCTCCTATGAGCTTCAAATGTGATTTTGATGTGCGCATTTCAGCAAGACGCCTACAGTAACAGCTATCCTAAGTTCATCGCCTGAGACCAAAATCAAGATTTTTAAGTTGAAATTGTTCTACTGCCTTGCATACAATTGAGTCTCTTACAGGTCATATTAGCTTGATTTAGTTATTTAATTCTTTATTAAGATACTCCACTTTTATTTCTTAAGTCCTATATTATATATCAATTAAGGTTTCTGACCCTTGTTTCTAGAATTGTTGTTCTGGTTACATTAGTGGATTTCGGTTTTTATCTCAAAAGTTAGAAAGAGCATAAATGCATACACAGCTATGTATTTTCTTTCCAATCTCATATACTTTCAAGGAAGAAACAGCTGCACAGTCTCTCTTCTCTGCCTCCCTCCTTCTTTCTCTCTCTCTTTCTCTTTTCCATATATACATACACACACTAGCTAGGACTAGTGAAGGATGCCTTACTAAGCAAACCATGAAGCATGCTTGGTCAGTTTCTCTGCCTTAAAGCACTGAGGGTTTGGTTTCTTACTTTGTTACCACTTCATGGTTGTCTTATCATGACAGGTCTTATCTAAAGGAAGTCAGTAAGATAAGAGCAGACAAAAGCATTCGCATGTCTGATATAATTATTCTTTCTAACACCCAAATGAATTCTGTTGATTTCCTACGTCATGCATGTGATCTGATTGTGCTTCCTTCCTTCATATTTTAATTTTTTAGATTACAATTTTAAGTTTACACAAATTTTCCGATATGCATGCAGCATCAAAACACGCTTCTTACACCAAATGCCTCCTCTTTCTCGAGCTGTAGTAGACTGCGGTGGTGTGAAGAAGAGCCTACGTAGATCCATGTATTTGAATAGCTCATTGCCAGGGAGTGGAAGTATTTGATAAGAATAGAAGTAGGAGGTGTGGCTTTGTTGGAGGAAGCGTGTCACTGGTGGTGGACTTTGAGGTTTCAAAAGCCCATGCCCAAACCTTCTTCCCTCTCTGTGCCTGCACGTAAGGATGCAATTCTCCAGGATCGTGCCTGCCGTACCTGTTGCCATGTGTGATGGTAATGGGCAAAGCTTATGAAAGTGTAAGCAGTTCCCTAATTAAATGCATTCTGTTGTAAGAGTTGACATGCCTTAGTGTCTCTTCATAGCAATAAATAGTGACTAAGACACATAGGTATAAAATAGCATATGCGTTCTACATTGTATTGAAATAACCATGTATAAACTTCTCAAACCAATTTACCGTTGCCTTAGGACATCACACTTGTTTTGACCTAATTTAATCAGAATTAAGTCTAAAGTTTTCAACTCAGAAAAGCATGTAGGTTTAGGACAAAGCTTATGTAAAATATGAAAGCTTGATATTATACATTGAAGTTTAAATGATAAAACCAATCTGTCAGCGTTACTGATAACCATCTGCTATTGCTTACTGAAGCTAGGGATAATTCAATTGATGATGTTTGCTGCATTGTACATGAACTGTAAACTGAAAACTGCAGTTCAAGCATCTTGTGGAATGATCCTTGCCAATGCTGATGCTGCAGGCATAGTCTATATTTGGCAGAAAACAGAGAGGAACAAACCTGGTCCACAATGTCATTCACTTTATCCCTTTCACAGTCAAGGATTACACGCCGTTCTTTTTTTAACTCCAGATCTTGAAAGAGCGATCGGTAGGTCTCATCTTTCTTGTCGTTATTAATGTTCCCCACATTGATAGCAGTCACCTGCCACTTCTTCTCCGCCGCAGAATCCAGCACAGCTTGCAGTGTTGATAAACCTGGGAAGACAATGGGCAAGGAAGACCAATGAAGAAACTAGAGGATCTCAGAGCCGGAGTTCCAAATGGCCAGATTCACACCCTTGAGTTTAATGTGTTTGTCAGTGATTCTGACAGAAGCTATGATTTTTATCAATTTCTGCTTATGTCTGTGCCAGGCTAAAAAGGCAAAAACATACTGTCAAAGGAAATTTGGATTACATTCTTTGTAACTCTGAGATGTGTTTCTTGTAATATGCCGACATACAAGATCTTCAATATCTCCAAATTAAGTAAAATAAGAAGAAAAAACCAAGCATATCCCAATTTATAGAAGATAAAATGATTCTAGCTGTCTGCGATAGTCCACCATTTTGTACTAGTACCCTGACGGAGTTTGTTTAGCACATGCCTACACAGACTCCCTAAGCATCTGAATATCACAGCCAGTGATGGCTAAGAGACAGCCATGCACCCTTTGCTGTCTCCAGCCAGTAGCAGAGCGAGGGCTTTTTTCTTCCTCTGCACCCTTCTGTTTTATTTTTCTTGTTGGAATTGATCTCATGGATATAAAATCATTTATGTATTAACCAGATGGTGGCAGCTATTTCTTTAGTATGGATTTATCTCATTGCCTAAATATAAGACTATTTTTCTATTTGTTAGTAACCTTTGCTATGGTGTGGTGCTATTTCAACAAGTGGCCAGTGTGCTATTTAATTATACAATAACTGTAGCATGTTTAAAACTTTAAGATCAACAACCAGGGTCGGATTATTTCTTGAAGAGCTAAATCTATGGTTTAGTATTACAAAAAGTAACAGATGCTCTTGCTTTCTGTATTCTTTCTGCTGTCCTATGGAAGAAAAGTTCATCACATAGAAGAATAACTTCATGGAAACGAGATCTCAAGGCCCCATAGAGAATTCACTCTATATAACATCTCATTCCAGAATCATCTGATCTGTACACTTCAAAAAATAGCCTGATCTGTTTTTATCTATATAGTGTGTGATTCAACTGATGTGAGCAGATCTGTTTATAATCTAAGTTCAAATACCGAATTTACAATGTCCAGGAAGGGAACAGCTATCTGTTTTATCCACCAATATTTCAAGCTATAAAATGTCATTGACAATTTTATGGAATTAGTGTTAAGTCATAAGCAAACAAAATAATTTAGGGTATTTTTTGATATTGGCAAACAAATTTCCCAAAGAGGGTATACGCCAAGCAGTGAACCTGCCATTTGTAGCTCTTTCAATAAAGATGAGGAAAATGCAGCATCAGTGAAAATCATAATGGAAATAAACTCAAGTACCTAATGTTAATTTGATTTAAACCCATGAAATCATAATTAAAATAAGTATTAAGAATATTTGTTTGTTTTAAATGGGTTAGAACCAATCAACTATTTTGAAAATGTAAATTAGCAAGAACTGTGGGATTGCAGAAGCATATCCCTGCTTTTCCTGTGTGGAATATACCCAAGGTGAGGATAAAATCAAGTTTCTCTTTCTTTTAGCCATCATCCAGCTAATACACATGAGCAAGCATGAGTTCAGAATCAACACTGTACAACATCCACTGATGTTCAGGAGTCAAGGCAATGACTGTCAGCTGTTCTGTACCATCCATGACACAGATGGACAGATATGCAGAACTGAATCTTCTCACACTATCAATATACAGGGAATATGTGACTATATTGAGCCCCAAGGTGTTCAGATCATAAAATCCAGAATGGGAAGGAGACCACATAGTAACAACTCTAACAAAAATATATTAAGCAACCATGATACACAGAGTTCATTTTTACCCTTCTTTGAACAAACAAACAAACAATGATGTTAATGAATTTTCACTAAGCATGACATACACACACACACACACACACACACACACACAGTGGCTATATATAAAATAACAGAATTGCATATTTTTAAAATATTAAGTACTGTCAAATAAAAACCTGATGATGGCTAGTATTTGCTTATGAGGAATTGCAGAGTGGCAACAAAATGCCGGATAAAATAATGGAAATCTTTATGTAAGAGTCATTGTGAGAGAAGCTAAGAATTCCTGACAACCTGGGTGTGGCGCCACACCCTGTAATCTTAGGTCTGTCAAGGATGAAGCAGTAAAACCATGAGCTTTAGAACTAGTCTCAAAACAAAGGTTTGGCCATTTTTCTGATATAGTTTATAATAAAGATTAAAAGTAATTTGTGAAAATTAAAAGCAATTTTCACACATAAGAGTGTGAAATCAGAACAGTCTGGGGAAGACTAACCAAAGCAGCCCCTTGTGTCTGCTCTTATGACAGAAGGCAGAGAGAAACATGAATTTCTCAAGGGGTAACAAAGATCTCCCTCCACTTACACAATCTTTCAGTGATAAAATCTTAGAATCCACCACAAAGCACCTGTGAAAGCCGTTTACTCTGGGCAAATCCAATCCCCCCAAGTTGTAACTCAAGTAAATACCTTGTCTGCTTATCACCAATAAGGGCAGAGCACACACAACTGGTCCCCTCAGCAATTCAATAGTCACCCGCTGTTTGAAGACATGTAACTACTCCATTGTCTTTTCTATCTTTCCAGACATGGGCCACTTCAAAACAGGACTACAAATAAGGGTCATACTCTCTCTATTTTCTCATAGGGTAATCCTCAGGAGCCTCTTTGACTCTATGCAAGAAGATATTTTATTGCATTTTATTAAATAATGAAATTTTCACACGAAAAACTTCAAGTGCTAATATATTTGGCATTGTCTGGTCTTTGACAGACAATATAAGAAAATTTACACATAAATTCTCTTATAAATGTCTAAGTAGATTTCATCGTGATAAATTTAAGCCTAAAATTTATTGGCAGTTTACCATGTCACAGAATATAGGGATGTTATATAAAATAAAAGATAATGGATTTTTTTAAACACCTAACTTCCAAACTCATTTATTCTGTGTCACAAGTAGCGTGCACTCAAAGTAGATTCTCCATTATTAAAACTCTTAGTATTAATGTTTTGGACGCTGTGTAACCTGACACAAAATACTTCTTTTTAAAGGCTCAACTTCTCGAGTAGTGCTCTATCAGATCTGATACAGTTGATCCTGCATAACATCACATCCCTCATTCACAAGCTGATCTCACCCAAAATTTAAGGAGACTGTTGCCTCTTGCTCAGGAATGCACTCTCTCAGATTATTTTGCAGGGGTAGCCACAGACTCTCTCAAGATGGACTGCTCAGTTTCCTCCTTCCTCACAGCCAACAATCCTGAAAGACTTCTATTGACAGATTTCTTCACAGTTCATACAAGACTTTTAAAGTCATGAGACAGATTCACTGCCTGCTCTGCAAACGGGGGAGGGTGGGCAATGCCGGGGGGGGCGGGCGGGCAATAGAAGGGGGCGGGCGGGCAATGCTTTTTAAATTACACACCACTAAACATATGTGTGCTAGCTCTGAAGATGTAACTGAATTCTTCTCCCACAGCCCACGTCCACACTGCTGTGCTCTGGGCCTACAATGGAATTAGGAGAAAGAGCAAGCAGAGCTTTTCCTCTTCTCATATGAAATGGCACAGAGATTTCTTCATTAGAGCACGAATCTCTTAATAGAGATAGAATGTGAGTGGGAATCAGAAGCTCTGCAAAACCACTGATTCACGGAGAGCTGTCAGTGAGCATGATTCATGCAACCCAGATACGTACTCCACTGCACCATGCCATCTTGCTTACTTCTTATTTCTAAACAATTAACCAAAAGAAAGGTGTTGAGATAAACAGCTGCCCACGTAAATTCGGAAGAAAAATTGAAAAAGCAACTATCCCTTTTCATCATTTTAAATATAACTTTAAAACTTTCCAATTATATTATGAGTCCAAAATTAAGTTCCAAATTGCTACTTAATTCTTAAACATTTGGATATAGAAAGAAATAGCTAGTTCAACATTGTTAGGAAGAGGCTTTGCATGCATGACCTAATTATAAGTTGACCATTTTTTGAAAATTCAAAAATGACTAGCAGTAATGTTAATTTCATTTAGACCCACTATCCTTAATAGTGAAAGAAACATTCAGAAAAAATAGCTTAAAATATCTTTCATTTGGTTATGAAGGGCTGAAATTTAAAATTATAACTGCTGAAGGGCATATTCCATTCAGACCTGTTTTCATTCTTAAAATTGTTATATTTTTCCATAAAAATTTACTACCTCACTCATTCTAGGCAGTGTAATTAATATGCATGCTTACTAACTCATGGCACTGTGCCTAGACTAGATTATAATAACATGTATTTGCCTCATCAGCTTTCTCAAGACATCGGGGGAAAATTGTAATTTGGAAGCATTTTAGTTCTGTGTTAGATGATTTCTTTGACCTGGAGTCAAAGGGATAATCAGCCTTAGTTCAATATTAAAACCAAGACATAAATATAGAAATGAGTCATTGATTCCGTTTTACTTACAGTACAGAGAAATATATTATCTTCCTTCATTGACATTGAACCAAAATCACATGTCATTGGACTCAAATTCAAATATATTTCACCTGTATCCAAAGACCAAAATTATGAGACCTTATGGGCTGACAGACCTGGCCCATTCCCCTAGTTAAAAGTGTTATGATGCTCCATCTTACCACTCCCAATGCATTGATAGCACAAGAATTTTAGGAAGGGCACAGAGTCCTCAAGGAGTATCAGACTGCTGCCAAGTAGCTGGGTGAAGAGACGACACCAGCAATTCTGAAATGTCAGCGGGAATGGGAGGCACAGCATCTGATTTCCTGTCACTGGGAAGCTGAGATTTGTGGAAGATAATTCCGTACAACGTTCACAGCACCCAAGGCTTCCTATGTGTCTGCCAGAATGTAACCTTGGCATTTGGATGGAGTTTGAGAAACAGGTTAAATGAATTACAGTATTAGTTAAGGGCAGCCCGATGAAGCCAAGTATGTCTAAGTCTCTTTAATTTGGTTTACAAATCTGGGGAGAATATTGTTGGGGCGAGAATTTCTGTCTAGGTCTCATGCTATTCAACGGCACTTTTATTTGCTGGACATCATAATGTAACACTAACATAATATAACATCATAATGTAACACTACATAAATCCATGTAATCAAGGAGGTAGAGAGGAAACCATATTGAATGAGCCTCCAATGATGTCAGTTGATAGAAAAAATTATAGAATCTCTTTAAAAATGCTGATTAATAAGAATAAGGTAACAAGTAGGCTCTCTACAGCAGGTAACACTATAGTGAGGAGGGAGCCCATGAAAGCTACAGGGTAAGAGTAAAGACAGCAGCTCACAGAATGAATGTATGGATAATTTTAACATTATACAGCATCATAAATTAAGTAACTAATAAGATAAAAGTAGTCAGCAATAATACCATTTCCATTAGCCAAATAAAACATAACATAAAGGCCAAGGCCCTTTCTGGGTTTGAGAGTCTAACATATTTATCTCTGAAAACAGTTGAAAATGGAAGGCTGTGTAACACTTAACACATTAAAACATCGGCAGCTACTTGATAATATCTCAAAAGTCACTCTGGGTTTAATACATAATTACTTAATATTATGACACTAATGTTCTTTGGCCAACAGATGCACTTGACTGGATTCAATTTGTGTAATTTAATAATTGGAGATTATCTCATCCTTCCAATTTTATTTAATATTTGGAAAACATTAATAAAAATGTTGTAAAATGTAATAAAAATGTTGCAAGCACATGAGTCTGTCGGTCATGACTTGACAGTTCCCAGCTTCTTTTATTTCTGAGTATCTCTCTTCCAGTCTTTGTGTTTCTCTTCCTTCCTCTGTTTATGTTAGCTGTTGCTGTTGTCTATTTGAATATTTTTGAGACTCACTTTTTTTCATTGAAATAGATTCTTGTCTCATACAATACATCCTGACCACAAACCACAGTGTTGCCTCTCTTCACTCCTCCCAGATCCCCACAACCTCTTCTCACCCCCAGATCTACTCTCCCTCCATGTCCCCTTCGGAAAGAGCAGACCTCTGAGAGACAAAAGCTTAACAGGACAAACAAGATACAGTAAGACAAGGCAAAAGCCCTCATACGGAGGCTGAACAAGGTAATAGGAGGAAAAGAGTCCCAAGAGCAGGAAAAAGAGTCAGAAACACACCTGCTCTCACTCATTTTTAACCAATGGGAATAACAGAATGAAGGCAAGGCTGAGGTATACGCCTAAACCTGTCACGTTAGCATTTCCTTACAAAGCAATGTCTTATTCCCCTTCCTAGAGTGTATAACAATTTAAAATTCATACAGTCATTAATCTGCCTTCTGGCTTCATCTACAAGTAAGATTTGTTCATTTTTTGCCCCTTCAACTTAGCAAGCATGATTGCCTTCTAATATCAGATTAAATTTAAGAAGCCCAAACATTTAACTCATTCAGTGACTATCAACTCTGTGTCTAGCATCACCTGTAGCTCTGCATGTCTAGTTATGAACCTCACAGCCAGTGTGAGGAGTGTTCCTGGGTAGAGCTTTTCCTGCAGCTAAGAGTAAAGCCATAAGTAACAAACAGGCCTTATTCTGTGTGACTAAATCAGTACTTAGAATGTAGTAGGAGCTCAATAAATAGTTCTTAAGGGATATATCGAAAACAGTATTAAATATAAATTGTTTTACATCCTAGGAAGGGGAATAAGACATTGCTTTGTAAGAAAATGCCAGTATAACAGATGTCCTCAGGAAACGGTATATCAAAGCAGACATCAAGAGGCTCTATAAATTTGAGCTATATGCAGACACTTGAGGTGAAAATGCTTTGGCCCATGTCAGAATGTGAAGGAGGTCAATCAGATTTAGGATTTAGATTTAGTGAATGAGCAAGTCTGGAAAACTCACTGGAGAACTGGGCAGGACCCAAATATTATAAAGCCTGAAAGCCAGGCTGAGAATTTCACTGTTATCCTGATTGTAATATGAAGAAGACATTGAGATTTATGCTGCCAAAGGAAACACACTTAAAATAATTCTGATTGCTTTGTTGAAAATGAATCCCATAGAAAACAGTGTGGCATTAAGGATGTGAGGTGCTGAATGTGTGGTAGTACATTGACCTGGGGGCTTAGGTCCAGAAAAGAAGCATCTAAATATGAAATACACACAGATGAAAACAGCATCACTATGAAGTAAGTGTGAGAAATGCAATTAAAATATGCCCGACTTCTGGAAGAGTTCTAGGAATGCTAAGTCCTAAAAAAGTGGTCAGAGGGCAACAGGGAAGGCTAAATACCAATAAGCTTGGTTCTGTAAATCGCTTTTATCACATACACAGAAAACCCATATTCAAGTCACCCTGAACTTTGAAATCCACATTTACCATCATGACTCTGTCTGTCCTTTACATGCATATTGTAGATACCAATTCTTCCTTCTCAAAACAGGGGATAAAGCTGTTGACACAGTTGATATTATTATATTATATTATATTATATTATATTATATTATATTATATTATATTATATTATATTATATTATATTATATTATATATGATTACTGATTGGTTTTACACAGAGGCCAGTCATGCCTTGGTTCAAGGGGACATGACTGAAGCAAAGCGCCTAGCTTGAGCAGGTCTGCCTCAGCCAAGCCTGAATGATTGACGGAGAATGGACTGAGGCTGGCTCCCTTCCAGTCTGACTTTCAGCACAACTACGTGCTCCGTCTTGGCCAAAATGAACTTCTGAATTTCGCTTAAAACTTTAAGTATTCCAAGAAGTGTGCTGTGGAAGGAAGCACTGTGGAGCCTAGCTATGTCTCTCTAAAGCTCTTTACCCTCTTGCCTTTGCTTACGGGTGGCTTACAAAGACACATGGGCATCCACACAAAATATTTCATACAATGTGAGGTGTGCACAGACTCCTGTATGCTCATCACAGACATGATGAATATTAAGAAGACCTTGACTCCTAAACTCCTAAAGCAGGCCTTCTAATATGGTAAAGAATACAGAAACATAAAGAATTCCCCATCCCCAAGTTGGTGCACTGATATAACACATAAACAATACCGTGGAATTATATAAGGCAGCTGGCGTTGGATACTGGAGGCCTGTGCTGGACTATTCTACACACAGGTAGACCATGACCTCATGAGCAACCTGCAACTTCTCTGAAGTTCAGAGACCTCATTTTAAAGCAAGGCTACTTTCCGCCTGATAAATCTTTTACATTCAACAATATTTAGTAACTATAAAATATTATAAAACTTTTCATTTATATGTTTGTATGCATTCCCTTTAAGCCACTTCTCCTCTGATGAGAAACATAGCCATTCTGGAATCTTCGTTGCTCACATGGCAAGCTGTTTTATGCTAGGACTGAATAGTAAGTCATTAGATTGTCACGGACGTCCCCTATCAACTACGCTCCTAAATATGGAGTTGGGCAATCTCTTCCTCTTGATTATTTGCCTTTGTTTGTTGTTGCTGTTGTCTGGTTCTGTTTTTGCTTTGGGATTTTTGTTTGTTTATTTTGTTTTTGTTTTTTTTTGTTTTGTTTAAGTTTAAGCATATATTAAAATTACATGGTTTATTTACAGCAAAATGAAACCAAGAAATTCTTAGGCATTTATTTACTTTCAGAGCACCCCATGGCCATACCAAGGGCAAACGCTGTGTTGGACCCATTAGGAAGGGACACCTTCTGCTACCTACCTCTGTCGCTGTCATAGAGGTACGCAAACTTGTCCCACTGGTAGTACTCGATCAAGCTAAGGAGGGCTCCTTTGAGGTCAGGTCGCATCTGGATGACAAACGGATGCGTGCCATCTGTCGGGAAGCTCGGTGTGATGAAGGACACGTGGAGCGTCCCACAGAAGGATGTTATGGTGTTTACGGACTTCTTGTCGTAAAATCCGAAGATGGCGTAGACGCCTCTTGAGAACTGGGAGCAGACTGGAGATAGGAAGCACAAAAAGGATGAGTTATTTAATCGCCATGTAATCTTATGGATAGTCCTGAAATGCGGTATTCATACAAAGTACAAGATCATCACCAATCAAAAGAAATAGTAACTTAATACTAATGATTCATCAAAATTTATAGAAACTTATTTAGTTAGAATTCAATTAGATGAATTAAAAAAAACTATAAAGGATAAGAAGTAGCAAATAAGGCTACAAGAAAATGCATAAATTATTTAACAAGCTGTACATGGGTAAATGTATTTTAGGACAATTTTTTTTAAATGCATAAATCATTGAGCTTTAAAGTTTTATTTTAATTAAAATGTAATTAATTTCACTTTCCCCTTCCCATATCTCTTTTTAACCCCTCCTTTGTCCCCCTTTCCCATTCCTTATCAAATTTATGAGCACTTTTTCTTCACTTATTAATGTTACATATGAATAAATATATAAACACAACCTGTTGAGTCTGGTTTTTGTTGCTTGCGTACATATGATTTCAGGGCTAAGAGCTTTTTATAGGGTAACCAACTAAGGGGCTCATCCCTGAGAGAGACTAATTCTCTCTCTGAGCAGCTATTGGCTGTTGGTTTTGTCTAGTGTTGGCATCCCACTTTCTCCTTAGCATGCCTATTGTTAATTTTAGAAACAAACACTAGTCATGTACATAATATGCTCTCTCAAAAAAGTTTATTTCTAAGAAAATCAAATTTCCTGAAAGGCTTTATTTGATCTGGGGAAATGGCTCAGTTGGTAAAATGCATGCCACACAAGCAGCTAACAGTGTGAGCCATGAAAACCGCGTTAAAAACCAGCCATAGTGCATGCATGAGAGATACCATCGCTGAGGAGGTGGAGACAGGAACAACCCTGGGATTCACTTATTAAACGGCCTAATCTAACCAGCAAGCCCAGATTCAATGAGAGACCCTGTGTAATAAGAAGGTAGTCTGCTACCACAAGGAACCCCCCTAAATATGACTTCTGCCCTCTTCATGCGCATGCACACATGAGCACGCTCTCTGGCTCACACAGATGTGCCAACACACACATGGACACACACACATACAAAGAAATTTAAGCTGATGGTGCTTTATATCACAAGGCTAGTGTTTCCATAGTGCCAATGTTAACAAATCTCTGTGAGAAGAAAATAGCACGTTTGTCTCAGATATACAGAGGTCTGTCACCAGAGAGGCATATCCTCATCTCTGTCACTCAGTCAATTAGCAATTAAATATAGCTAATAAAATTAAATAAATTTCCTAATTTTACTTTAACAGTTGGCTTAACCTGCTTGTTCCTCTGTCTGGCAGTTCTTTGGTGAAATCAATATACTCAAATGTGCTACTAGGTTTCCTCTCCATTCTATCCACCCTACTTCACTAATAGAAAATTCTTACATTATGCGTATCATGTGTCTGTTAGGTTTTATATTAACTCATTTCTTTCTCATGATAACTCTTGAGATAGGAGCTTTTATTATCCCCAAAATAATGATAGGACAATTACCACTTTAAGTAAATAGCTTGTAGCGAGTAAGAGATGTGTTCAAACCCAAGAATTCACAATCTGCATTCATCTATTATACAATACTTTTTAAAAGCACAATTAATGGACTATCTACACAAATGTTATCGCTCTTGTACTCCTGGTCCCTTCCATTGAGATTTCGCCCATATAATCAGAATGGTCTTTTGAAACATCAATATGACTGTATCTCTTTCTGGGAAGTAAAAGCAACTTGGCTCAGGATTTTAGTGCTCTATAGAAACCAACTGTAGCAGCCCTCTAGCCACCAGCCCAGGGAGGGGATCAGATGCTTCTGATGGATGCATAGCTGGTATTTGCTGAATGACCCTGAACCTATCGGCATCTTCCACATAAATTACTTCCAATACTATCTTACTTCACTGAGTCTCTTTCATAAAGATGACTGGAAATAGATTTGTTTCAAAAACAAGAGCCTTGTTAAAGCAGATGTAGATTCTAATAAGCAAATCCAGATGATCCGTAACTAATAGCCAACATTTCAACTATTAAGAGATGTTAATACATCAGAAAATAAACAACAATGGTTTTTCATTTATTTCATGTAACTACAAGATGAAATTGTGCTATTTTATTCATGTCCATATTATCTGTCCTCCTCTAGGTAAGGAAAATAGCCTTTAATATATTTGATGATTGAGTCTGTTCATCATATAGATGAAAAAGACCTTTGGCTGTTAAGTCTTCCAGGCAAACTTGGCAGTGATCTCTTAATTTGTACATGGATACATGCGTAATGACATGGGTATTTTAAATTTAAATTGGTTATAATTCTTGTTAAAGCTTAGATTGATGAAGTATGACATCTGAAAAGGGAGGATTGCTGTAAAATTCTCCCTGGATCTACTTTATTTGATTTCCACAGAAAGGTTGGCATGGCGATCAAACACTGTGGGGTTATCATGCAATATGATTTATGGATGGGACTTTCTCTCTTGAGCGCAATAGTTTTCATGATGGAGAGAGCAGCATCCCTGGAGTGCTTGAGAAGAAAGCCGCTGTCTGAATACAGAATCTCAGTAAGAAGCCACACATTTCGTTTTGCACTGATCTGAACTGTGCAGTCAAGAGACCTCTTTGTTACATAAGCAGCTGGAAGCACTTCCTTTGTCTCAATCAGAAAAACAAACTGTACAAAACTTTGTAGGAAATTACGTCTCTTTTAAGTCAGAAACCATATATTCTCTAGGAACTTCTGCCAGTTCTTCAGTGAATACTACTTTACAACATGACCTTGTTCACCCTCAACCCTATCACCTTATGGTTCACAAATTATAATGACTTTCTTTTTTCCTACTTCACTCAAATTTTTGGGTATTTCCTTCTTAATATCCTATTTCTACACACGCCACTTGATCAATATTTCTCAGTCATTTTCATTATCCCCAGATACGGTTAAGAGTGACATTGAGATCTCTGAGCAAGCACGTTAACTGAGGTACTATTTCCAAGTTCACAATAACAATCTGAGAAGGGGAACTGAATCTCATGTTACATGAGTGCCTCATGTCCAAACACCCAAGACCTTCTGCAATCTTCTTCTGCTGTTCCCACTACAGGATTGTATGTGACTTTATATTATTGTCACCTAGAGCCTGATAGGTCCTTGATAAGAAAGTTCTGCTTTCTTTTTTCTTTTTTATTTTTTACATAGATGTCAAGCAGCAGAATGAGATGAAGAAAGGACTGGTACAAGCTGTCACTCCCAAGAACATGCCCACAGTGACCTACTGCCTCCATTTAAGCACTAGCTTACACTTTCTCTCACTTTCCTAAAAATCCTCACAAACTGGGGTGTAAGATTTTAACATTAGCAAGAGGTGTAGGGGTCATTGCTTAATCACATTTTATCATTTTGCTCTTGCTTCCAAAGGCTTCTACCCACCTCATAATGAAGAATGAATTGCCTGTCTCTGAGAGTCAGCATCATCTTAGCCATTAATGAAACTGATTTAAAGTCTTTTCTGAGATACAAGCCAAATTCTTACCTGGGACCCTCCAAACTATACCAAACAGAAGACTGTGTACTTCCAAGATAAGAAATAACAAAATAAAAATCCCATTTCTAAAATAAAGTAATAAGGAGTAACAAGGAAGGCAGAGAAGGGAGAAGAAAGAAGAAGATAAAACTCTAACAGGGAAAACACTTTTTCAGCACTGTGCAAAATGATTTTCAGCACTGTGCAAAATGTCAGCCATCCAAGATGCATGGTGTCATGATGAGAACGTCAATGGGCTTGAATTGTTCCATCACTATGGCTTTGCCAACTTGCCTCTCACACGGAAGCTTTCATAGGATGCCTGCTTTATGTGTGAAGGTTTCCTCAGGATACATCCCATGCTTCTGGCATCTCTAAATCCATTCTCAAAGCTTCATGCTCCACCATCGCAGGAAATCCTTTTGGCAGCTGTGACCCTGATCTACACCTCTTTTGCATCTCATTTTTTTCTTTCAAATCTATGTGGAATCCTTTGTGACACTGTAACTCTTCCTACTTTATCCTTCCACAGTTCACAGAGATCGACCTGACTGGGGTTACCAGGGGATGAAGAAATGACAGACATACAGAAAAACAAACAAATATTTGAGATCAAGTGGTCTGGGGCTTTTGAGAGAGAAACTGTATCACCTTGGGAATTTAACATGTTTTTAAAGAGAGTTGAAAGTGGAAGAAGGGTTATTGCACACAACTGAATTAGGAGTTACATATAAGTAAGAAGGCAAGGTTTATTGTATAAAGCTACACCTGGGAGGCAAGTTTAGCTAATCTTGGTAGGAACACTCTCTGTAAGAGAGCAATCTTGGCTGGGCGGTGGTGGTGCACACCTTTGATCCCAGCACTCGGGAGGCAGAGGCAGGTGAATCTGTGAGTTCGAGGCCAGCCTGGTCTACAAGAGCTAGTTCCAGGACAGGGTCCAAAGCTACAGAGAAACCCTGTCTCGAAAAACCAGAGAGAGAAAGAGAGAGAGAGAGAGAGAGAGAGAGAGAGAGAGAGAGAGAGATCGAGCAATCTTGGGACTAAAAATTTAGGGGTAGAAAGTCATGGTGAACATTTTCTAGATGTACTATTAACACCAATACTGAGGACCCTTTGTCATTTCCTTCTGAGCCTGACTGCAGGAGCAACGTCTTTGCAGTTTCCCTCTGGTGTGAAGTTAGGGTCCCTCCTCAACATGGCCGTGTTCCTCTCAATAAGACACATTTACTCGGGAACTCATCAACGCCAGGCTTCCTTCCCTACTCCTATCTTGTCATCTGCATGTCTATGAAACTAGCATCGTGTGGATAACATCAAGGCCTGCTGCCCATTTAAGCACTGGTCACTTTTCTTTGGACAATGTACAGAGGAGCCTGTGATTGCTTACGTTTTTGAACGTGAAGACATACTTCCCCCAGCAACCCTGTGTCTACCTGGAGGATGACAGAGCATGGTAAGCAGGTTTAACTTTTACGAACTTGTCAACTATGGGTTTGATGTGGTCTTGTTTATTCTTCTTAGTCTTCCTGGCATCCTGTCTTTTTCCCAGTTGAAAGTAATTAACTTATTTTGAATGGTGATATTCTTGCTAACAAGTACATCTTGCTTGGCCTCAAGTTTTCTCCTTTTCCAGTTTTTTCAAGATTTTCTGCCATAATCTTTGTGACAATTACCACTATAAACCTAGCTAAAAGATTTTCTAACAGTGCCACAGCCAAGATGTTGAACTATCTTAAACATTCTTTCACCAGATAAACACATCTACTCATGGGGTCTCATGAAATGGACAGTAGGTAGAGAAATTCATCATCATAACAAAACATAAATATCTTTGATTACAATTATCAGTAAGATCTTTCTTTCTATCTGCATCTTCATGAGTTAATTCTTCATTACCTGCATTCTTGACTTCTAAGTTCATATTGGAATCAGTCAGTCAGCTCTATCTATAGCACTGTAGGTTTCTAATAGCATTGATCTCTATACTTTCCTAAATCCTTCCTATATTCTCATTCCCAAAATTTAACAATTGCATGGTAAGGATAAGGTTTATTAATAGCAGTAAAAGCATTCTTAGAACTGACTTTTTGTATTAGTGGGAATTAGTGATAAACTTTTTATCATTGTGACACTGTATGACATAATAAATTTAATGAAATAAGAACTTCTTTTCAGTTTTGGTTTCAGTGGTTTCATCACCCACAATCCTCTGCTCTTGTCATTCTGGGCCCTTGGTCATGTGTACCGCACTGTTACTATGTGTACTACGGTCCTGTAGTGCCTGTACTACGTGTACTACATTACTGTGCCTGTAGTGTCAGCCCTATGAATAAGGGCCCTGAAGGTTGAAACACACACATAAACACAAAGGCAGAGACATGGGTCATCCTTGAAACAAGAATGCCCCAAGAATGCCCCCTTTATTGTTTTCAGGGGCAGCTTATATAGTGCTCTGGCCACGCCCTAACTCTCGGGATCTTTCAGTTCCAGGCCAACAGAAATCACTCCCCTGTCTTGTGCTCAGAGCAGCTGCAAACTAGTTGTTTACAGGAAATTCAGGGTGTGGGGGTCCATAGCTCCCAAAAGTCATGCATAGAAACATATGGCAGAGGAGTCTCCCCTTGTAGCAGACAGGAAGCAAAAAGACAGAAACAGAAACTGGCTGCCAACCTCCATTGGCATACCCATAATGACCAACTTAGACATTACATCCTATAAATCCTACTATTTCTCTAAATAATTCTACCAGTATGGGAATGAAGCATTCAACTTATGAGTTTGCATGAATATTTCATGTTGGAATTATAACTATTATGGTTGGGGACAGAAACCTATTGACACATTAAACACTAAAATTGAGAGAGGTATTCTGAATTAATTAGAAATGTGCTTAGATATTCCATTTTCATCTCTATTTTACTCCCCAACGATACTTCCAAAGAGTAAAGTTTCTGCCTTGCCCGACATCCTCTAATGTAAGAAAGTTTAGAACTACCTAGATTATCCAAAATAGTGTGTTATTAACTCTTAGAAAAAATAACAAGCTTTCTAAAATGATATAGACAATATCAGAATTTCCAAACAGTCATCATAGAGATAAAAGACAGAGAAGAACATCACAGAGTTTCAGCGCTAGCTTCATGGCCTGTACAATTACAATTTTACACATTATTGTAAGTTTCTGAATGATTAGGCTGATTACCATAAGAAGGTCACATATGAGTTAGGGTTTAAAAATGACTGCAAAGGAGTTAGTGAAGACACTCTTGTTGAGTTCTTGAGTTAAATATTTAATAACAACATTGAAAAACTCAGCAAAGTAAAATACTTCCTTGAGATATTTTAGGTCAAACCACAGAAGTCCTAATCTCCCGAGTGTAAGGAACTTGCTGATTGCTTCCCTTTTTGTTACAAGAACAGATGATATAAGCCAGCAACAATGCTGATGGTGCATGAAACACTTCTATCCTTTTGGGTCATTCTGCTCACTGGTGCTGCTAATGTGGCATTCACAACACAGTCTGGAAGACTTCACACCACTGTTTAGTAGAAGAATAAAGAGCTGTGTATGACTGAACTTTGTTTTCTATTTTTTTTACATTTGTAGATTGATATGCACCTTTATGAAATGGTGTGAACTTCTTCATAAGCAGGAAGGCAACAGCCCCTTTGCAGCTCAGCTTATATCTGGTGATAGCTCCATCGAGAAGGACCACTGCCCTTATACTCCAGACAGCACAAGAGACCTTCATCTCTCATAGTGCTTGAACAAATTGTACCATTGAAATTTTCCTATCATTGGTTACAATGATCTCCTACTCAAGAATCCAATCATATCTTGCTCACATCTATTGAGCATCTCTGACCTGGTCTAAATGTGTGATTTGTGTTTCTTTCCATTACAATTAATAGTTTTCTGTGCTAATTCCTTCTCTATACTACTGCCTACAAACCATACCATCTTAGTATTTTGTCTCTGCCTTTAATTACCATCTACCGACTTGTTCTTCTACCACTCAAGTTAAAAATAATGCACCACAGGCTTGACTAACATTTGTTCTCTTCAATTTGACTCTGTCTTACAGGTTTCCTCCTTCTCATTGCAATTTTAACTTTTAGGCACATGCTCTTGGGTTTTTGTTGTTTTATTTTCTGTTATTTTATAACAGATCTCACCCACTAGTTAAGGCAGGCTGGGCTCTAACTGTGTAACTGAGGCTGATCATGAACCTGCAGTGATCTTAACCTTCCATTAACTAGATTCGATATGTGCCTAATCATGCCTGGATGACACACATGTTTCCTAAACCTTTATCATCATCACTCTTGTCTCCCACAACTATTTTATTGACTTGGAAAATTAAAAATTCCAATTTCTTGGAGAAAATGAAAATGACAAAAGGAATGAGGAAAAGAGAAAAGAAAAGTAAGGAAAGAAAATTTGCAGTTTAGCCTGGGAAACTCCATAGGTTGCTCTTCTGTAACGGCATCGGAATTAATGAAGTTACTTAGATTTAGAATTCCAGAAAATTTCCTTTATTGTCCTTCATTGCTCTGTTCACAACACCCCTCTCCACCTATTTTATTCTACTCTGTCCACTCCACAGTGACAATGTTTTGTTTAGAACCTGTTAGGCTGCATTCTAATGTTGAACAAGCATGAACTTGACAAGTAAGTATCTATTTAGCTGAGGTTTGCTGAGCAGGATTTCCTAAACATTTCTTGCATCTCTGCCTTCCCTTTCTTTCTCTTTGATTATGATATGTTTGTCTCTCTCCTCTCTCAGTATCTATTTTTTCCTACAGATCTGCCTAAAACACACTGCTTAAAAGGCAATCTCTGCTGATTTGTCTCCCAATTCTTTTTTCCTTTTTCCATTCTATTTCATAGGAATCTCATCCTTATTACCAAGGACCCACCCATTTTTCATGTAAATGTTTTCTAGAAGTCCATCACCCCAGATGTTTATTTGTATACACCTCTTTAGGAAACCAGAAAATATACAGGATAACTATCATATACACTATTGCTATATATATATATATATATCACCATGCTTATATTATAGTTATTTTTGTTCAAATAATTATAGTTAAAATTATTGCAACAAGATATTAAGGGTATGCTTTCTAGAATAAAAAAGAAAAATATATGAAACAGCTGTTTTACAGTATCTAAAAACACATTACCCTCGATAGCTTAAAGACATGGGGTTATTCAATAGCCAAGGATGTGCTGGCAATAACTGTGGGTCCGGAAGCTGAAAAATCTAATAATGACAGCAGTTTGAATTTGGAACTGGAGTTCGGCTTGGTGAGACAAGTTGCCTTTCTCTGCTTCAACCTGAGGATAGCAATATTATCTACATCAACATAAGATAGGAAGGCATTAACGGAACACAAAGAGCAACTCTCTCAGCAGTGTTGGCAGCTAATCAGCCACATGGAACCCTCTATGTCTTTCCACCTCACTTTCCATATTCTAATTAATGGTAATACTAGCCATCTATCAATTATGCACCAAAAGTTTGCTCATATTTTCCTTTAGCTTGGAATTTATCACTTCCACAGACACTGTTCATATGTTGAAAACTAAACCCATCTTCCAAGGCCAAAAGATATAAGGATCTTCCCACTTTGATCACCTGGATACAAGTGTTCAGCAAGTCCTGTCCATTTGCCCTCTCCAATCTCTATTCTTCAGCTTTGCTGACAGTGCCTAACAGAGTCTCTTAAGCACTTAGTTACTAAATTCCTACAATAATGTCTCAAACCACATCCCCTGTAGTACATCTCTTTCCTATCACCGCAAAAATCACCCTTACTTAGAAGCCACCTATGTGCTCCAATTGCTGAGCATATAGCAGATAGTGTCACTCAAGTTCTATCGGTTTTGTGAGGTCTGAGTCTCCTGTGTTTACTGTGTGTGATTCTGAAGCCATTTCCATGGCTGTGCGTTAGCAAGTATTATCATTGCTTAGCTTTCTCTTTAAATACTGGTTCAATTGAACAAAGAATAAAGATCCAATCACCTTTGCAAGCCTAACAAGCTTATGACACATAGCAGTCATGTAATAAACGGCTCCTTAATAAAGTAACAATTCTTCTTTGAAGTGTGTCCTGCCTATGAGCAAACGAATATCACCTTCCCTTATTTTATCTGTCCTACTGTTACTCTGTCTTCAACCCATCTGAAGAGTGAGTGACAATGTTAGGGTGTCTTGCTGATTTATGACTTCTTTAAACAAAGGGGTCAGTATAGGAACAGAACAAAACAGAGAAATCGAAGCCAGCTCTATCTAACCCCTGGACACCTTGTAGGAAAACTGCTGATTTTGAACCTCACTTCCCAATCTACTGGGGGTGTTTCTTGTCTACCTAATTCACAAGGACGCTTTAAGGATTGTGTTGTTAAAACTATAAATAATACTCAAGAAAATATTAATGCTTAGGTAAGTGTGCTTTTAACAGTAAATCCAATCATAAGGATTTTTGTGTCTTCTGCAATATGCAAATCAGGAATTTCATAAATAAATCATTACAATATTTATTATTTGATGACTATATGTTAGAATCAAATGGCTAATAGACGTAAGATGCAGGTTCTTGCACTGGGACTTCATTTCCGTTGGTACTCAAAATTCTCAGAAATCAATACTTTCCTCCTGCGTTACCACCTCTCAGTTTCTCTGGCTTTGTTTTAAAATCTATATAAAACTGGGTCAGTCTTTAGTCAAGCGAAGGATGACACTCTCCGGAACACCTGTGACATTCAATTGTGCTACTATCTCAAAACTTATTTTGTGTGGAGAGGATTTTACATGCCGAGTGAAGAACTTAATAACCCAGCAAGATGCATGACGAAGGGGACATACATCAGTGAAGCACAGTGCTCCCTTTTATTGTGCATGCATTAAGCCTCAAAGCTTACTGTAAGTGACATTTAATCCTTTAACATATAATTCTTGTAGCATTTTGTGGTACATACATCATAAGAATTTTATGTAAAGTTTTTGGGAGAGTGATAGAAATTGAACCATGATTCTATTATTTGTGGAAATTTTAGGTCAGCACAATTTTTCTACGTTATTGGTGAAATGGAGTGAACTCCCTTTCCACAAACATGGATGTTTTAAAGTTTAAATATCTACTGGAGAACTTTAGTTTCTCATCTGTGGATCTGAACTGCTTCCACTAAGGAGATGGAGATGGCGGCCTAACATCTATACAAATCTCTCTAAATTTCCAGCAATCACTGCATAGCTAGTGAACCAAAGAATAAATGGCCCCGAGACAATGTGTGGAATAATAAGCATATACCCAAGTGACAGTCTCTATAAATTGCCTCACTAATGTTTAACCTACAGTCGTGGCGCAGTGATAAATTGCTTCTCATTTGCATACATCTTGAGCCCATTTTTCATAGAAATAGCTAATGTGATGCAATATCATCTCTCACTCACGGAAGACTGTGAAGTTGTAAGAATGCATTTTTCATTCTCCCCAGCAAAGATCTGTCCTTCCTGACTTTCATGCTAAGTAGTCTGAGTGAGGTTAAATGTCTTAAGTTTATTGTTGTACCCTTTAATATATGCAGCTTTAGAAATCCATAATACTTATCTTTGCTTCATTCTTCATCTAAGGTGGCAAGCTATAATGGGATTGGCAGTAACAGGTAATAATTCGAATGTGAATTTTAATGATGGGACCCGTACATGGAAGTGAAGGAGTATTACCTCCGTTTATATAAAATGCAATTTCACGAGAGATAGTTCCATTTCCATCTTGGCCATGTATTTCCTACACACACACACACACACACACACACACACACACACACACACACACACACACACACACACGGTTTCGACCTCTAAAAGGTCTTGCTGGCCTCAGGCTCTATATGAGTTCCACATCTCTATGCTCTGGTGTGGTGTGATTGTCATATAACCACGCCTACTGCCAACTGGGTGTTTCCTTAAAAAGGCAGAATTCAAAGCTCTCAATGTCCTCAAGGTACCATCTAGCTCACATATGACTCTAAATGACTGAACATTCAAGAAATAAATTCTAGAAAATGCCAAGTCACTGATGTATATTATTTTATCACCTATTTTTCATATAAATTCAATGTGAGCTATAATCAAATTCAAGGGCCGTAGGCACCATTATCTGTATATTTTATGAGACTTACATTTGCTGTTCTGTTTACATTTCTTCTCTGTCCTCTTCTGCTTTCTCCTATATCATTTTATTCTTTTTGGTTTTGTAACTACACACTTGCTCTGTTATTCCTTCCACACTTTGCATCGCCCTAATGTTCTTTTCAGATTCTTTAAGCATTCTGTTTTTAGACATGCTTCTTAAGAAAGCTGTGCACTGTCCAAACATAAAGCTAAGCCTACAGATCCTGTTGACTTGTCATCTAGAACACGAATTTGGTTGATTAGCCTGTATTTTTTTTAAGCATCAAGTAATGTGTGTTGAACAATCCACCTCTCATCTTCTCCCCTCCAGTTCTTGTTTATTCCCCATCACCACCAACCCACTCTTCCCAACTTAACATACATCTTTTCTTTTACTAAATGTGGCGACTCCATTTAGTACTGTCTACATGAATGGGAACAGGACCATTGGGTTTTGAGAAATATGTTTTTATATTTTTATATTTGTATCTTCATTTCCAAAGATAAACATTTTAAAGGGCATGCCATCAATGTGTTATTGAAGCAATAAAAATTGAGTGAGAATTTGAATAACTATCTGACACACTTGATCAATGTATGAAATTAAATCCATTTTCACAGCCCATAATTCTTCCTTTCCCATAGTAGATTGGTTTTTAAAAGCCCATATATTATTAATGATTGTTCATTTCACCACCATGTGGTTCACAGAGTATGGAAATATGAGAGATGATATATTGTAGGTTACAGAATATCAATATTTAGTCATTATCATGTGATTCCATAATTATTCACACCTTCGTTTTAGAATACTATCATAGGTAATATAATAAAAGGGGAAAATAATGATCCAGACAATATTTCTCCATTCTTATAATGGACCAATGCTATTAAGAGGGATGAAATGAAAAGAACAGTCAATGAATAAGAAAAAGAAACAAAAGTCTCATTTAGTAAGGCAATAACTATTTCTATGAAAGAGGAACTAAGAGTGAGCAGAAGCCAGCTCATTGCCGTGGAAAACATCATGACTTCTGTATCCCAAGTTATGTTAGCTTCGTGTGATCTTGGACAAAGGCACATGTGAAACCAATCAAAGTTATTATTTCAGCTATCAAAATGAATGCGTGCCGGGTTCTAGAGAGCTGTATAGCTCTGTATATGAGTCACAGAGTAAGTTGTGAAGTTGGCGATTTGAGAGTGTCTAAATTAAGTACAGCTGGTGAGTTTGAGGCAGAACAAAAGTCCATACTGAAATCCGAACTCCTTCCTTTAGCTCCCTGCCTCCTTCAAGTTGTGCAGTAACAGCCAAGCCCAAAGAGAAAATGAAAAAAGAAGCAGCTCTCTAATACAGCTATGGCTTCTAAAATGAATTATCAAGGAATTGAAAATGTGTCTGGTTTCAACTTTTTAAGAGTAAAATTATGGTCCATGCCATATTCAGTAGGAATGACAACAGATCAAAAGGAACTTCATAAAATAAGTCCTAATGGTGAAGCCAGAGGTGATAAACTTTACCCTCTGGAACAATGTATGGATTAAATGCTAGCTAGTCTAATATCAGTAAATAATTTCTTCTGGAAATATTTCAAAAATCAAGAAAGAACCAGCAAAAATTCAGCCCTATGGGATTGATCATGTAAAAGGTCAAACAGAAGAGTGATATTAATGAGTACAGAGTATTGCTAATTTGTAAACTATTAATATCTTTAATCAAATACATCTTATATATTAGAAATTACTAAACAGAAAATAAATACCAATTTCCTGGGAAATTGTCAAATTATTTAAGATCCTTTTATATGGTATTTTCATAAAATTAACTCTTATAGTATGAATTGGGTGAAATGGTGTTTATATATACACATACATATATATGTATATATATATACATATATTCTTTAACTTCATGAAATAAAAATGTTTTGGAAACTGACATATTGAATCTAATGTCTACATAACCATTATTCTGTAAGTAATAACAACATTTAGACTCTGTTCCAGGAACCATTGAAGGGCTTGTGGATAGTAATTTAATACTTCCAACAATCAACACTGAAAGAGGTTAAGTAAACTTTCCAAGCTAACACAACAAATAATAATGATGGTAGAATTTAGTTCCAGGCATTCTGGAAGCAGCTAAAACAATGTCACACAAGAGCATCTGGAAAGCATTCCAATAGATCGGTAAAATGAATTCAAGATTAATGATAGATATCCTAAATCAAGGAGACATTATGAGATTATAAGCTTACAAAACTATATTTTTAATATGTGAACCAATTGTTTGTGTTTATGTGTTTACACACACACACGTAAACACACAAACACAAGTATACAACCTTGCACTATGCTCACAGAGACACCAAGTAATCTAGCAAGAAATTTTACCAGCAGATTTTTTTCCAATTTGTAGATTCCACCTTTGAGGTGATCTCAAAGTCACAAAAATTTAATTATAGAAAAAGTTAGATTATTATTTGATTCATGTGAGATTAGCAAAATCAAATCTAAAGCCTAAATGATCTTAATTGTAAGTTATTTGCAGATGTCAGAGTAATTCTGGAAAATATTATTGTGCATAGTTTACTTAGTTAAGAGCACTTGTTCAACATCACCTTTTTGGGGGTTTTGAATGTTTATAATGAGAGCAATTCCAGAAAAATCATATACCTGCCTTCGGCTAAGAGGTCACAACAAAGTTGTATTATTATTATTATTATTTCACACCTGGGTCTACAATGAAGTTGTAGGAAATGGGAAATGTCAAAACAAATGAGTTTTTAAAAAGACATCAAATGGGCTTTTAATATTCTACTCATAAATTTGTAAGGTTCAATTTTACTTCAGGTGTTTCTCGACATTCCAGTAATTATACCATGACCTCAAGTTTAATCAACATTAAAAGGCATTTGTTTTCCCCACGAGATACCCCAAATGTTACATAGTTAAAATAAGTGGAACTGCTTGTGCAAATACAGAATATTGAATTATGCCAAAATGACCTATTTCCCCATTACCACTAGTAGAAGCAACCTAGTGTTTCAATTCAGAATCTCTCTTGATTCTGATAGGGATGTGTTATTAAACAAAAAGTATTATCTGAACATTCAGAAATTTGCATCACTCACATAAAATGTAAGAGGTAAGGGATGAGATACAGCTCTGAGGCAGGTTGTGAGGTCAATATCCACAAGGGCCTGAGTTCAACTCTGTATACCAAAACAGTGACACACAAGAAACACACTTCATTATTTCAAATCTTGGTGTGGGACAATTCTGTATTCTGTCAATTAGGTTTTAAATAAATTCTGATTGGCCAATAGCCAGACAGGATGTATAGGTGGGACAACCAGACAGAAAGTAGAGGTGGGTCAATAAGAACAGGAGGAGTCTGGGAAGGAGGAATCTCATTCCTCCCCATCCTGTCCAGACACTGAAGAAGGAAGATGTGACTGCCCCGCTGAAAAAGGTACTGGGCCATGTGGCTAACATATATTAGAATAATGGGCTAATATAAGTTATAAGCGTTAATAAGAAGCCTGAGATAATGGGCCAATCAGTTTATAACTTATGTAGACCTCTATGTGATTTTCTTTGGGGCTAAACAGCTGTGGGACCTGGGGAGGACAGAAACCAGGCAGGACAGGAACCCTTGTCAACATGAAGAAAATATGCCATGTGGTGAAAAGATTATTGTATTTGAGCAGACCACAGGCTGCCATCCAAAATCCTACACAATTCAAATACCTACGTATTAGTATATTTAGGATCAGAATGACACACTGCCACAGACATATTTCACTGCTCACTTGAGTTCTTTAAAAAAAAATGTTATAGGTAAAGCAAGTTAAAAGATAAGAATAAAATGATAAGCACAGTGTTTCAAAACTAGCTGTCCCAAATTACAAATTGGATGTGGCTTGAACATTTGTTTAGTTCTTAGGGGTGTCTGCAACTACAATCAGATGATTAAAGATTTCTATCAATTCAGAGATTCAATGATTGAACACTTGACTCAACACTGTTCACCGTTCATTCAAATGAAGTACACTTAGAGTCTGATTATACTGGAATAAAAGATAATTGATAATTGGTCATTTGTATTTATGTAGTACAAATTCTAATTGGTTTTAAAAATAGAAACCTGGAGTCAGATATTAGGGAGTGAAAGCTGAGGGATCAGAGAAGCAGAGCAGCTGACCTTTTACCTCTCCCGAATCCTTAGACTGAGGGGCAAGCCTGACTCTAGGAGTCTCCAGACTGCATGCTCAGACGGAATCTGCCTCCACCAAATCTCAGACTGCATGCTCAGACAGAATCTGCCTCCACCAAATCTCAGACTGCATGCTCAGACGGAATCTGCCTCCACCAAATCTCAGACTGCCACTCAGCTCCTGTCTCCTCCTCCTCCTCCTTATATTCCTCTCTCTCCCAACCGTATCCCTTCCTGTCTCCACCTCACTGGATTAAAGGCCTGTGTTTCGTAGGTACTGTTATGAAAGGCACTCTGATCTTCGGGCAAGCTTTATTTGCTAGTTCACAAGCAAAATATCACTATGTAGTGATATAGTGGGATACCTGAAATTTTCTAAAATAATATGGATGCTATTCTAAGAATAATCACTATTTTATTAGACCCTTTTAGGATTCTTAGAGCATACTGAAATGGGTTTTATGGACAGAAACCCATCTCTCACTTTCTCCAAATTCATTTCCACTAAAGTTCTCTTACATATTCACGGATGAATTCAGAAAAGAAAAGCTCAAAAATAATAGAGCACAGAAGTGCTCCGTGAAGTAAGTAGCTGAAATCACAAACAAAGCACTGAAAGATCTCAATAGTGCATTAACGAGTAGGAAGAAACAGAGCTATTCAAGTGAATGGACAATTTATTTATATAAAATTTAAAAACCTAGGCCACTCTTTATGAACCACATGGATGGGGATGGTTAAACACAGTGAACGGTACGGTACAAACAGGGTATCTGAGCTCCTAGACATACAGAGGTCTACACCAGTGACATAATCCGAAGGCATGCCAAGCTTATTAATATTTCCCGCTTGCTATTTATTTTCTATTATTGCTCCTGGTAATGAAACCCAGAGCCCAGGAAATTGTTCTTGCTCTCCAAATGAGAACCGGGCATACAAAACAGGTTTGCTGCATAGAAAAAAAAAGAAATATTTTGGTCAACTCAGAACGTGTGACCAACTTGAAGCATGTCACTGAGGAGCCCATAGAGACCTGAAAGCACATCACATAAAATATAGCTCAAAATAAGTCTAGAAAGGAAAAATTTAATGTGTCTTGCTTAAAAACTTTGAGGAATTCCCAGTAAACTGACAGCCTTGCTATGTAGGGAAACAAATGTTGATTTAATCTCCAAGTCCAGGGGCTAGCCCAGCTTTCCTCTGAATGTCTGCAAGTCCAGGGGCTAGCCCAGCCTTCCTTCTCATGCAGCCTCAGCTGACTTCAAACATGAAGATTTACTTTTTCCAAGTTTCACTGGGGTCATGCCACACACATGCCACACGCTTGTCGACATTTTGTTGTTGTTGTTGTTGTTTGTTTGTTTTTTTAACTCCAGGGAGTTGAGATGTATTTACTCCAGAATGTTCTGGCTTCTACTATATAAACATAATGATTCTAGATAGAAATGTACTGTGCTCATGTTACTGTTTAAAAACTTCTCCATAACAGGGCAGATGGTCCCGAGGAAGAACATTTGCCTATCGTACATGAGACCCTAAGTTAAATCCCCAGCAACACATAATGAAAAATAAATAAACAAATAAATATCTAAAACTGGCCAAGATTACAAAATATTTTAAAAGATGATCTGGCAAATCCAAGCCTTTATAATTTGGGAAAAAAAGTATGTGGTATCTCTATTTTGCAATAAAATTTTAAGGAAATAAGTACATCTTATTTATATTTTACAGGTGAAGATGATGGACTTTAGCTAATTTGATTCAAAAAATATTATTAATTTTAGTTAAATATGGTGGTTCTTACCTGGAGGTCATCACTTAAAGAGGCTACAACAAGCAAAATGGTTGAGTGGGTCTGTGACTATCTTATATTGTATAATGAGTTTCAGGCCAGCCTGAGCTACAAATTGAGACCTCTTCTCTCTGCCAAAAAATTGATTTTGAAAGTTACAAAATCAAAGGCTAAAAGTTAAAACTAAAATGAAATATTGCTTATACATATGATGCAAAAAGTCACAAAGAATAGGGAATACTCAAATACACTTAATTAAAAACATCTGAAATTTCATTTCTACATTCAATCAAACTGGCAAAGAATAGTAGACACTTTTAAATATATAATTTTCATGACCCAGATAGGGTTTTGCACCAAATAAATTGTTACAGATCATATGTGTTTATTTCAATTAACTTGAGTAAGTATTGGTACATTTGAAATATCAATGTTATAAATAATCAAACTAACATGTCAAAGTAATTTCTTAGGTATTCCTAATGTTCATTGTAAACTTAATATTTTAAATTCTGGTGTCTAGATCACTCAGTGAGTAGATTTGACTCCGCTGAAGGATGAGGACTCTGTCTCTTTTCACAGCCAAGTTTACAAATTGGTTGGCAAAGTCAGGTGAATCCAATCTTCATTTTCTAACACTTGATACAAAATGTTTTCAGCAGTAATTTTCTATATATCAAGATTGTAATAGAAGGCATTTTAAATGCATATAAGCAAACACCCATGCAAATGAACAGCACTGGTGACCTACTTTGCCTTATTATCTTGTGTGTGTGAGAGTGTGTGAGTGTGTGTGTGTGTGTGTGTGTGTGTGTGTGTGTGTGTGTGTGTGTAATGAGTTCCATTTCATTAGAGTGCCAGCTCAGATGTATTTTCTGGGCCCAGGACATGATAGTGGTTGGTAAGCTCTGCCAAAAATAGCCTAAATAGTATTCTTACACAGGCATATAGGGAAGGCAAATGGCAATTTTTGGATTCTTGTAGATATTCAGCAATGTAATTTCCTATTGAAGTAGAGCTGACCAAACCAAAATTCCCAAACAGAATGAAGCCATGTCTTGTCACCTTCTCAGATAAAGATGCCATGTTGTCTCCCACTGCTTTCTTCCTGCCTGTAGCACTTCTTTATCAAGCCTCTCCCAATTTCTACTAGGCCCTGGTGAACCCCCTTGCGGTTCTCTCGTACTGTTCTTCGACTCTTGTTTCACAGTCCTTCTTACTCACCACCACTGTCTGACTTATGTATATTTCTATGTACCGGGTTAATCTGAGGTTTCTGCTTTTAACAACTTAAAATGAAAGTAAGTATTGATTGACTTTGGTGTTTGGGTAGAGTTTACACTTTCAGGTTCCACCTGCTGCCCAATTTCTTTGCATATGGGCTGTGGGCTCCACCGTGTGATTAAAGATCCTAATTATTGGGTATTGGCCTCAACTCCCCACCAAACAACAAAGAGAGATGAGAAATCATCATGGCAGCTGCCAAGAAGATCTGGAGAGTGATGAATAGTTAAGAAAAGCCAGGAAGATACTACAAAACTGCTATTGGCCACCAAAAAGAAGCAAAGCTATGTGCTGTAAATTAGAAGATTGAAAAGATACACAGGAAACCTATGACTCTAGCTAAAGACATTCTGAAGTAGTTTTCGAAAAGTATCAGCTTGTATATTTCCAATAGTTAAGAGAAGACACAAAAAGATGAGACGGAAGATGAGCTATGCAGTTCTCAAAGAAGAGTTAGAGAAAGCAACAACAAAGTAGCAAGCTGGATGTCGTGTAAAGCAACTGTTTCAAGCACCCAGTGCAGACTCCTAGCAATGGAAGAAATGGTTTGAAGCACAGGACCCAGAATCGGTTCCTAAAACACATATCAGGCATGTCACAATGCATGTAGCTACTGTTCTAGGGGATCTAATGCCATCTTCAGATCTCTGATAGTGACTACATACATGATCTACATATAAGTGACAAACACACACACACACACATTTTCAAGATTAACTGATTATATTGTGTGAGTCTATTCTGGGCCCTCTAATTTGCTCTGTTAATGTATTCATCCACTCTTTTCTCAATACTAGATTGAATTCTTTTCTGACACTTTAGAACATGACTAGAAGTCAGGATGAAGAGTCCCTGACTATCCAAGTTATTTAAAAAATTTGGAGACAATCCTGAACCTCTATCATTTTATAAAATCTTTAGAATTATTTTGTCGATACATGACAAATAACTTGCTAAGAATTTGAATGAAATTATTTTAAATCTGCAGGTCAAGATGAGAAAAATAATATCAAGTCTTGCTATCAACAAACATGACTTTTTCCCCCAGGTATTTGGTTGTTCTATGATTTAAATTACCAAAACTTTAATAATTTCTCCATATAGATATCATAAAATTGTATTAGGTTTGTGCATAGATTTAATCTTGAGAAGTACTTTAATTTTAACTACAAATTTTACTTGATTACTCCTACTCCTTTCTACTATGTATTAAACAATTGAAATTGTCATGCTGAAACATTTTGTCATCAAATATCTGTTCTAAGAATATCATGCTATTCCTTCAGGTTCTATGTTCAGCTAATCATGTCATATAAAAATGAATACAATTTCATTTCTTGTTTTTCCATTTGTAGACATTTTATTGACTGACTTTATTCGATAGAACTTCAAATAAGATGTCAAACAATATTTAGTGAAGATATCTTTGCTGGAACCTGTTGTTAGTGAGAAAGTGTTTAATTCTGCTCTAATCTTTGCTGCTGTGTTCTGTGTACACGCTTTAATCTAGTTGAAAATGTTCTTCTCTCACCTGAACTTACTTAAAGTCTTGTGATGGATGAGTGTTGAGTTTTGTCAAGCACTTTTTTCTTTATTTATATGCCTATGTAATTCTTCTGTAGCTTAGTGATATGATGAATTGTGACAATTTTTTGTCTTATGGTGAACTGGATCTCTCTACCAATTCCTTATTGTCTAAATGTTTGTAAATTATTGGATTCATATGCAAATCTCTTTCAAAATTATTGCAGCTATGTTAATAAGGCTTGGTCTTTTCTTGTCTTTTATTTGACTGTATTTGAATTAGGGAATGCTGACCTCGTATAATGGATTAAATATTCCAGCAGCTTCCTTCTTTTGCAGTAAGTATTAGATTGATGAACTTTCCTTGTTCTGGTTTGCTTTCTATTGCAGTGATAAAGATATCATCAAAAGCAACATGGGAAGGAATGGACTTATTTAAGCTTACAATTCATCATCAATTTTCAGAGCAGAGACCTTAGAGAACTGCTGCCCACTGACCTGCTCCTCATGCTTGCCCAGCCTGCTTTCTTCTACCTCCTAGGACCACCTGCCAAAGGATGGGACTCCCCACACTGGCATGGGACTTCCAACAACCATCAGTCAAGAAAATATACCATAGGCTTGTCTGCAAGCCAATCTTCTCAAGACCTTTTCTCAATAGAGGTTCACTCCTCCCAGATGATCCTAGTTTATGTCAAGTTGATAAAAAAAAAATCTAACCAGCATTGAAGTATTGGGTTTTTTTTTTGAAGAACTGATGTCTATTACATTATGTAATGCATGCATGAATTCCTGAGATGACTTCTTGCTCTACACTTGTCTCTAACTGACATTAATATGGCTTTTTCCTTTTCTTAACCAGAGTATGTTGTGTCTTTGACTAGTCACATGTCTATGGGTACATTTATATTTAATGTGGTTCTCTTTCAGACTGTGCAGAATTTGGTTCCTATTTTATTATCTGCTTTGGCAATATGCTTTCAAATTCTCATTAAGAGCACTGACATTGGAGCTGATTATGGACCCAGTTAAGACAGCGTATTTGTTACTGGCTTTTGTTTGCTCAGTGTTCTGGTTTTCTGTCTCTTCCCTAACATGTGTGGCCTTGCCACAAATGCTTCTGTTAACCACTTTGTACAATGATGTTCTCCCTCCTGTGTAGAGGTTGGTACACCACTTTATTTACATCTTTGCCTGTTTGGTGGTTGTCTTGATGTTTGCAAAATTTACAATGTTTCCGAGACCTTTCTTCTCTGTGCTTCATAAATGTCTTCCAGGTTTGCTTTCTTAGTCTTAGGAGAGAAAGGAGCTAGAGGGTGTTGATGATGGTTGTTTCTTTTTCCCCAGGGCAGTTGGACTCTGAGAAAATACCAACAGATTAAGCTCTGCTCTGGTACGATATTTCCTTTTTAAGACACTCTTTGGTTAAGGAAAAAGAAAGACAATTCTTCCCCTCCCATTGCTAGAACAAAGATGATCTTTGTGCAATATCCACTGAGCCCCTGGTAGAACTCAGAAGGAGAAGTAAACAAAAATGACCAAGAAGGGAAGGTGGTGGCTGGCTTACTCAATCTTTTCAACCCAAGTGTTTTCTCCTCTGAGCCTCCAGCAGTCATGTAATTACAATTCCCTTCTCATACAGAGTTTTCTGCTTATAGATTTCTGCTCTAGGAGGTTGTGAGTCTCAGTATTTGCCTGTGTCTCTTTCCATCTGTGAGCTAACTATTTACCTGTCTCCTCAATTATTTGACTTATAAAGAGAGGTTTTGTTTTCACAGTCTGTTCAGGTTCGTCTTTACTGTTTTGATGGAGCTATAGCTGCAAAGCTCCATAGATGTCAAAATGGAGACTTGAAGACTTGCTGTATGTTATAGGTCAGTCTTTTCCTGAAACCGTTCTTCACAATGTATCATCAACTTCACATGTTTATTGTAAAAGACAAATACAGTGAAATACAGAAGTCTAAAGCAACCAAAGGTGATTGGTCTATGATGTTATGGTTCTTGAATGCTCCATAATCTCTGGGTACTTATTTTGGAGAAAACAAAATTCACGGCCCCAAGAAGCATTGTTTTCAGTATCAAAGGGTATTCATAATAGGAACAAAATATAATAAGCAACTATTCTTAGACAGTAGTAAAAGTTAGTTCCTATTAAAATTACTCAAGTATTCCTTTTCCAGACATTCAGAGAATCCTTTTGTGTGCAAAAACAAAAATTTATTTTTTAAAACAGCTCATTTAAAAAATATACAAACAACATAAAAGCCATTTCAGATCCAGTAATGAACATTTTTTGTTCAATCTATTAACTGATTTCTCAGCCTTTTCTTGTTTTCCACACATTTCCCCCCCTTCTGAACTGCAGACTCCTCTTTCTCACAGGCAAGATTACCTTCAAGGCCACCCCCCTTCTGAAATCTTTGCTAGCCTCTGATATTGTTCCACTATCCACTCCATGGCACCATAGGAAGCCTTCTATTGTAACTGTGTGTATCTGGCGTCATTATCTTATCATTTCATTTGTGTGCCTTTCCAGCCAGATTGTGTGATGAAGTTCAGGGCGCTATATTTCTCTTTTCCACTCTTAAGTGCCAGCACAGAAAATAGTCTAGATTATGCCACCAGAAAGCATTCAAGACCACTTAGTAAGTGAATGAAAAAATGACAAATTCTGTTTGCATTGTTTTGAAAATCAAAAATAAATATGATTTAACTCTGACACACTTCAGGTATTCAACATTTGCAGCACAAACCGAACACCTTACTTTCACAGCAGAAGGAAACCTGAAAGCACAGGCTGTGGAGGCTGCCGGGTGCTGTGCTCTCAGCACGAGCTAACACCTCGAGCTAATGGCCTCCTGCCTGTTGGAACTTCAGAGTCTCCAGGTGTCACTGAGACTCATCACGAGGAACCCTTGCCAAAGTTTACAAACGGCAGAAGGGAGAGGATGGCAGCCCTGTGCTTCCTAATCTGCATGGCCATTTCTCCATGAGGAAAATAAGAACATCAAGTGCTTGCAGAACTGTAGTCAATGGTAACATGTGAAATTTAACTCTGACATTGAGGAAGTCTCTGACGGGTATAGCTCTGACTGGCTTTCACAGGAACAGGAAAGGATGTAAGAGCTTACACTTACAAACTGAATTCTATCCCATTCACTGTACAGTTTATTGGGGAGCCACTGTTGATGATAATAAAGAAAAGAAATATATTATAAAATTTAAAAGAATGAATTTACTTATAAGACATTGAAGAGGGTCTTCATTTCTTTAACCTTTTACAAACATTCATAAAAATAAGTCAAGAGCATGTCCCTTGGTCTACAATTTAAAGAGAAGAGTAGAAATCTCATAGACACCAAAGATAAATTATTTTTAAATAAAGGAGATTTGATAGACATATTTAAATTTATATTTCAGAATAATAAAGATATCTGTAACTGTCGGTCAAAAAATGAAATTTCTAGTAATGCTTGACTTGATATATAAAATAAAATAGATTTGTTACACGTTGAAATACTTGAGCTTGTATAGTCAGCTACTAAGAAGAGGGAAAGCAAATTGAACTCATCATGAGCTGGGGAATTTGCAACGACGAGGAGCATTGCAGGCTCTTGTGGCCTTCAGGACATGAATGCTACAGAAATTTTCATTGGCTCTGATATCTTGGCCAAGTAATTTAAACGTCCAAAGCATTAAGTTTAGTGTTTTATGACATAACTTATGATTTTTTTTCAAACTCAAACAGTAAAACTAAATGACTATTTCTCGGAAAGCTGTCTGAAATCAGGATGATTCTAGAAACCGGGTTTTATGTTCCAAGTGAAGGCCTCTAATGTTGAACTCACTTCTTTAGTTTCATCAGTATTTCTCTTTATCTTCAACACTTTTCTCTCATATCCCTTTCAAAATGGCATCAGATGAAATACAATTATCAACTCATTACATAGGGAAGCAAGCAAACGTAGTTGAAGTGAAGGAGATTAGATAAGGAGAGTTCAGCGGCTGGGATAAGGGAAAGAACTCCTTCGCCCTGCAGTCTGGCTGAAGCATTTTGCCAGGAAAGAGACAGGAATTCCAGCAGAACTAAGAAGTGCTCAACATCCTGTTCTCTGGCCAGCTGCAAACCTTTGATTTTCTAGTAATCTGACCAGAAGCCTCACTTACAGGAAGTTCCTGTACTAAACCCCTAGGCAAGCATGGGAACTACCGATTTTACCTCTTTTGAGATTGCAATTCCAAACAAAATACACTATAATCTCCCTTAACAAAATAAGAGACAAAAGGGGAAAATAAATATTTCCTAGCAGGTTTTTAAGCAGTAATTTGAGAGCCATTTAAATGATGTATATGCTAATGCTGAAGAGTCTTAACTGAGACACTTCTTTGGGGATCCAATATCCACATTCATGGATGTTGTGTGTTGTCTATTCCGTCCTTGGATTTCTACTGTCTAAAGCTCAGAGAAGCAAATACCCAACTTGGGAATGTTTCATTTTATTTTCCTAACTCCCCCATCTTTCTTATATCCTTTGCACCTAAGTCTTTATTAAAATATCTTTAATAAAATCTACAGATCCACTTCATACTGGCTAGTTTTAAGCTTTTCTTCTATTTCAGAATCACAAATCCCTGTCCAGACTGAATCAAGAGCCTTAAAAACTTAAAGGAACTCTTCAGACTTCTGCAATGACAGAGTGTGCCTATGTCTGTTTCTCTCAAACCTCCCCTGTCATCACTAAATGATGGCCAAACTATAAAAGTATGCTTGTACATGAACAGACACAGCACACAGAAACCCACATGGTCTATGTGCACTTATGTACATATATGCATGTCTGTGTACACATGAATGGTGTTTGAAGGGAGCGTTTTCTATTCTCTAATGCTCAGCGACTCATGTACATCTACATTTTCCAGATTCAAAAGGAGAACAAAAAACTACTAAATTGAGTTTATACAGCTTCTTTCCTCTCATGCTTTTAAATTGGTTCCTTTCTTTCTAATCTTTTCACGTATCCTAAATGTCAAATTTATGTTCTGGATTTAAAGAAGAACACTCACGCGATCTAATAACATTGACTTTAGTTGCTTAGATACACAACTTAGCATTGTGGGTTGGCAAATTGTCTATTCACAAAATCACTGAATGAGTGAGAGGACAGACGTCTTTGATCATTTGAAGTCATATAACAATCATCTAGTATGATGTGAACTGTGAGCACTATCATCTGATTCATAAATCCCCGAGGGTTTGCATTTTCATGAGCCTCACCTCCTTGGTTGATATCTTATTAAATCAAAACAGATTTTTGGATTCAACTTTGTCTTGATTTGCACTAGACCAACTTCCTTTTACAGCTCTCATTGCATCTTTGTAAAATATGGTGGAAAAATTCTCACATAGGCTTTTCTAAATTTTATAAGCTTTGATCATCATTGCTTTCAACTCTGATTTTTCACACAAAGAATCCTTTCAGATTAATTAAATAAAAAATTGAAGAGTTGAGATCAAATTGATTTCAAAGCCTGAAGATTTCAAAGGAAACAAAAACCTTATGATTCAGCTATGTGATTAAGATTTCAAAGCATTTTTTAAATTAAAGAGGTCCAATTCAAAAATATATCTTGCTCTTATAAGTACATTAGCAAACATTCCAAAGAAAAGCAATGCTCTGCCCAGTTTTTGATTCAAAAGTTAAAAGAAAAAAACCCAGGTAAATGGTTTACAGTTTTCCGTCTATAGGCGTTTTCATATCTCAGCATTCGGGAAACCGTGATTAGTGTTAATTAGAACGGCATGCATACTAGAAGCCTATGAGAATGGTGTTCATGCTAGCAGCCGACTATGAGAAGTCATTAATTTATAAATGCAGTACTGCCGCTGTTCACAGTTTTCTGTATTAAAGATCCAAATAATTTAAAAATTTTTAAGTGCTATGTTAGCCTCCTATTAACTCAGTATATTACCCATCAGTTGAATGAATTTGTAAACCTATGTATAACTTTAAAAATCAATGCAAGGCTATATTTCTTAATGGTCTTTGTATTTATAGTATTTCATCAAGATCTTTCTATTTAAGAAAGTTTAGATACTCATCTCTTCTGTTATAAATGCATTCCACTCTTAAAATAAATGACAATATTTCATGTTCATACAACTATGAATTGAGCTCAGGAGTGGGAGTGCCTTACTCGTCAAAGCACTGAGGTTAAGAAACATCAACAATGACACCAGGACCTATTTCTTCTGCATGTATTATCTTTTTGAGAACCGAGTCTTTTTGAATGCACTCCTTCCTAGGCAGGGAGGGATGGGGGTGGGCCTTGGACTTCCAACAGGGCAGGGCACCATGCCCTCTTTCAAGGAAGAAGGGGGAGGGAGGAGGGGTGGGGGGGTAGTGGGAGGGGACCGGGAGAAGGGGAAGAAAGGTAAAAATTTTATTTCTTTAATTATGTTCTTGAATGGAAAAAATAAAACAAAACAATGTATGGAAAAAAAAA